>JASTWQ010000071.1:0-600000 GCA_035220615.1 Leptothorax acervorum
GCTCTCTCTCTCTCTCTCTCTCTCTCTCTCTCTCTCTTTTTCTCTAATAATGACTATCAAATATATCTGATAAAATTAAATCTAAATTTTTTTGTATTATAACACAAAAATTATATCTGACAGTGACATTTTTAATTAAATGTGCAGTGTAGTTTGTATTATAAATTATTAATTGCCTTATTTTTTTAACAAACTTTACTATACATATATTATTATCTACTATAACATTCTGCCAATAGCATCGTACATGCCAAATTCTGTATCAAATCTGTTTTTTTTTCGACAAAATTTATTTAAAGCAAACACTGCATAACGTGCTCTCGACAAACTTGACTTTGCCTAATATATTCATATTTTGTGTCTTAATTTTTTAAATAGTTTATAAATTTATACAAACTACACTGCACATTTAAGGATATCAAACTCAGATATAATTCTTGTAAGTTATAATACAAAAAATATTTACATTTGATTTTATCAGATATAAATGTCGATGTCGATAGACATTATGGCATTTGATGTAACAAAAAGGGGTGATATCCGTACAAAATTACCTTTTACAAAAAGGTAAAAAAAAGACGCCAAGCACGCGTGGTATACCTTGAAAAAATCGAAGTAGTTATCTTTGTACCTCGAAAAAATCCAAGTAATATCTTTATCTTGAAAAAATCGAAGCAATATATTTATTACAAAAAAAAAGAAATGATATCTTTAAATTATGCGCCAATTAAATATATATTATATCGACAAATAACTATTGTTCTTTTAAAAAATGTATTCCCATTAAAGTGAAAAAATTAATATAAAATGTGAAAAATTTTAGTGAAAAAAACTTGGCGCTGCAAAATTTTAAAATATTTGAAAGCAATAAATAACTAATTTAAAATATTAAATTAATAATTACAATGTGAATGTAGAGACTTTCACACATTAATTTAAAGTACTTTTTCCATTTATGGAAATTGTTTTATTAATATATATTATTATGTTTAGCAGCGCCAAGTTTTTTCACTAAAATTTTTCACATTTTATATTAATTTTTTCACTTTAATGGGAATACATTTTTTAAAAGAACAATAGTTTATTTGTCGATATAATATATATTTAATTGGCGCATAATTTAAAGATATCATTTCTTTTTTTTTGTAATAAATATATTGCTTCGATTTTTTCAAGATAAAGATATTACTTGGATTTTTTCGAGGTACAAAGATAACTACTTCGATTTTTTCAAGGTATAATATAACACATAATATATATATACATACATATTAAACCAATACTTACATAAAATAAAATTTATAATACTTATATGCTGCACAATACATTTAGATTAGAAATAAGTTCAACAACTATTGCTTTAAAAAAAATTACGTTCATTAATGTTTATTTTTAATTTTCTGTTAACTTAGGCTTATATGTTGAATGTGAGTAAATTTTCGTGCCAACGGCCCGCATAACGGGGGTCTTCCCGCCTTTACTTGCGGCGTTAGGGGCCGGGGTTCAAGCGGGGTTTTCTTGTACCCTGACACCACCCCCACCAACACCCGGGGGGGGGGGGGCGCAATGAGGAGGTGGTGGTCCCTCCTCGCCGCTAAGAGACAATGTCCTCAACGTAAGTTCGGGACGCCGGAGCCGGTAAATGCCAACACTAGGCACACGCGGGCTCCGGCTAATGACGTTCATTATAAGCGGAGGGTGCACCGGTAATAGTGCAACTGCTTGCAACCGGTGCATCCCCACAAACGCCTGAAGTAGGCCACCCGCGGGGGTTTTAGCCGGTAGGAGTCCGGCATGCCCCTCTGCTCCTACCCCGAGGAGCGGAGAATGTCTCATGAGGATTTCCCCCGCGTTACCAAAAAAAAAAAAAAAACTGCCTGCAACTTTTGTAAAAACGTATTTAAATGCTTGGAACTATGAGAGAACTGCCGAGAACTCTGAAGAAAATAATCGGAATTGTCGGCACCCCGTATTTCTCGTAGATGAGGTGCCAGCGGTCAAATTAAAAAATTGTTTAAAATAGAAAATAGCTGGAACTCTTGTCAAAGCGTATTTAAATGCTTGGAACTATGAGAGAACTGCCGAGAACTCTGAAGAAAATAATCGGAATTGTCGGCACCCCGTATTTCTCGTAGATGAGGTGCCAGCGGGCAAATTACAAAATTGTTTAAAAATAGTAAATAGCTGGAACTCTTGTCAAAGCGTATTTAAATGCTTGGAACTATGTGAGAACTGCCGAGAACTCTGAAGAAAACGATCGGAATTGTCAGCACCCCGTATTTCTCGTAGATGAGGTGCCAGCGGTCAAATTAAAAAATTGTTTAAAAATAGAAAATAGCTGGAACTCTTGTCAAAGCGTATTTAAATGCTTGGAACTATGTGAGACTGCCGAGAACTCTGAAGAAAACGATCGGAATTGTCACCACCCCGTATTTCTCGTAGATGATGTGCCAGCGGTCAGAGTAAAAAATTGTTAAAAAAATATTTAGAGGCCGGAACTGTTGCTAAAATTTATAAAAACTGTTGGAACTATGCTAGAACTATCGAGAACTATCAAAAAGTCGATCGAAACTACCTGCGATTCATGACTTTACTCTTGTGTGCGGTGCCAGCGGTCACAGTAAAAAATTGTTAAAAAAATATTTAGAGGCCAGAACTGTTGCTGAAACCTATAAAAACTGTTGGAACTATGCGAGAACTATCGAGAACTGTCAAAAAGTTGATCGGAACTGCCTGCGATTCATGACTTTACTCTTATGTGCGGTGCGGGCGGTCACGGTAAAAAATTGTTAAAAAAATATTTATAGGCCGGAACTGTTGCTAAAACCTATAAAAACTGTTGGAACTATGCGAGAACTATCGAGAACTGTCAAGTCGATCGGAACTGCCTGCGATTCATGACTTTACTCTTGTGTGCGGTGCAGGCGGTCACAGTAAAAAATTGTTAAAAAATTATTTAGAAGCCGGAACTGCTGCTAAAACCTATAAAAAACTGTTGGAACTATGCGAGAACTATCGAGAACTGTCAAGTCGATCGGAACTGCCTGCGATTCATGACTTTACTCTTGTGTGCGGTTCAGGCGGTCACAGTAAAAAATTGTTAAAAAAATATTTAGAGGCCGGAACTGTTGCTAAAACCTATAAAAACTGTTGGAACTATGCGAGAACTATCGAGAACTGTCAAAAAGTCGATCGGAACTGCCTGCGATTCATGACTTTACTCTTGTGTGCGGTGCAGGCGGTCACAGTAAAAAATTGTTAAAAAAATATTTAGAAGCCGGAACTGTTGCTAAAACCTATAAAAACTGTTGGAACTATGCGAGAACCATTGAGAACTGTCAAAAAGTCGATCGGAACTGCCTGCGATTCATGACTTTACTCTTGTGTGCGGTGCAGGCGGTCACAGTAAAAAATTGTTAAAAAAATATTTAGAGGCCGGAACTGTTGCTAAAATTTATAAAAACTGTTGGAACTATGCTAGAACTATCGAGAACTATCAAAAAGTCGATCGGAAACTACCTGCGATTCATGACTTTACTCTTAGTGTGCGGTGCCAGGCGGTCACAGTAAAAAATTGTTAAAAAAATATTTAGAGGCCAGAACTGTTGCTGAAAACCTATAAAAACTGTTGGAACTATGCGAGAACTATCGAGAACTGTCAAAGTCGATCGGAACTGCCTGCGATTCATGACTTTACTCTTATGTGCGGTGCAGGCGGTCACGGTAAAAAATTGTTAAAAAAATATTTATAGCCGGAACTGTTGCTAAAACCTATAAAAACTGTTGGAACTATGCGAGAACTATCGAGAACTGTCAAGTCGATCGAACTGCCTGCGATTCATGACTTTACTCTTGTGTGCGGTGCAGGCGGTCACAGTAAAAAATTGTTAAAAAAATATTTAGAGGCCGGAACTGTTGCTAAAACCTATAAAAACTGTTGGAACTATGCGAGAACTATCGAGGACTGTGAAAAAGTCGATCGGAACTGCCTGCGATTCATGACTTTACTCTTGTGTGCGGTGCAGGCGGTCACAGTAAAAAATTGTTAAAAAAATATTTAGAGGCCGGAACTGTTGCTAAAACCTATAAAAACTGTTGGAACTATGCGAGAACTATCGAGAACTGTCAAAAAGTCGATCGGAACTGCCTGCGATTCATGACTTTACTCTTATGTGCGGTGCGGGCAGTCACGGTAAAAAATTGTTAAAAAAATATTTATAGGCCGGAACTGTTGCTAAAACCTATAAAAACTGTTGGAACTATGCGAGAACTATCGAGAACTGTCAAGTCGATCGGAACTGCCTGCGATTCATGACTTTACTCTTGTGTGCGGTGCAGGCGGTCACAGTAAAAAATTGTTAAAAAATTATTTAGAAGCCGGAACTGCTGCTAAAACCTATAAAAACTGTTGGAACTATGCGAGAACTATCGAGAACTGTCAAGTCGATCGGAACTGCCTGCGATTCATGACTTTACTCTTGTGTGCGGTGCAGGCGGTCACAGTAAAAAATTGTTAAAAAAATATTTAGAGGCCGGAACTGTTGCTAAAACCTATAAAAACTGTTGGAACTATGCGAGAACTATCGAGAACTGTCAAAAAGTCGATTGGAACTGCCTGCGATTCATGACTTTACTCTTGTGTGCGGTGCAGGCGGTCACAGTAAAAAATTGTTAAAAAAATATTTAGAAGCCAGAACTGCTGCTAAAACCTATAAAAACTGTTAGAACTATGCGAAAACTGTCGAGAACTGTCAAAAAGTCGATCGGAACTGCCTGCGATTCATGACTTTACTCTTGTGTGCGGTTCAGGCGGTCACAGTAAAAAATTGTTAAAAAAATATTTAGAGGCCGGAACTGTTGCTAAAACCTATAAAAACTGTTGGAACTATGCGAGAACTATCGAGAACTGTCAAAAAGTCGATCGGAACTGCCTGCGATTCATGACTTTACTCTTGTGTGCGGTGCAGGCGGTCACAGTAAAAAATTGTTAAAAAAATATTTAGAAGCCGGAACTGTTGCTAAAACCTATAAAAACTGTTGGAACTATGCGAGAACCATTGAGAACTGTCAAAAAGTCGATCGGAACTGCCTGCGATTCATGACTTTACTCTTGTGTGCGGTGCAGGCGGTCACAGTAAAAAATTGTTAAAAAAATATTTAGAGGCCGAAACTGTTGCTAAAACCTATAAAAACTGTTGGAACTATGCGAGAACTATCGAGAACTGTCAAAAAGTCGATCGGAACTGCCTGCGATTCATGACTTTACTCTTGTGTGCGGTGCAGGCGGTCACAGTAAAAAATTGTTAAAAAAATATTTAGAGGCCAGAACTGTTGCTAAAATCTATCAGGAACTGTAGAACTCTTCGAGAACTATAGAATTCCATGATAAAAATCGATTTTTTTGGAAATTGAGGTGCTAGCGGTCAGATTAAAAATTTGTTTAAAAATACTTAATGACCGGAACTATTGCTGAAACCTATCAGGAACTGTAGAACTCTTCGAGAACTATAAAATATCATAATTAAAATTAATTTTTTCAAAACATGAGGTGCCACGGGAAGTTAGCACCTCAAATTTTCAAAAGTCTTTTTTTTTAACTAAATCAACGGAACTATTTCTAAAACCTATCAGGAACTGTAGAACTATTGCGGGTGCAAATGGAACAGTTGGTGAAACTTCCAATTTTTGAAAGTGAGGTGCCAACTTCACAGAGACGTTTTTGAAGCCGATCAACGCTGCCTACAAGAAGACGGTATCGGACTACGGGTCCACGCCTATCGCTGCCGCCGAGGAAACCAGAGCAGCCACGGGAAAATCCTGCAGCGTGGCATCTCATCCGTATCAGTCCGCCTACAAGGGAGCTTACGAGGCCGCCGAGACAGCTGCTAGTGGAAGGAGATCCACGAGTTCGACGAAAGACTTCACCTAGCTGGAACTTCGAGGTACCACCACTCCTGTCGCCATTGCCGTTCTCACCAGGAGACCGTTCGGAGAAGGGAACGCAGACCATCCCACCATCTCGGGTCCACTGAGGGATCCAGACCGAGATACTCCCCGACGGGCAAGAGACTGACAGTGAGTGGGAGACTCCCACCATAGCACGAGCTACGCAGACCGACAGCGGTTGTGTGTCGACGGTATATAAGGCCGAGCGCTCCACTCAAACCGACACTCTATCGCCAGAGATAGTGCGAGAAGCAACGACCAGCTCCGACGCAAGGCAACCACTTACACCACCAGGAACACCGCCGGCCTGGAGAGAACCCGGACGTTGGGGGAAACGTCAGCCTCTCCATCGAACAAAGACGCGGCCGCGGTGCCTGCAGTGGAGTGAACGTCCGGAATAACAGCGGATCTCATCGGCCCTTTTCAGGGCCACATAATCCTTCTAATCGGCCCTTCTCAGGGCCACGTAATATTTCCAATCGGTCCTTCTCAGGGCCACTTACAAATCGACACGAATATACAGGGTGTTAGAAAAGACTGGAAACGGTCAAATATCTCGAAAACAAGACATTTTAGGAAAAATGTTTTATACAGAAGTAGGGTTTAAAAAGATCTGTTTACTGATTTTATCAGTTTGATCTTAGGTGGCGTCGTTTAGGTCAAGTCAGGGTCACTTTGAATTTTTTTAATTGGACCCCCTATTTTTTATTGCATACTCTTGTAGCCCTTGTCGAGAAGTTTTGAAAACACTATAACAAAACTCTCTTTCGTTAAAAATGTCCCGAGATATTTCAAATTTTGTCATTAAATTTTTAATATAAAATATGAAATATCTCGTAAAGTATTCACTTTTCGTTGACTTTATCTTAATACTTTTATGCGTAGAATAATGAAAAGAATCGATTGTTGTAAAAAAAAAACAGAAAAAATTATGTTAAAAAAGTTTATTGCATTTTGTAGACGCATTTAATTTTACAAAATTGCAAATGTAAAAATTAATATTATTTTTCGATTTCTTTCATTATTCTACGTATAAAAGTATTAAGGTAAAGTCATCGAAGAGTGAATACTTTACGAGATATTTCATATTTTATATTAAAAATTTAATGACAAAATTTGAAATATCTCACGAAATTTTTAACGAAAGAGAGTTTTGTTATAGTGTTTTAAAAACGTCTCGACAAGGGCTACAAGAATATGCAATAAAAAATAGGGGGTCCAATTTAAAAAATTTAAAGTGACCCTGACGACCTAAACGACGCCACCTAAGATCAAACTGATAAAGTCAGCAAATAGATCTTTTTAAACCCTACAACTTCCGTATAAAACATTTTTCCTAAAATGTTTTGATTTCGAGATATTTGATCGTTTCCAGACTTTTCTAACACCCCGTATATACTTTTCAATATACCAATCATTTTCTGCTTTAACAAAAAGACTATTTAATATACCAACAATTCGCTGCTTTATATAACTTTCCTTTGTTCATACATGTACTATTTCCACATACATATTAGTCGTTTATGCCTTTCAATACTCAAAATAACTGCTATATTTTTCAAACCTTTTTTTGTTAATAACTTTTTAATAAGCAACGGCCGCCGGCTAAAACCTTCTAAAGGTCACTCAGGAGGTGACCTTGACAATATATGTCAAGGTCAAGGTCATCGGAGGGTGGTCCCTAATACTATATATTTACCTTAATATATTGCAACAAATTGACATGTCTTTTGTAAATATTCCTTTTATTAATACTTTTAGTTTCTATGAACGCATTGAAATGTGTTACAATGCATCATACAAACGCATTCATGTGTCTCCACGCATTCCACCAATCAATTTTTTTTTCTGACGTGCGTCATATAGCGCGCGTTAAAACTAAAAAATTTTAGTCCTTTTAGATACGCACGTTATGATAACGCGCCGTGTTATCAATAGCTTGTCAAATCTATCATTGAGGTTTAATAAAAAAAATATGAGATAAGATTTTAATAAAGAGAGAAATATGATGTCAATAAATAATAATATTAATAATTCTTTCATAAACGATGAATTAATTATCAGCTCAATTCGGCTTTACAAACTTTTATTATACTTATTTAAATATTATACTTGCGTGCTTAGGATGATGCATGGCCCCATGTGGGACCAGTCGACTCGTAATCGACGAGTCCGTGGTTCCGAGTCACGGGTTTCATCTCGACCCTCATCTTTGATCTTATACTATATATTTTCCTAGCTCGATTTTATGTGGTTGGTTACGAAATTTAAAGGTTGTGAATAATGAAGTTACGAGGTGGATGGTAATCTATATTTTGGGTTTTCGGAATCCATATTTCAAGAATTTATAAGTGTGCACTTATATTGGTAGTTATCTAAAACTCTCTGAGCTGTCACATTTGTGCTGTTAATATATATATAGATAACAGCTATCAATTTAGCGTGCGCGTGAAAACCCTATATTATACCGCGCGCGTTCGACGCATACCTATACTATAATAATACGCGGTAACGTATATGCATGAAAATTAGGGGTTCTCATTGTTTTTCTCGCTGTTTTTTCTTTTTATTTACTGCATCTGCTTATATCTTATGTATTGTTTTTTTGTTAGCGTTAGTTATTTCAGTTTTATTTTTAACAGTATGAAAAATTTAAGACCTCACAAGTTTTTACACACATTTACAAAAGACCCTGCACCATTCTAATAGGAAAATATCTTTCTGCGGATTTGGCTAATTTTTGGATATGTTGTAGTTCTTGTCATTCTGAACAAGTGTCTCAATGGGCACAACTTGATCCTATGAGCCGTTTCCGCGCTGCAACCCCTGGATAGTCCAGATTTGACATGTAAAGGTACGGGTATATTAGACTTTTCGACTTGATATATGTGACTCTCTGTCTAGTGTGTGTGTATGTGTGTGTGTGTCATGTAGAAGGGGGCTTTTCTGCGCGAAACGGACGAGCTGTCGTCCGAGCCGAGAATATTCTCTTACTGCACAGAGTAAGTATATATTATATATACGAAAGTATATATACGAAATAAAAATATTATGCATGACAAAACATATAATATTTTTTTCGCATATATAAACCTGCGCAATTCTACACGCACAAACGTGCACACGCACGCGCGCGCACACACACACACACAAACACCCCCCCCCCCCCCACACACACACACATGCACATACACATTAGACTGAGGGTCACATCCTATCGAGTCGAAAAGCCTATACCTTTACATGTTAAATCTGGACCTTCCGGGCTTGTATAGCTCGGAAACGGCTCATAGGATCAAGTTGTGCCCATTGAGCCATTTGTTCAGAACGACGAGAACTACAACATATCCAAAAATTATCCAAATCCGCAGAAAGACATTTTTCCATAAGAATGGTGCGAGCTCCTTTATTTAAACAATTTAAAATTAATATACTTAAATAATTCAAAATCTAAAAGCTGAAAATTTATTTAAACGATTTAAAATTTATTTTAATTTGTAACTGTACGAAATTGTTTGAATATTGTTACGAGCGAGACACACCGTAATATCTTGAAAGTATACTGAGAAGGAATACTGTCTCTTTATCAAGCTTAAGCTTGAATAAATTTATTCATGTGACGATACAGGCAAGCGAGACTACAGTGGATGCATTTAGTGACACAAGTCGACATAATACTTCATTCAATGAATAACGAAGACTGTACGACATTCGTGTTGATTTGTGTCATTAAATGGAAAGTACTATAGTACCTAATACATATGTATATACAATAGTTGACAGTGAGTCAAAGTGTAAAGGTTTGTTTGCTACCAACAACTGACAAGAACTGAGTTTGAGCTGAGACAGATTTTTGCTTAATAAGCATTAAAATAATCATAACCAAGTAATACGTGTCCTGATATAAAAAATAAAGATTTATTCGATTTCGAAAAAAAAATTAAAAATTTCTATAGAAGAGGATAAGATTTCAGTATTTGCGAAGGACGGGATACAGTTGAACGATTTTGGGGAGAAATACAGATAGAAACTCTTTTCTGTCTAAAATTATACGGACGGTGCAATAAAAAGATATAATATTATATTAAAGATATATTAGAGACATTATCGTTGATGAATCATCTAGGAGAAGTTCCAAGAATGTTAATAATTTAAAAAAGATTTAAATAAGAGCGACACGTAACGGTATACGCTTAGTATATATTGGGAATCGCGCACGGAAAAGAACGGTTCTGCTAAAGTATCTAAAAATTAGCTAGACAGATTTACAAATCTAAATAATTTTCTCGCGGATCATTGAAATAACTATATGGTATATGTATAACACTCAAATCGGTTGCTAGAATGTCAAAACTTTTTACAGCATTATCATCATGCCTGAGCGTTCTACATAATTATTTTGATGGTCCAACAAAGTTATTTTTAGATCTGTATCTATCTCTACCAGCCAACAATTTGGGCGCATCGGGAGTAAATGCAAAAAGTCGAGATTAATTGTCAAAATAAATGGTTATAACATTGTTTTTTTGTTTGACAAAAATGATTTATTGAAACAAAATATACTTTGGTATTTAATTTATATCAATAAAAACAAAAAATATCACATGTATAACTTTTGCTTTCTACAATCTACTTTAGCTTATAGAGCTAAAGCCTGTTTTCGTCTGTGTAACCTCCATGAGCTTTCTTGATGGATGCTATCTAGCCTCCACAACTGCGCAAATTTTTGCCATTAAGAAGTTTTAAGAATGTTTTACTTAAAATACCCTTCCAAGCCGTTTGTAGTGCCTCGAGAAACTGTTTTTCATTTTTAAGATTAACTTCTCTTATGCGTCAGTTCAGTTCATCCCGTAATACTTCAATGGGATAGACTCTTTAAGGATTAAGAGAACCACGTCATATTGCGAAGATTTCCGAGTTTCTCCTATTCTTCCACATATCCTTGACGCAACTTACAATTAGAAGCTTGTTTAAAGCAATGTCATAATCATTTATTTTGTCAATTAATCTCAACTTTTTGTATTTACTCCACGTGCGCCCTTGGCTGGTATTGTAAATTTTTAAATACTTCGGCAAAACCGTTCTTATCGTACGTTATTTTTGTGATTGTCTAATAGATCTGCGGGCGTCTAGAGATTACTTAAAGAAAGAGAATTTTTGCAGATGTTGGATGCCGATGTTTTTTTGACGAATCCAAGCACTATTCGCAATTTGGTACATAAGGGATATACCGTCGTTGCGCCTTTACTAAGATCGGACGGCATGTATAGCAATTTTTGGGCCGGAATGACGGCGGAATATTACTACTTGCGGACCGAGCTCTACGAGCCGATTCTATTTCGCGAGAAAACTGGATGCCACGATGTGCCTATGATCCACAGCGCGGTTCTCGTAGATCTGAGAAGACGTTATTCCGATCGTCTTACTTATAAGGCCGAAAAACTGACCGGTTACGACGGACCGGTGGACGATATCATAACTTTCGCCATAGGAGCAAATAAATCAGGTAAGGACTTAAAGTTAAAAAACCTGTATAAGTTGTCACATATGTATATTTAAAATTATGAATTACGAATAATAGTGTGAGATTAGTACCGATCAAGTGCCGATTCTTCAAAATTATTCGCTTCTACTCTTACACTTTGACTTAACTTTTAATTCTATGAAAAAAATTAGATTTGATTTTGATTGTAAAGAGCTTTTACTTTAAAATAAATACAGAATATTGTGTTTGTGTCGTAGATGTGCCATTGTTCGTGTGTAATGACGACGTTTTCGGCTTTGTTATGGTGCCTTTGGAGAATGATGAGACTATCGCAGAAGATATGCAACGGTTGACTAACACTAAGGTGGAAATGTTGTGTAAGTTTGCTTTTATAAGAGCATAATATAAATAAATAAAATAAGTAATTGTAAACGAGCAAGAATAAAATATAAATAAGTAGAAATTGATCTTATTTCTCGCAATAAATATAACTTTTTATTTGTATTTTCCGTTTATGTACACAATATCTGATCAGGTATACAATATTGTCGCGTTGGCGACGTTGATTGATGTAGCACGATTGCGTTTTGTACAGCATTTAGCAACTATCTGCCGTTGTCGGATGATTTGAAGGAATTCGTGGTGTATCCAGAGAAGGATACTCTGGGTCTGGATCACATCTACATGATAAACCTATTAAGAAGACCAGAGAGACGTAAAAGGATGCAGAGACTCTTCGAAGAATTGGGCATTCGAGCAGAAATTATTGACGCCGTGGACGGTAGGTAAGTTATACGCGACGATAAATAAATATGTTTATTTTTTATAAACGTAGAAATCCGAGATTCATATCAGTATCTCTGGCAAATACGTGCATAATTTAACTTTGCTATTTCGTTCTGATTCATTTTGAGCAATTTCCAGTTTAAGAAAAATAACTGGCTATTAATCCCAGATATTTTTATGTTTTATCTCATTTTTTACTTTCAGATAATTAAGAATTTGAAAATATAAAAATACGGGAGAATATATCATGAATTGAGATTATATTAAAACCTGTTGATTGAGGATAACTTTGCGGTACAATAATATATTCTCTCTTTTTTTTTTGTATCTATTTCAAGGTCTTTTTCTACCGATAAGTTTTGACAATAAATGAAATGTGGATGTTGTCACGCAGCATGCAGTTAAGAAAGAAATGCCATAAGATAAAATTATCCATAAAACGTTTATAATATATTTGATTAAAACGGTATTGAGATACATATACAAATTCATAATTTGACTTCGAATGTACGATAAACGAACATGCTCTAGCATGGCTAAGAAGAGATATTATCTCTAAGTCGTGCCTATAAAGTGTCACCATAACGAAGTAATTCCTACCATGGAACATATACTTATATTTCTTGCAGAAATTTGCACAAATACGAAAAATAAGGTTATATACATATAAGTATATATGGAGTACAGCTATGTTACAACATTTAATTAAAAGAAAAGGAGACAGAGAGAGAGAGAGAGAGAGAGAGAGAGAGAGAGAGAGAGAGAGAGAGAGAGAGAGAGAGAGAGAGAGAGAGAGAGAGAGAGAGAGAGGGAAGGAGGTAGAAAAAGAGGAGATAAATAATATGAACAACCTGACCTGACCGTAAATGGCTTTTATTAAATTTAATAAAAGCCATTTACGGTCTAGCTTGGATCTTACAATTAGTAGCTTGAAAATATTTCATGTGTGATACACATAGATATTAATTTTTCCAACATTAGAAAACTGCGCGCCGACTGGATTTGTCAGACTTTTACACAGCTCTTGTTGGAGTAATCTTTCGCAATAAGTTCTTTACAGGTAGTTAGATGCTTGTAATATCAATAGTTAAATCGTCGATTTAACTAAAGGGGGGAGGGAGGAGATTTTCACTCCAACAAGAGCTGTGTAAAAGTCTGACAAATCCATTCGGCGCGCAGTTTTCGAATGTTGGAAAAATTAATATGTGTATCACACATGAAATATTTTCAAGCTACTAAGATTCAAGCTAGACCGTAAATGGCTTTTATTAATTTAATTTGATAAATAATATGACTTTTTCAATATGCTATTAAAATATTGTTTCAGTCGGCTATCACCACTCGTTTAGCTCGTATTTACATGACTCTTCAACGACGAAGTACGCGGAATAGTATTTTGTGTGGCAAGTGTGGAAAACAACGAATTAAGTTGCCGCATGAGCCGAAGGCTTATGGTGCATTCGCACGAGTACGAGTGTGAATGCATCATAAGCTGAGGCGAATGCGGTAACCTCACGCGCAACGTAATTCGTTGTCTTCCGCACATGCCACATACAATATTTTTTATAATGCCTGTCGCTAAAGTTCGATTTGAGATTAAAAAATTAATTGAAATTAATTTCAAATAAGATGGTTTCGCACTTTTTGACAATTCGTCAAAATATGTCATTAAGACATTTTCCGAAAATGAGGTTGTATTTTTAGATGCTTTCCATTCTATAAATTCATAAATATTCATATATTTATCTCTCGATTTCTTCAATAGTAAGTTCTCTGTGGCAGATCAAGCTGCTTCTACGAGTTCCACCGGCGTGAACGGTCTTGGACACATTCGTTTTCTTTATCTATTTTATCTTTCTTGAATGATGACAGTTGTAACGAATTGACGTTTTGTCTCGCGTGAATTTCATTACGTTCAAGTTTGATATGTCAGTCGAAAATCGAAAAAGAAAAACTATCAATCGTGAAAAAAAGGAGGTTTTTTACCGCACTCACTAGTGCGGTAAAGTAAATCATAAAGGTGCTTTTCTCGCACTAGTGTGGTAAAGTAAGGCATACATTGAATCGTTGAGAAATAGGCCACTTTCCGCACGCTAAACAGCAATCGAAAATCGAACTTTCGCCACAGGCGTTGCAAAAAAATATTTTCACAACACTTGCACGGAAAGTTCGACTTTCCCTCCCTGTAGAGCGGGACGAAAATGGCCAATTTCACGCGAGCGGGAGGGAAAGTATTATTCCCTCCCGCCGGGAGGAAATGAACACTTTTCCTCCCGCTAAACGGGGAGGGAAAGTAAAATAACAGGTCTAACTCTGTTTACGCGCGCGTCTAGCTCTATTCTGTAACTTTAACGACAGTATCGTTATCGTTACAAGGTATATTATCGTTGTGCAGCTTTTTTACCATACAATAAACGCCCCGTATGGCGGTATATATAATTTTATTTCATTCAAATTTCGCTCTAAGTACAGGCATTAAAAAGTCGAACATTTCCGTAAAGGTGTTGTGAAAAATATCGTGTGCACCACGGAAAGAAAGCTTTTTCAGACTCGTGTGATTGCCGCCCGAGCCTTCGGCTCGGGCGGCAAACCTTCACACTCGTCTGAAAAACATCGCTTTCTTCCCTAGGTGCACAATATACTATTTCGCATCGCATCTTGCATGTCACGCGTTCTACACGGGCGTGTTGCCGTATTCGTGTATATTGTAACCCGCGCACGTGTATGTGCTTCCGTTTCGCGCTTTCCGAACGCTCATATTCTGAAAAAGTCGACTAGTTTTCGATTGCGAATGCCTGCTTTCCTCGCTGCTGAACATTCTACTAATTCCTCGATCAGTAGTAAAATAGGTGAGCTTTGACCATCCGCAAAAGGCGTCGTGCATTCGCCTCGTGGCAATCTGAAAAAGCGCGTTTCCACCAATTTCAAATTCATCCTCAGGTAGAAAATTTCGAACACAAGAGATACGATGTTATTTAATTCTAATTAGTTACATTTTCCACAACGTTTCGGAAATTAATATTTCGAATTTTCTGAACACAACTTCCCATAAAAGATACGATATTATTTAATTTATAACAAAATTCTAATTACTTGCAATCGTCTTTCTGCAACGCTTAGAGGACTAATATTTTGAATTTTGGAAAAAGATTTAATGCTTCTAATTGACTAGAAACAATATTGATACAAATATGCACTTTTAAAGTAATCATACAATATAATTAAGATACAAGATAATTCATAATTTTATAGTCATCATATTTCGCAGGCAAACAAGTACATAACATAAAACTTTATTCTGTACTTAATTTTATACAAAATTTGATATAGCAAAGTTTTAGCGTTCTTATTATCAAAATATCTTAATAAAAATAATTAAAAGCAATTGTAGTTACTGATATTATACTGATCTTATAATACATTCAAGTACCATGTAATAAACAACTCACCTTAATCTCGTGCATTCGGGCGGCGTAAATAATGGGATTTACCAAAGTTTTCAGGATAATAAGACCGTTAATTGTGGCGTAGATGAGTAACACGCCACGCGTCGATACCCCATTTAATTGCAATACGCAGTCGTTACAAACCAGCATGTACATCATTACTCCCGGCATCCATCCGATCACGAAGCTTCCTTAGAAATTGCGTGAACGGTGGAATATAAATTATAAAGTAAAAAAATCAAGTACCTATATTACAAATTGCATCTGCGTTGCTATAAAGCTCGATATAATTATTGGTATTTCTTAACAATTGCGCAGCTTTCTAACCGCGCCGTCTTACCAAGTATGTATAAAGTTGTGTGGATAGCTTTAACATTACGCGCCATTTGTCTAGAATTGCTGCGTAACGCTTCCGACGCTCTCGCACGAACGGAAGATCCCGCTCTGCGAAAGCGGAGCCTCGTGGCTTGATGTCTCTTCACTATGCAGAATATGTGAACGTAAATGCAAACCATCAGCGCGAAAGGCCCGAAAAAGAGGCTGCTGAACAACATTCGAAATTGCTTGTACGACAGAAACCTGCAAATTAAGATGTTTATTCGATATGTGTATCAATTAATTTATACTTTGCAACGTTCTTGTAGAATATTCAAGCATATATCACATACATGCATAAGTAAATTTACGTAATTGAATGTTGATGAATAATTAACGTGATGAATAACTAACGTATGAATAATTTATAACGTACGAGTGTAATTTCATGGTCGTATCGCAATTTCACGGGAGAGCAAATACATAACGCAAAACTTTCTTTTTTAACTCTTTAACGGCCGACTTTTTTGCAAGAATTTAACACACATGGGAGTTAGCAGGTATCAAATATGTAAAAGAAAACATTTTTTCACAATTTTTCTATAACCTTCTAAACTACTCCTACATGCAAAAGCCCTTAAAACGTAAAAACGTTGTAATCTAATTTTCTGTTACTTTATTCTGATTTAAATTGTAGAAAAAATACTCCAGAACATATAGGTATATCGTAAAAAACTTACTACCCTTATAAATCATTAATCACCTCTACATTGAAGAAAACATCCCCGTAGTTCAGAAACATTACAAGTCGAAAATCTGGTGGTTTATCATTCTCAAATGAGAAAAATTTTTACTGAGACATGAAAACCACCCCCAAGTTACCTCGTTGAAGGTTAGCCACCTCTAACCCACTTTTTTGAAAAAAAAAGAATAATAGAATGACTATTCTATAAACACTTAACGCCTTATAACTCTTAGGACAAGTGATTATGTTCTTCGATGTAATTTGTAATTTTCTATATCAAATTTGCGTTTAAAAAATACCCCGATTCGTGAGTGACAAGAAGACTCACGTGAACTACGACATTGAAGTACACTGACTAGGCGATTTTAATTCTTATAACTCTTATAACTCTCGCAAACTATCCCTGCATAGGAGTTCAATTATAATTTAATACTTTTTTCGCATACATTACTGTTTATTAACTGTTATTCTGCAAAAAATATGCTCAAATGCGGGTGTTAAATTATGTGGTAATTTTTTCATTTTTAAGGGTGTTTTTTAACGTATCATCAAAGTTAGGGGTAATTTTTCTTGCGGCCCTTTTTTGTACAAAATTTTTTACTTGATTTCAAAACGTATACATAAACTGAAGGTAAACAAAAAATTCTGCCTAAACTTTGTGCCCATTTTTTATTTTTTCGTGATTTTGGCACTTTTTGACAGGGTGTGTAGCTGAAGGATTGCTATCCTTAGGTTTAGCAATTTTTTATATTTAGGGCCTACCTTCTCCTTTAAAATGAGACCTTAACGAAGTCGATGTGTTGATTTTTATGGAAGATATGATTTTTTAAAGTAGGTGGGACGTATGTGTTCCACTGGCCGTTAATTGACGTATAAAATTTAATTTGGAAAAATGTTAACGTTTTTGTTATCGAGATGTCTAATGACGATAATTGAACAATTGTAATTGACGGTAATACACTTACGCGCTGTTTTCACATCCTTCGGACTGGAAACCGTCGTTCTCGATTAGATTAAAGTACAGCGCGAAGAAAGAGATGGGCAATACCCACAGCAAAACTAATAAAATCGTGGTATTTCTTGAAAGAAAAGTGAAAGTATAGTTGCATTGCTCATGGGAATTCTTTCGACAAAAAAGTAAATTGTATTACCTGTACGTCAGGATCGAAAGGTAGTGGAGAGGTCTGAGAATGCCTACATAATGATTGACAGCCAGAGCCATTAGGTGAAATACCGTAATTATCACGCTTCCCAATCGCACAACTTCGAGAGCCAATAAAAAACAGTCCATGCCTAAGAGCAATGCGATCAAATATTCTTTGATTTGTTCTTTATATTTATAAAACGTTTGTTCACGTGCGCTGCATGATCTCAATGCTTTACAAAAACAGCTCGTTCTATAGTATAATATATCGAGAGAACCGAACAGACGAGGTAAGTTTCTATGCTACTGTATATCGTAAAAAGAAATTAAACGTAACTTTTTTTTACCTTATTCTTAAATCATCTCTTTCCTATTACTCGATAAGTGTTAATTTTTAAGATTCAGTTACTTAAAAATTCCGAGATCGAAGATGAATTATGTTTGAAGGTATGGTGAAAATGCCGATGAGGGGAGCCACCTTTAATGACCTTGACCTTGACATATGTTGTCAAGGTTACCCTCCTGAGTGACCTTCATAAGGTTTTAGTTGGCGGTCATTCTTTATTAAAAAGTTATTAACAAAAAAAGTTTGAAAAATATAGCAGTTATTTTGAGTATTGAAAGGCATAAACGACTAATATGTATGTGGAAATAGTACATGTATGAACGAAGGAAAGTCATTTAAAGCAGTGAATCGTTGATACATTGAACAGTCTTTTTGTTAAAGCAGAGAATAGTTGGTATAGAAAGTTATATATACAATTTTATATCTTAGAAAGCATAAATATAAAGTATATATTCTCTGCTTTAACCATAATTGTATGATTATATTTGTAAACTATCTATAATTGTACAGTTTTATACCAACTATTCTCTGCTTTATCAAAAAGACTGTTTAATATATCAGCGATTCACTGCTTTAAATAAAGCAGATAACAGTTTATGCTTTTGATTAAATTAAAGCAGAGTCAGAGAATACATTATATTTATGCTTTCGAAAATATAAAATTGTATATATACTTTTCTATACCAACTATTCTCTGCTTTAACAAAAAGACTGCTTAATATATCAGCGATTTACTGCTTTAAATAAAGCAGATAATAGTTTATAATTTTGATTAAAGCAAAGAATACTTTATATTTTTGCTTTCTAACACATAAAATTGTATACATACATTTCTATACCAATTATTCTCTGCTTTAACAAAAAGACTGTTCAATATATTAACGATTCACTTCTTTAAATGACTTTCCTTCGTTCATACATGTACTATTTCCACATACATAGGCTGGGTTTCGATATTCACTGCCAGTACTGAAAATCTATAGTTTACGTTACGTACACTATAGATTTTCAGTACTGGCAGTGAATATCGAAACCCAGCCTTATTAGTCGTTTATGCCTTTTAATACTCAAAATAACTGCTATATTTTTCAAACTTTTTTTGTTTATAACTTTTTAATAAACAATGACCGCCGACTAAAACCTTCTGAAGGTCACTCAGGAGGGTGACCTTGACAACATATGCCATGGTCAAGGTCATTGGAGGTGGCTCCCCTCATCGGCATTTTTACCGATCTTACCTTTCAATTTGATTCCAAGACCAATGGGTATAAAACTATTCAAGACTAGTCCTATGCCCAGAATACTGCTGGAAAAAGCATCTGCGCCTAAAATTATTTGTAGGGGTAGTTTCTCTCAAAAATACTTTTCTATTTACAGAGGTGTGCGTGTGTGTTAATTTAATTATACAATACACACACACACACACACATATATATATATACATATATATATATACAGGGTAGGCCATTTTAATCTACGCACTGAAATCTCTCAAAATCCATAAGTTTAAGACAAAAATGTTTTAGACAAAAGTTGTATGATTTCGAGGGGGACAGAAGATGGTGACAATAATTTGACCTTGGGTGGTCGTTTGAAGCTCACATGAACGTCACCTTTAGTTTCTTACATGGAACCCCCTATATTGTAGTATATCGTTTGAAAGGGCATAAAATAAGAAAAATTTTGGCGCTAACCAGAGGTCGATACGTTGACCCGTTCGGGAGTTATTTAGGGTCAAAAATTGTCTTTTTCCAACTTTGACCTTAAATAACTCCCGAACGGGTCAACGTATCGACCTCTGGTTTGCGCCAAAATTTTTCTAACTTTATGCTCTTTCAAACGGTATACTACAATATGGAGGTTCCCATTTCAAATTTTTGTGTTGGAGTTCCCTTGGGACATTGAAAAATTTTAAGTAAAACCCCCATATTGTAGTATACCGTTTGAAAGGGCATAAAGTAAGAAAAATTTTGGCGCAAACCAGAGGTCGATACGTTGACCCGTTCGGCAGTTATTTAAGGTCAGATTTGAAAAGAGTCAATTTTTGACCCTAAATAACTACCGAACGGGTCAACGTATCGACCTCTGGTTAGCGCCAAAATTTTTCTTATTTTATGTCCTTTCAAACGATATACTACAATATAGGGGGTTTCATGTAAGAAATTAAAGGTGACGTTCATGTGAGCTTCAAACGACCATCCAAGGTCAAATCATTGCCACCATCTTATGTCCCCCTCAAAACCATACAACTTTTGTCTGAAATATTTTTGTCTGCCGTTCTCAATTTTCGAGATATTCGGCTGGCACGGGTGGTCTGATACTGATACACCCTGTATATATATAGGTGTATATATATACAGGGTGTCCCATTTTAAATGTTGCAGGCAAATATCTCGAAAAATATGGAAGATACGGAAAAATGTTTCAGACAAAAGTTGCATGGTTTGATGAGGGCCTCATGATAAAAATATGGATTTGACCTTGAGTGATCTTTTCAAGGCCAGGTCAATGTGATCGATGTTTCCTTAAATGGAACCTCCATTTTTTATTGCATATTCTTGTAGCCCTTGTCGAGACGTTTTCAAAACACTATAATAAAGCTCTTTTTTGTTGAGAATTTCCTGAGATATTTCAAATTTTGTCATGATATTTTTAATGCAAAATATGAAATATCTAGTGAAGTATTCACTTTTAGATGACTTTATCTTCATACTTTTATACGTAGAATAATGGAAAAAATCAATTATACAAAAAAAAAAAAAAAAAACAGAAAAAGATTTTAAAAAATTTGATTGAATCTTGTAGACGCATTCAATTTTATAAAATTGCAAATGTAAAATTAATATTATTATTTGATTTCTTTCATTATTCTATGTATAAAAGTATGAAGATAAAGTCATCGAAAAGTGAATACTTTACGAGATATTTCATATTTTGTATTAAAAATATCATGACAAAATTTAAAATATCTCAGGAAATTCTCAACGAAAGAGAGCTTTATTATAGTGTTTTGAAAACGTCTCGACAAGGGCTAGAAGAATATGCAATAAAAAATGGGGAGTTCCATATAGGAAACATCGATCACATTGATCTGGTCTTGAAAAGATCACTCAAGGTCAAGTCCATATTTTCATCATGTGGCCCCCATCAAACCATGCAACTTTTGTTTGAAACATTTTTCCTTATCTTCCATAATTTTCGAGATATTTGCCTGCGGCATTTAAAATGGGACACCCTGTATATATAGGGTGTACCGTAAAGACCGGATCAACGCTTAAGGGTAGATTCCTGAGATCATTTGGACAAAAATCCTAATGCCAAAATGTCGAGGCTGCTACAGTGTTTAAACGGGAAAGGTTTAAAGTTCACTAATGTGGTCAAAATTTTGCGCACTCAGGGACGTCGCATGTCAAAACAGTTCTTCCACACTTTACTCAACTCAATAGAAATATTTGAAAATATTATTCACTTTATTTCTTGGTACACTGTTCGCAAGACCGACGAATATCGGGATGACAATTTGGCAGCCTTGACATTTTGGCATTAGGATTTTTGTCTCCAAATGATCTCAGGAATCTACCCTTAAGCGTTGATCCGGTCTTTACGGTGCACCCTGTATATACATATATACATATATAATTATAATTTTTTAAAAACATTAAGCAGCTAGAAATCATACATTTCCGATAATTTTGTCCCAGGAGCGTTGCAGGGCCACTTTTAGGAACTCCGTTGATTTAAAGCGAGCCTCAGAGATCTTCTGTTCCAAGATGGACCACACGTACAGAAAAGTCCATGGGGTTCATATCCGGCGAGTTGACGGCCAAACATCCTAGCCCCAAAAACCGGGGAACAGTTCTTCGCCCGTCGCGATCGTTGTTCGCGCCGAATAAGCTGGTGCCCAATCTTGTTGGAGCGTAAATCCTTCTTCATCGAAATGCTCCGATGTCCATGGCTCCAAAACGCCTTGGAGAACGGTCTCTTGGTAGCTGGCGGCGTTGCCCAGCTTGGGGGGAGGGGGGAGGCATCTGCGAGACGGGTAATAAAACGCCATTGATCTTCATCGAAAAAAATGTGGAAATCAACTGCTCTCCGAACAACATTCGACGCGAACAACGATCGCGACGACCTGGTTCCCCGGTTTTTGGAGCAAGGACGTTTGGCCGTCAAACTAGCCGGATTTAAATCCCATGGACTTTTCTGTGTGGTCCATCTTGGAGTAGAAGATCTCTGGAGCTCGCTTTAAATCAACGGAGTCCCTCAAAGTGACCCTGCAACGCTCCTGGGATAAAATTATTATCCAGCAGTGCGCGACCATTGTGAACAATTTTCCGAAAATATATTTAAGCCAAGGGAAGAAATTTTGTGGACATTTATTGTAATTTTGTTTAATTTTGTTATCAATGTTCTGATAAAGTTTCATGTTCTGTTTAAAGTGTTTGATTTCTGCACCCATTTCTAGCTGCTTAGTGTTTTTAAAAAAATTCCGGAAACTTTCTTGTCACCCTGTATATATTATTTTATAATTTTGTATAACATATCTATAATATTACTGTACCTGCTAGACTCAAACTGATATATAATGTTGGACTGAGTGGGCGTCTAATCCAAAATACACTTATCAGAACTTTGATGTTTACAACTATTGAAATAATACAAAAAAGGATCAGCGGTGGTGCTCCATACAAATATAGCATTCCATCGACATTCTCGATTTGGCTCGAAATATTCACGCTTTGCGTCGCTGATTCATTAATCATTGTCACATTCGTGAATTCTATCGACACGCTCGTAGATTTTATCGACCCTTCGAATACGGAACTATTAACTGTAGCGACGTCAGAACTTGATAAATTTAACGTGCTATATGCACGTCGCATCGTGAGAGTTTCCTCGGTCTGCATAATGCCATTATAACATTATAATAATATTCACTCTTTCATATTCTCCTCTTTTAATATTGAAATATTCACTTTTGTCCTCCCGACAGTGAATATTCATAAATTGTTTGCGCATTTTATGAAGTTGAGCATTCTAAGTTCAGCAACAGTTGGTTACTTCGCATATTCGAAGTTTTATCTGAAAATACAATTTATATTAATGAGAAAAGATTCTGCGACCAAACATTTGATTGCAAGCAAGAAATAAGAATGTAAGAAACGAATTTTTATAGTAAATTACAATGTTAAAATATACTTTTTTTTTCTAAATGTTATATTTCTTATCATTATAGTATTATTTTATTCTTATTGTTGGTACCTTCCAAGATAATCGTGATCTTATTTTTCAAAACCTTAATTTTTTATTTTGTTATCGCAGAAAGATCTACGGAAGCAGATCTTTTATTTTGACAGACTTGGGGGTAATGTTAGATTATAATCAACTACAATGAAATTGTAGTTTATAGTTACAAAACTAATAAAAAAACATTTTATTTAGAGAGTATGTTACGCATACATTTTACGCATTCTTATCCTAGGATTAAATATAAATCATTTCTTATATTTATCTATCGACAAGCTAACAGATAAGAGAATCCCCAAAGAAGATATGCGTTTCCAATAATTCTGCCTGCTCTTTCCCTCGACCGATGCGAGTTTTTTCTCATCAAAGATAAAAAATTCCAGCCATTCCAGACAGTTAATACGCAGTGAAACAGGGTGACACTTTCGTCCCCTCGTGTTTTCCACAGCTTTTATTTCAGGGCCTTTCCCCGTTACGATGATAGCAAAAACTTTCAAAAATCGATCACGTCAGAATTCAATCATCCGTGTAGAAAAGATATTTCGTGCGTCAAATCTTATACGATATCTCGCGAAGTTACGTGCCGAAAATTTTCTATTCTTGGTCGTCGTTAATATTCAGACGTGACAACCGCTTCGACCGCCCCGGGCCGGGACAAATTATAATTTACAAGAAAACAGCCGTAAGTGAACGAATCTGAAGCCTAATCTACAAAGAGCTAAGTGCGTCATTCTCTCGGGACGAAAGCTGTCGAGTTGGAAGTTTGTGTATTTATTTTAGTAAGCTTTCGCGCACTTCGTAAATTGTTACCGATAGCAGATGAGAATTATAAATCATTTTAGTCAATTGTCGTCGAAAGAAATAAACTTTTCTGGTATAAATCATTATTTCATAACATTTACAGGCGACAGTTATTGCTTCAAAACAGATTCTTTAAATTAAAAACTCGGACTTAAATTGAATATCTCGAATGTTAGATTTCTCATCAATCGTGTAGCATAGATTCAGTGTTTGTGCGTCGATGACCTATTAAAATTCTTTACCATTCCAAATTTATTTGTTATGTTAACTTCTGAGATGCGTTGTAACATTGAAATGTAATAACACTGAAATATTCGTCAATGTGACAGGTAAACACACACATTTGTCGTTGTCTCATCAAAGTTTCATCAAAAAGTTGTTTCGGTCATGACCGATCTTAAAAGCTTTTAAAAAAATTTTTTTGCCAAAATTTTTTAGATCATTGAAGAAATTATGAGATGTAATGACGTATAATGTTCGATATAATCGTTAACTGAGAAATTTCATGTTTGCAAAATTTGTTTAATTTATTAAAGTTATAAAATTATTTTTAGTTAATATCAAGAAAAAAAATATTTAACTGGTAAAAGATTCATTATATATTTTGAAGAAGAAGGCGTTTTATGATATTGATATCATGATATCGCAACACTTTAAGCATTGTCAAACGATAAGCAATTTTACACGGATATGAATTTCACACGATTGCTCTCGCATCAAAAGCGAATTACTCAATTCATTTTCGGCCAGGTACCAAGGGAAATCAAGAAAAATTGAGCATCCGCAGAAAAAGTACAGGTCAAATTTCCCTTGACAAGAAAAAATGTGAAAAATGGATCTTTCTCTCCCCCTCCCCTCTCCTCCCCTTTTCTTATGCTTAAATGTCAAGCTACAATAATATCAAGTTAAATAACGTAATTTTAATAGTTAAACAAAATTATTTTCAAATCTTTATCTACAGGCCTAATTTTTATATGTATCAGCAAATCCGTTCTTTCCGTGTATAACGTGTATTATTATATAATTTAATGTGCCGTGGTCGTGCGATTATTTAGGTGATTGTGCTCTTTTCCGTGTCATTCTTTCGTCGCGATATAAAGGTGCACGGTTAATGAATGCCGTGTAAAGTATCGCACGACCGTACCTACATTCTGGTGATCAGCGCGCGCAATTGTAATTAAGAGTAATTGTAAATATTTAGCACATTATTTTCCCTTTCCTTTCTCTCCAAATAGTTTTATATAACGTAAAATTTGAGGTCTTACTTTTGGCATTTCTAACGTTATATACCTACTATCGTATATGTCTCTAGAGTTAAATATTATATAAACTGATGCAAAAAAGATTTAATGATTTTCATGTCGTAAACTTATATACCTATAAAAAAGGAAAACTTTATTTTATAACGCGTTAATATTATTCAGTGTACCTATTACAAATCCAGAAACATTTACTGATCAAAATAATTTCATTTTTCGTCACTTGTTTTATTATAAACATTTGGACAGTATTCAAAACGATTGGTAAGTTTCCGATATTTCGCAAGCGAATGGAAAGTAATAATAATAATAACTTTATTGAAGTGCAAGAGATATAGAAATTATGTATTAAGTGTGTGAATTAATTTGGTGCCTTTTTCCATAAAAAACATTCGAACTACTCACAAAAAATTAAATACAAGTTTAATATTCGAAATAATCTCCATTATTTTCTATGACTTTGCACTATTTATTGGGCGTATTGACGAATACTTTCGCGGAAGAAACTTCGCGGTTTTGAATCGATAAAGTCTTCAAAATTTAAGTAATTTAAAATACGACTGTATGTACATGATACACAATCAAAATCAAGGGAAAGACGTTAATCGGTCAGGACTGGATCTTGGTTGCCTAATAATATTATTTGAGTGAATTTTACGTACAATTCTTCTCTCCTTGACAAACTAAGTCTTCAAGACTTTTTTGGATATCTTCCACTGTTTTCAAATATGTATCAGGTAATGTTGGAACGATCGGAACAAGGTGATAATCCGACAGGACTGCAGGTCTGGTGAATAATCCATGAGAGAGAATGTCCCAGTCAAAATCGTAGATAACATCTTTCGTTTTTTTTGCGGCCGAGCATTCACGTGCTGCAAAATAACTCGCCTAGTCTCGACCACTCTGATACTACTTTTTGCACGTTTTATGCACAGCACCTTTACTTAGAGCAGAACTTTGAGCTGCGGCTTCAGCAACATTTTAAAAAATTGTGAAATACGAAAAAATGCAATGCTTTAAATGTTACTTTTTGGACGCTATCGTGTTTGTTACAGTTTAGTGAAGTTTCGTCGTTTGCTTCGCTAAGGCGTGGTGTTTTGGAAATGTAGAGGTCCACACTCACAAATTGCAAAAGGCAGGAAAATACTTCAGAAAAGAAGCTCTAACTTCTGAAAAAAGCGTTTTTGCACCCATGTTCATATAACATTTTTTCATCCTTTAGGTGTGAGGAATATCTCCCTAAATTTTGGCCGTACCTTTTTAGAGCACCCTGTATATGGATTTACTTCCAACAAACAGCTGTGTTTTAAAGACCGACAAAATATCGGCGCGCAGTTTACCGAATTTGGGAAAAAGTATAAAAAATTCACACAATATTATTATTATAGGCTATCAAAATCCAGCTCGGACCGTAAATGGCATTTTCTCTAATCAAAATAAGTAACGCAGTTCTTTCTTAAAAATAGTAAGCAGATAGAAAATCGAAAATGTACAACTTTGTTAATTTGTAAGCTATCGAGATTTTTAAAGTAGTACTTTAAAAAAAAAAAGTAGCGGCAGTTTTTAAAAAATTGTTTTTCTGAAAAATAAAATAGGAAGCAACATTATTTTAACATCATATTTCGAATATTATCAAAGAAAATTTCTTCAAAAGACTTGTTCCTACGTTATTCTTCTTTTGTTGTAAACGGCGAACAATTTTTCTCAAAATATATTCGCTGAAAAAGAATTTATTATCTAGAATCACAGCTTCTTTAAATAGATTAAAATGAGCGTGCTTAATTAATTGGCGTTGGAAACATTTGTAAAAATGATTGCGGCAAATTCTCACCCACTGTGTCGGGCATAAAATTTATCGCGGTAATACAAGTAAATTGATTAAATAAGTAATTGATTACGTCATTACGACAGCGGAAAGTATCCTATTCTTCTCTTCTCCCTTTTTGATTTTACTTCCATTGGTTGTGGACTAATTAAGATAAATCTAAATACCTACTTTTTACGGTGGTTTGAGAAATCATTTGTATTGCCGTAATTTGAATGCTTTTTGCAAATTACTTCACTTTCTAGTTTCATCATGTTATACAAAAGTATCCAACGTGTGTTTTATTACTTTTTAAAAATAATATATACCTAATTTAAAGACATTTAGAGTCGATCTTTTCTTTCCATAATGCCGGAATAATACATAATTGAAAAAGAAACGTGCTTTCGAATTAAACCTTCGAGAAAATAAGATGAAAATTTAAATTCTCGAATTAATTTTAAACGCGCTGTACTTCAACGGAATTTTAATCTGGAGCTTATTGTTAGCGGCAAGGGTATACAGTATTAAAGATATTGAGAAAAGATTGGAATATTCATTAATCTCTCTTGACATTTGATTTTTTTTCTTATGAAAAGGTCAATTCTAAATGTAACAAAAAAATCTGTTATTTATTATTATTATGTAAACGGGATTAAAAAGATCCCTTTAGTACACGAGATAACATAAAATTATAACATCAGCAAAAGAAGAATACAAAATAAAATGTTAACAAACAGATAAGATCTAGCGCAGACAAGAAAGTAGTGATCGTTTAAAAGAGTTTGGAGAGGTATGAAAAAGTTATAATAAAATACAATGAACTCTACTGATATACGAATACAACTTTCGATTTTTTTCTTGAAGTAATTTTTGTTAAAAAATTTCAAACTGGCACAATCTAACACGCTCTTTTTCTTGAATAAAATGGTGAAAAACTTTTATATAATTTATAAAACATTATGATCTGCCAAATGGTGAAAAACTTCTATATAATTTATAAAACATTATGATCTGCCAAATTAGCTGATCATCTTTTCTTATGTTAATCTGTACCGAAAGATGTACGGTCCAAAACGGAACGAGTCTTATGGTCAATCGAAAACATGTAACCTCGAAAGCATAGGTAGAGCAGTGTTTTGAAAGGAAGAGAAATTCTAAGAGAGAAAAGATAATAACTCAATAGCTTGATGTATAGACAACGTAATGGTGCAATAAAAGGAAACCACGAGTCACTGATAAATTATCTCTTAACGCGCACGCGGTGCAGAAGAGGATCGATCTCGATTGATCTCGACTGTGACTTGGATTTTTCGCAGAGGGAAAGCCGCGGATATTTCAGGTTGAAGCTGCGTTGGAGAATAGAGTCTTTTGAGCAATTTTTTCAAGATAAACTGATATATTTGTCATGTTCGCGCTTATATATCGTGTACCATATTGTAAAGCTCTGCCAGGTGTTATTACTTGTGTTTCTCTTTTCTATTCACTTTGAACTTTGACGTTCTAAGTTCCTCGCATTTCTTTTATTCAACGAATCAACGTACGCGTGTGGATTCGTTTCCTAAGGAAAAGAATCAAAATACTTCTTGGGCTACAAGTATATAATATATAAAGGATATCGTAAATAAAATTTTGAATGAGAATAGCATAAGACTATATGCTCTGATTATAGGTAATCTTATTTTGCTCTGACTATAATAATCTTATTTTAGCATGTATGTTTAACTTTATTTCTCAGCGTTTCTTTTCCTAAACAGTTGATAAAATAGAAATGTGTAGAAAAATAATGTTGAAGCAAATTCTTGCTAAGAACAACTAAAACAACTAAATTGTATTAAAAAATGTGATAAAACGTTAAAATTTAAGATTTGTAAGAAAGTACTAGTTATTTCACTCTTTGAAAATCTTGAAATTGTTGATGATATCGTGATATAAAGGTTTCATCTCAGAAATGTATAAACCTTGGATAAATTCAACTTTTATTCACTTCCTAGTCTAATAATTAATTAGGATTAATCTAAATAAAATTCCTTAATTAGAGAAAAATGTCATTTTCGGTCAGAGCTGGATATTGAAAGCCTTAATAATATTATTCGCGTGAATAATATTTTTTACTAACACTTTTACGATTTAGCCAACAACGCGCCGTTATTAACGATCTCAAAACGCAGTCTCAACTAAAGCAAATACAATACATGGTTGTGTGATAAAATGATAATCAATTTTAATCACACTAACACAATCTTAAGGCTCCTGCCTATTCGCCACTTCTATCCTTGTTTAATGACGCCAGAAGCGAGAAAACGCATGCCAAAAATTCTTGCGGTTTTACGTAGAAATAAAAAGATATATCCATAAAACGTAAATGTAATTGATTCAGCACATTTGTAAAATATACCGAACCCTTTCCTTTGGCTTTGATAATCAATAAATAGCTGTAGAATGAAAAATGAAAGAAGACAGGTTAAATAGGTAGATTGCATTAATTTTACGGTTACAAAT
Source organism: Leptothorax acervorum (assembly GCA_035220615.1). Lineage (NCBI taxonomy): Eukaryota > Metazoa > Arthropoda > Insecta > Hymenoptera > Formicidae > Leptothorax > Leptothorax acervorum. The sequence goes on from JASTWQ010000071.1 coordinate 29,824, forward strand.
GTGCTGAATCAATTATAATTGCATTTTATGAATATATCTTTTTATTTCAACGTAAAACCGCAAAAATTTTTGGCATGCGATTTCTCGCTTCTGACGTCATCAAACAAGAATAGAAGAAGCGAGTAGGCAGAAGCCTTAAGAAATTTGAAGATATACGTTATGGAAATGTATACGGGATGTATAGGGTAGAGAGGATCGAAAAAACCTAAGTAACAAGTGGTACACGTAGTTATCTTTGTACCTCGAAAAAACTTAAGTAATGGGTGGTATACGTAATACCTTTGTACCTCGAAAAAATCGAAGTAATATATTTGTATCTCGAAGAAACCTAAGTAACAAGTGGTACACGTAGTTATCTTTGTACCTCGAAAAAATCAAAGTAATATCTTTATTTTAAAAAAATATTACAACCTAAGTGACACATCACAAAATTGTGTTACCTTTTATTCAATCCAAGTAATTATCTATAAAAAAAAAAAAGAAATGATATCTGTAAATTGCGCCAATTATAAAGAAAGAATACCTATATATATTGTCTCAAAAAATAATTGTTGCACTACTTTGATGAAAAATCTTTACATAATTGTGTCAATTAGAACAAGAATGTATGATAACAATTTTATAAAATTAAAATTTTTTATTTAAATCCAACAAAGGAATATAAGATATTTAAATACAAAGTTTATATTTGTATTTTTTAATAAAATAAAACATTTAATTACAAAAAATTACAGACAGAGGTCTGAGAGTTATAAACAATTATAACACTACAAAATAAACATGTTTTATTAAAATTAATACATTTTTCTTGTAAAAAAAACTTGGCGCTGCTAGACCTTGAAATATAATAAAGTACTATAATTTTAACTGAATAAGGACAACGATAAAAATAATTTAAGGAAGAATGCAATGGGAGTAATAATAATAATAATTATATTTCGAGGTCTAGCAGCGCCAAGTTTTTTTTACAAGAAAAATGTATTAATTTTAATAAAACATGTTTATTTTGTAATGTTATAATTGTTTATAACAATTACAGACCTCTGTCTGTAATTGTTTGTAATTAAATGTTTTATTTTATTGAAAAATACAAATATAAACTTTGTATTTAAATATCTTATATTCCTTTGTTGGATTTAAATAAAAAATTTTAATTTTATAAAATTGTTATCATACATTTTTTTTCTAATTGACACAATTATGTAAAGATTTTTCATCAAAGTAGTGCAACAATTATTTTTTTAGACAATATATATAGGTATTCTTTCTTTATAATTGGCGCAATTTACAGATAATTTCTTTTTTTTTTATAGATAATCACTTGGATTGAATAAAAGGTAACACAATTTTGTGATGTGTCACTTGGGTTGTAATATTTTTTTTAAATAAAGATATTACTTTGATTTTTTCGAGGTACAAAGATAACTACGTGTACCACTTGTTACTTAGGTTTCTTCGAGATACAAATATATTACTTCGATTTTTTCGAGGTACAAAGGTATTACGTATACCACCCATTACTTAAGTTCTTTCAAGGTACAAAAATAACTACGTGTACCACTTGTTACTTAGGTTTTTTCGAGGTAAAAATATATTACTTCGACTTTTCAAGGTACACCACGCGTGCTTGGCGTCTTTTTTTTACCGTTTTGAAAAAGGTAATTTTGTACGGATATCATGCCTTTTTGTAATATTACGCATCTTATATGAACAGTATATTACAAATAAAAATTGTGCAACCCATATCAAAATGTACAAATAAATGTTAACTACGACTAGATATGACGGTCTCTTGGATTGGAAAATTACGGAAGTAATGGAATAAATTTTATCTGGTGTATAAAATAAAATACATCAATAAGAGTCAATATTGTTCTTGTCAGTATTCGTAAAATTGATTAAGAATATAAAGATTAATTACGAGATTCTGATGATGCTATGAAAAGGGATAAAGATCAATAAAAACTAGAATATTTATTATGTTTTTAATATAAAACAAATCGCATCGTGTATATATATAATAATATATATATATATATATAAAAGTAATATATTATATATATATGATGAAACTATCGAGGCTATAATAACAATTTGTAAATAAAAGGTCAATCTTATTCTTTCAATTTTATTTCAGATATTAATATTTATATAATAATATTAACATTTTATCACAAAATGATCTCAAACGAGACTATTATTACAACTGTTACACACAAAGCTAACATTCTTTTTAACAATTAGATTCCGAAAAAAATACATCTGTAATAAAAGATCATATTTTACATTTAAATATATGTCAAAGATTATAAAAGTGTTTTAAATATTGCGTGACAATAAAATTACAAATTGTTCTGATTGAGATAACATTATAGTCTTGTTATATCTTGGAATTCCAATATTTTTCTAATATTCATCACACAATTTTATTTTCTAGTCTTTCTATGATAGTATAGGCAAATTAGACCAAAAAAGTGCGTTATCTCGGAACCGGTTAAAACTACTCGGATTTAAACGTTTTTTTTTTAAATGTAGGTAATTAAAAACACTACAATGTTTATGGGTTAAAAATTGACGCTTTAAATAGGAAATTCAAGAAAATTCGGAAAAACTGAAATTCTAAGACAAAAAATTTTTCAAACGTACTAACTTGAATTTTTTGCTCATAAACTTAAAATAATTACTTCCAAGGGGTTTGTCAGATAGTCAATTATGATTTTATTGATTACAATTTTAGGCCAGTCAATTGTGACAAAAAAAGGCTTCAGCTTGCAAAAGGTCTCATGAGAAGTTTATACTTGGCAATTTTGTTTATTTTGTGATTCTAATGAAAACCCTAGGTTTGCGACATCGGCAAGCTGCCGCTCGCGCCGCCATCTTGAAAAAATGGTGCCGAAAACCGTTTTTTTGCGAATATCTTGTTTCTATTGCAATTTAGAGCAAAAGTATCCATTACAAAGTTGTAGAGCACAAAATTTCCTACAACTTTTGTATTTAACACTTTTTTCTCAGATAAATAGTTTACGAGTTATAGTAGAGAGCTTTTTTGCAATTTGTAAAAGATGCTGGATTTTTCCTGGAAATTAAAAGATTATTGATTATATACGTATATAATGATATAACAGTAATATAATAACGATAATATCAATAATCTTTCAAATTTCCAGGGAAATCCAGCATCTTTTACAAATTGCAAAAAAACTCTGCTATAACTCGTAAACTATTTATCTGAGAAAAAAGTGTTGAATACAAAAGTTGTAGGAAATTTTGTGCTCTACAACTTTGTAATGGGTACTTTTGCTCTAAATTGTAATGGAAACGAGATATTCGCAAAAAACCGATTTTTGGCACTATTTTTTCAAGATGGCAGCGCGAGCGGCAGCTTGCCGAGATCGCAAACTTAGGGTTTTCATTAGAATCACGAAATAAACAAAATTCCCAAGTATAAACTTCTAATGAGACCTTTTGCAAGCTGAAGCCTTCTTTTGTCTCCTTTGACTGACCCAAAATTGTAATCAATAAAATCATAATTAACCATCTTAAAAACCTCTTGGAAGTAATTACTTTAAGTTTATAAGCAAAAAATGCAAGCTAGTACGTTTGAAAAATTTTTTGTCTTAGAATTTCAGTTTTTCCAAATTTTCTTGTATTTCCTATTTAAAGCGTCAATTTTTAACCCATAAACATTGTAGTGTTTTTAATTACCTACATTTTAAAAAAAAATTTGTTCAAATCCGAGATCCGAGTAGTTTTAACCGGTTCCGAGATAAAAACCTAATTTGCCTATACTATGATTATCTACTAAGATATGATGATGTGTTAACAATGATGATATCAATTCACAATTTCGATTAATATAAGTATAAATTATTTTCCTTATAATTTATCGCTCGTTATGTATACATATATCTTTCTTACTACACGTACGTGACGTACGCAACACAAGTCCTATTGCTTTCCCACTGATTCAGTGTCCTTTGTCGCACATATTATCGCTGATAATAACAGTAATAACACTCTCATATCTACGTATAAACGACACGATAGAAGCACACGGAAGATCTTACAAATCAACGTAGGTGGAAAAGACGGATAATTTTTATTTCAAAATCGAGTGACAATTATTTTTTTCAAAATATTTCCAAACGTATCTGTCAATAGTTGGAGCTACAAACGAAATTATCGTTACAACAAACAGCTACAAAATACATTTTTTAAATTGGAATTAATTATTAATTCCAATTCCTTAATCTATTATAGGTCCAGCCAATTTCACAGAGGTATAGTGTCCACGTATAAAAGTTATTATGAAAATAATGATAAAAATTAGTTACCGTTTTTTAGCATTTAAATGTGACAAATTCGAAAAATTAGGAGCAAACTTAATATCGATAACTTTGTCGCATAATATATATGTATATCCATAATATATCTATGTATGGAATATAATACATTTTTATATTGTGTGGTATAAAATATTAACTATGCTTTGTGAGATACATATCAACTTGTTGAGTTGTTCCACTTTGTTGCATTGATTCAATTGCTTTATTGACTATCACCTCTGAAGTTTCCTCTATTATCTAAAACAAAATGTAAAATCTGAGAAAACATACCCATTACATTATATTACTGCATTGCAATTTAACCAGTAGTCTTACATTACTAATAGTATCTAATACATGATCTATGCTTTCACATCTTAATAATAGACGCCTCAAGGTGGTTATTAACGTAACAACGGCAACAAAAATTAAAATTTGATATGCACCGACAGTTATTTTATCCCATATCCTATAACAAATTAATATTCTAGTAATTCTACGAGTACGTGCTATTACCAGTATCAAAATTCACTAATAAAGTTGCAATATACAACACATTACATACGTACTTAGAAATAGATTCATTGGATATTATGTCAGCGAAACATGAATAAAACCACGCTTTGTACGGAAGATTATAAAGTACATCAATTTTAACGAGATGCTTGTATAATTCTATCTATAACCTCTTTTTCCAACAGTGCGTATGTACAGTCTTGCAATTTTCCGACTTCTTTCTACAGCTTTTCAACTTGCATAAATTGCTCATAGCTCTGAAACAGACAAAATTCTATTACAATATTATATTTTTGGCTAGAAATACAAAGTATCTATGAATTTATACAGCCAATAAGTCTTTCAAGATTCACAAAGAAAAGCTATCAAAATAAATTTTGGATCTCAATTAAAATTTAAAAATTAAATATGAGTTTAAAAGTCTGAAACGATATTAAATAATGCGATAAACCTGTATAACGGTGATTCCAATTGAGCAGTCATATCAACTTTTGCTCTTCTTTTGCGCAACAGCCACATCGCTAGAAATATTAGGTGAGGCTTTGTAAAGTCGTCTATGATCTTGGTGACTCTCAGTGCTCTCTGCAAATCCTGAAATTCCGCCTTACGCTGGGTCATTATAAACCCCTGACTCTCTGCGTAAACAACGTACAACGTCGAATAAGACTTTCCACAGGAAATTTCTATACATAGCAGGTACAGTGAATCTTAAGCAAAACTGCTTCAGCTTTGTCTTGTCAAGCGGGCGCTCCGTCAATAATATCTCCAGAGACTTCTTTTCTTCGACGCTGCGAAAACCAACATGCCATTTAAAAGAAATAATAATATTCTAATCATTCAGTGGCAATTTGACGGAGGAATTCTTATATAGTAGTATATAATTGTCGCTTCGATTTGAAGAGCAAATGGAACTTATTGTTAGATGACTTTACTTTCTCATAATACTGCGAACGAAAATTCCGCTCATCCGTCATTTTTCTAGTCTCGTCGAGATAGAAATAAATAGAAGAGTCAAGTAATAAATATTCGCGTTTTCTTCTCACACACGATATCCTATGTATATAATTACTCTTATTATCATATGTTATTGACACGCCCGCGTGTCACTACATCACAGTTCTATATACACATCCGTAGTTCTATATTATAAAAATCTCTCCTGCAAAAAGAAAGAAGGTAATAATAATTTATAATATTTTTTTAACAGCACGAAAATACAATACTAAAGTATTCTAACTTTTTAAGTAATTTATTAAAAACTTACCATGTAATTTTCACCGACTATCCAATGATCGATAATAATTGATTGTGATCGTCGTGACAGTTATCGTAACCTCATCGATGAGTTGCAACTTGAACTCTGACGATAACGACACTTGTTCTAGCGTTACAACAATAACCTAATCTGTCAACCTTCTCGACGTGCGAAGAAAAGTGTAGTGTATATAGATAGATATATTAACATAGATATTTTTATATTATATATTATTTTATATTATATATTATTTTTATATTATATTAACATAGATATATTAACATAGATATTAACATAGATATTTTTTACGAGAGGTTCTTTGCTTACGACCACGATCGCAGCGTTACGATAGATGTAGACGCACCTTAATAATTCATACGATAACTGTCACGACGAACGTTACGATCGTCGTAATGAGCTTACGATCCATCGTAATGCTGCAATCGTGGTCCTAAGCAAAGAAGCTGTCGTAAACAATATATCTATGTTAATATATCTAACAATAAACATACTTTTCTTCGCGCGTCGAGAAGGCTAACATGTTAGGTTATACTGTTATAACGCTAGACAAGTGTCACAATCTTCCGAGTTCAAGTTTAGTCAACTCATATAATGAGGTTATAGCTGTCGAGCGTTACGATAGTCGCAAGGAGCTTAACATTACGATAAATATAAACACAGTCTCGCGCACCAACTGACGTACACGTTAGTCACGTCACTGCACATAAACAGGCTGTCTCTTCCGTTGTTATGGAGACGCTCGAGACTGGCGATCTCGCTCTCTCTCGCGAACGCGATTTATTTATAAGCCCAAAGGATTGTTCGAATCAATCCTTCCTGCGGTGTCAATATGACATGACACGTTAACCTCACTCACTTTGACGCGTGTCTTCTTCTTATTTGTTTGCTTAGGCTCCTGCCTCCACACGGAGGTCAATACGGACAGTATGCTCTCGACGTGTTAACGAAATCAAATTGCAACCAGCTGAACAGGGATGACCATTCGAGCGGTGCTTCTGACAACGTGTCTCGGATGGACATAAGTTGCTATTCTTCTATTTCCTTCGCAAAAGAGAAACTCAAACAGAATCGGTGCCTCTGGAAACGTGTCTCGAATGGACATAAGTTGCTATTCTTCTTATTCTTGAGTCAATCTCGATACAATCCCAAATTATTCTTCTTAGAATTGGTGCCTCTGGCAACGTGTCTCGAATGGACATAAGTTGCTATTCTTTTTATTCTTGAACAATCTCGATACAATCCCAAATTATTCTTCTTCTTCGCGGACCAATCCCGATACAATCCCAATTTGAACATAAAAAACAAAGGAGCAAGCTCAGACAAAGGGTGACGCAGAATCTGCGTCTTAGATTTCAAAAAATTTTCCGTTGAAACTTGTCCGGACACGTCCCCGATCCCGCACAATCGCGCCCACCCCCAGAACGCGACGAGCGGACGAGACACGTCCAAATGCGTCAGGGACCACGGTGCGAATATATTACTTTGACGCGTGTGATGATGACTCGATCGATCTCTCTCGCGAACGCGATTTATTTAGAGGAAATCTATTTTACCGACAGTGAAGACATATGCACCGCTGGCGATATTTCGCTGCTGTAATGGAAAATCGATCTCTCTCGCGAACGCGATTTATTTAGAGGATATAAATAACCTCACTTTAGCTCGTAAGAGACGAGATTAAGCAAGCGAGCAAGCGAGCGAAAGAGAGCGTGAGTTTATTATCACGTACGATATAGTTTACTTACGATAGTTTATCACACATTGCACGTTATCACTGCACAAGCCCCGACTGAACGAACACATAAACATCGTAAGCATCATAACCTCGACGCGGACGGAATATTTCTCGACGACGCGGACGTCTAAAGCGGCCCATTATTACATGTACGAGTTTGACTCGCGAGTCCGGCTCGGCGAGCTTGATTCGCGACTCCGGACTCGAACGTTTTTTACTACACACACACTCCCGAATAGTCCTGAAATTTGGCTCGTCGGACGCCGAGCTTGTCTCGTAACATCTCACCCACGAACGAGTAGAAACCGAGCCGAGCCGGACTCGCGACGTGTATGGGCCGCTTTATGGTTATGTTTACATGTGTCACATCACATGCGATCGAATTAACGCCAGCGCCGCATCGCATAACGGCAAGGCTATGAACTGGACAAAATTAGACACTACCAGCGCCACGCCGCGCGCCATGGCGAGGATGTGAAAGTGACGACGACGTATCTTAATGTAAAATTTTCAAGTCTGGACTTTTGCATCGAATATATTTTTTCGTAGGGCACGTAGGGGAAAAATAAAAATACTTTTATTATATAAATTTGGTCCAAGCTTTACGATAAGCCTAGTTAGAACTTGATCCGTTCACTGGTTATCGAGATCTAAAAATCTCGGGTACTCGCAACTCGTCGCGTCGCGTATATAGAGCCACGGCTGTCTCGCTCCGCGCGTACTTGGCGCGAGACACTACCGTGTCTCTTGATATAAAATACATACTATATACATATGCACTGAAAAAAAAGATAACATCAAGTAGAATCGAGTTAACTGAAATTCAATTTCGGGGTTGTATATGGCGAACTAAGTATTCTATTATTTGAACCAAATTTTCGTGTTCTTTTAACTTGATTTTTGTGTGAAAGTTAAGTTTAATCAAATGGTTATAAAGGTGATTTACCCTATTTTTTTAGTTAAACCAACTACTTATTTAGTCGAACAAAATAGTTTATTATCAGAATGAAATAATATACATATACAGTACAATGGGGAATAGTAATAAATAATTGTTTCAACTATTCCGCAAAGTATTGCGTTACGGTGTGGTCGGTGGATTCTGACACGCGAAGAAAAATATACACTAAAAAAAAATTAAAAAAAAGAAATGTTTTTTTGTTATATTTAAGTTTGAAAAAAGTTTGTTCGGAAAACATTAATTTAAGATTTGAAGAAATAATTATTTCACATTTGAAAGATTTTTAAATGTCGAGCCTTGCAACGTGTTGCCGGAGAAGCTACTTATGTCTTGCCGGTCTCGCGGCTTGCGGATGTACGATTTTGCTTCACCGCGCGCCTGCTTATATTGGCTCCCTACTAAAATTTAATTACGAGTTAGCCTTACCATTATGCGCAGCCTAGCTGCATCGTGCGAACTAGTATGAAGATTGTAGAATAAAATTTAAATAGAACTGTATATATTACCCACTCTCAACAGACTCCAGGGAGTTGCTACAACGATTTCTTTTAGTTGAATCTATCTCGCAAACGTTGTCTAATTATCTAAATAATATGAGTTTAGTGTGCTTAATTTTAGGTTCATTTGACCCTCCAAGCAGTGGCAAAATTACTAGAATTCTGGTAGTTCAATAAACATTGTATATTGTACATATAACTACGTTTGAGTTCCATTAACCTTTTACTTTTGACTAGATTTTACAGTAAACTACGTCACATTATTGAACTAATTCGATTTTTACTCAATTTGACTCGATACCAGTTTGTGCAACCAAATTCGCGCAACCCCGACATTTAGTTCTCTTCACCCAATTTTTTTTTTCAGTGTGTATATAGGATATGTTGCAAAACAATAACACTCCAGCCAGGATCCGAACCTAGGCTCTCTATACATTTCGTGATGCGGGCGTCTAAATCAATTCAATTCAATTAGTATGATTAAAATTGATTATCAATTTAATCATGTATTGTGTTTGCTTTAGTTGAGATTGCGTTTTGAGACCGTAAGTAACGGCGTGTGGTTGGCTAAAGCATAAAAGTGTTCGCAAAAAATATTATGTGAATAATATTATTAAGGTTTCCAATATCCAGTCCTGACCGAAAATAGCGTTCTTCTCTAATTGATTGTATATCAAAACGGTGCTACGTATCAGAATTTATTAATCTTAAGAAGTTAATTATTGATAATCCAAAGTTAAATAACGGAATTACTTACTCAATCCAATAAAATTCGTCTTTCAAATTAACAATGTTTTCTTAAGATTTTGTGAGCTAACTGTGAATGTTTATAATTTAACATAAGTTTCTACAAGAATTATGCGGTACTTCTATGTATTTCTTTTTATAGTCAGTATTTGCACGTTACAGACATTTTTAATAAGAGTTTTATAATAAATAAGTTTTCTTTGAACGAAAAAAGTTGCGTTGGTAGAAAAACTGTGAACAAACTCTCGCATCCTTGATTCCGTCCAAGTTAAAATAGAAGCGGGCAAACAACAAGAAAGATTGATTACTAGTGATTCTTTACGTATCTCCATACGAAATAATACAGAAGGTTTTCAATAACATTTGATACATAGGTTGGTATTTCGTATCGAAAACTAACACAATTTTTTTGGCATAAGGGTAAAAATATGAAATTCCGAGTTTTGAATATATACGATATATTTGATAATATCGAAATTTATTCGTTCGATATCGTTTTATCTCTTCGTTTTAAATATCAAGTTTTCCTAGTAAAATAATTTGTAAAAATGGATATAAATTATGTGCAAATGTGCTCGATCGCGCAATTAAAAGAATCTAATAACTATATAACCATTTTTTTGGCATAAGGGTAAAAATATGAAATTCCGAGTTTTGGATACCTTGAAAAAATCGAAGTAGTTATCTTTGTACCTCGAAAAAAATCCAAATAATATCTTTATCTTGAAAAAATTGAAGTAATATATTTGTACCTCGAAAAAACCTAAGTAACAAGTAGTACACGTAGTTATCTTTGTACCTCGAAAAAATCCAAGTAATATCTTTACCTTGAAAAAATCGAAGCAATATATTTATTACAAAAAAAAAGAAATAATATCTTTAAATTGCGCCAATTGAATATATATTATATCGAAAAATAACTATTGTTTTTTTTTAAATTAAACCCAAGGGGTAGTATCTTTACAAAAAAAAAGAAGAAATAAAATCCAAGTATGTATCTATATGTATTCCCATTGAAGTGAAAAAATTAATATAAAATGTGAAAAATTTTAGTTTATCACTCGCGCTATTTTCGCTATTATTTTCGAGGTGAGGCACGAAATGCTATTGACGCTTATTCTCTCCTCGAACACTTGATTGCGTATAGGGCTGCTTTCTGCAGAATATTGCAGATAACAAAACGTAATCAATGTTAATTCCAACAATAAACCAAGAACCAAGTAAAGTTAAAATTGATCTGTTTGATGAAGAAAAAGGAATAAATTATTCTATCAAATTGTCTCCAGAAGATGCTGCGCGTGCAAAGAATGGTAAATAATTGATGATACAGGTTATGTAGGTAGTATTCTATTTGCTGTGTAATTGTGATCAAATAAAAGTTGTAGGTAAAATAATGGCATAAAACTCAATAAAGTTAAAATAAAAAACAATAGAAGAAGGCAAGGCTAATTGCTCGTTTGTTATTCACACTTGCAATCGCACAATTCGCATCATCGTCCATATTGCAATTTTATTCTAAAGCTGCGTTCGGGGAGCTTGCTATCGCTATCGCGCTATTAGCTCCCCGAACGTTGTTCACAGCGTTTGCACTTATAGCGTTAATAGCGTCTCCCTGAATGCACCCGATGTGATGCTGTTATGCGCTATTTTAACTCGCGTTTAAATCGCGTTTAGTTTCGCGCTGTCACTCGGGTAGACGTTAATTGCTCGAGAGGGAGTTCGATCGGCAGCATTAGTTCCTCATTAGAAAAAATTAGAGAAAATTGAGTTCAAGGTGCGATGGACTATAAAACGTTAGCGTAGTTCAATCGCCTGAATGCGATCGTTATCAATATGATTCTATCCGCTACATAATATTACATTCTTCGAAGGTTCTTTCGCAATAACGGAGTCGTTCAATTCAATAAATCTTCATATCTTTCATTCTCCTTCTGCAATCGAATTATTAGGTCTTTATTTTTGCTTGAAATTGAATTACCCCCCCCCCCCCCCAAATATAGTGCAATATACCTAATGATCAGGAAGATTGCATTTTATAATTTTTTTTCTTTCTCATTCTTTTATTAGACATTTTTTAATTAAATTAAATTATTTATTTATTTTATTTAATATTTATTTACATATTATTTAATTTAATTATTATCTTCTTTATCATTTATGTTAGTAACGCGTTATCTCGTTACATATGGAAAGTATGTTCAATTTTTTTATATTTCCTGTTATTTCCCGACCAATCTTATTGTTTTTTATCGTTTCGGAGGCCTGCCATAATTTCGATAAAATCAAGAATATATACCCTATTGGGCTCGCGTAAGCAGTTTACCCCTATAAAGAGATAAACTGCAAACGATTCGAATACCTTTGTGTGTTTACGACAATCCATACAGAAACCGAGTCAATGCTTTTGTTTATTGGAGATAGGACCGAAGAGAAAATGAGTTATGGATGAGCGGTATTCCTTTTTCAGGTAATCACAGGTCATGATTGATTGAAATTACGCTACTTTTGTTCTGAGAGTGTTATTTGTCGCCCACGTATGTTCATTGCCCCGTTGTACAAGTTAAATTACACTTAAAGACACACCGTGCAAGATCGTAATAAGTAATCCGAAAGAGACTGTTATAGGAATACACAACCTCCCACGTGCGATCGTGTGTACGAGTTTACATGCAATCTGCTAATTGTAGTTGCTTTTCCACAACGCATCAATATTATTCTTTACTATAAATTGCGAGAAGTTTATAATATTGTTATATAAAGCACTACTATTTGCGTGATTATATTTTATGCAGTTGCGGAGACAATTTTACTTATTGTTAATAGATAATTAAACTACTTTAAATATTAAAAAATTAAACTCAGAGTACGTGGAAATCATATATAATAAAAAAATCCATGCGAAATTCTGGATATATTTTAAGTAATATAATAATTTAATTGTAAAGATATAAATATAACGTACGTATAATGAAAATACGGTAGATATGACATTGGTTATATGAAATTATCTCAAAAAACATTATACAGATAGATATCCCTTCAGATCTTTCTCTCTCTATAATATCTCAGTCATATTATGTATTGCGATTCTTCGTTAAAAAATCTTTACAAAATCACATGGATTTGTTTTCACTGAATGGTGTTTTCAAATCATTGTTGTCTGTAATATATAAATAATGTAAATAAGAGACTATAAATTATCTCCAACTACATTCTGAGATAAAATATGCAAATTTTATATGATTTTTTTCATATCGAAGCGTTTGCTGTATTTGTGTGATCACTCTAATAGCCTCTGCTGTTAAAATATACTCACATTCTGTCGCAATATCTTGCATAATAATAATAAGAAACTGATATGCTTGCTAGGAAATTTTAACAGTTGGCGGCAAAATTCCTTTCGTTTATCGTAACTTTCATATATGTGCAGATGTGACGCGCAATATATGTATATATACAATATCACCGGCACCGATGTAACGTATCGTATGATCAACGAACTCGAAGAATGGTCGATCTCTTTTCATGTTCTGCGTCGTGCGATGAAATTAGGGTGTCATTCGTCACAGCGAATAAGAACTTATGTTACAAGCACGACATGATAGAAAAGAAAGAATGCGGAAGGAATGAAGGGATGAGAAGGAAGGGATCGTGGTAAATCGTTTGTGCAAAAGCCATCATTTTTCCATTTATCGATCGCTTACTCGCCACGTGCGTATATACGATCAATGAGCCCGAAATTCCTTACGTGTCACGATACACACGATAAAAATATTTTCATTAAATCATCAGATCGTATCAACAAAATGAGGCAAATGCCTATTTGCTTTTATTTCGGCGAAAGTGTGGAAAATATCAGCGAAGAGAGAGAGAGCGTTCACCTGCCGGAAGTTACAACATTTGTCTTTATAGTATGGTCCGATCTCTTTTATCGTACTATGTATCATTTAATAATCCGATCGCTTTAGCCAACTTACAATTAGGATTGAGTATTTCTTATCAAATATTTCCAGGTTGATGGTTCTCGGATAATTAATGAGTGAAATTAAAATCTCTCTTGCAATCTGAGGTGTAAAAAAAGGCAAATAAATACTAAAATCATATTCCACAATTAATATAAAACCCAATATAGAATAAACTTTATTTTAACTGAATTTTTATTTTTGTACATATACCTAATTGTAAGGATATATAATGTTGAAGACCTTAGAAAAGATTACGAAATGTCCGTCCTAAACACTTTTATTAAAAAAATGTATACTTAATTAACTCAAAGTTTGCATTTATTATTAAAATATAATGCTGAAAAAGTGGAAATAAGAAAATCCATGTAAATAAGAAACATACAGAAAGATATAAAATATAAATAAAAAGAAAGTTCATGAATTCCTTATGTATGTAGGTACCTCGGATAAAATATTACTTTTACTTCACGTTTCTTCTTTAAAACAAATGGTTTCGCTTTCTACTCTTTTAAAAGCGCTTATTTTATTTTTATTCAAATGGCTCATCTGAATTGGCTTCACTTATTGAATTCACCTGGCAAATATTTCGACGGGAATCAAACTGCTGCTGTTCGTTTTAGCAGGGGGATGTGAACGATTGCGAAACTTCGGTGATTATGCATATATATTAGTTACAACTTCACCGATTTCAGTGACCTTGACATACATTGTCAAGGACACGACCCTGAGGAACTTTTAAAATGTTTTAGCCGTCGCTCATTGTTTATTAAAAAGACAAAAAAGTTTGAACAAAAGAAGTTTGAAAAATATAATAGAAAAAGACAAAAGAAGTTTAACAAAAAAAGTTTGAAATATAATAATTATACTCAATACGGGGACATAAGTAAATGAATAATATGTATGTGGAAATAGTATGTACAAGCAACGGCAGGAATGGTGCTCGCGGCGCGCGCGCGCGCGCGGCGATTAGGTATACAGCCGTATACAGTCGCTCATTGTTTATTAAAAAGACAAAACAGTTTTAACAAAAAAAGTTTGAAAAATATAATAGAAAAAGACAAAAAAAGTTTAACAAAAAAAGTTTGAAATATAATAATTATTCTCAATACGGGGACATAAGTAAATGAATAATATGTACGAGTATGTATGTGGAAATAGTATGTACAAGCAACGGCAGGAATGGTGTCTCGCGGCGCGCGCGAGTGCTTGTACATGTACGTACGAGCGAAAAAGAAATTTCGCCCCTCCTCCAAACCCCACTCCAAAAAATCTAACCCAAATCTAACTTAGATATGTTATTGCGACGGTACCTTTTTAGCGACTTTTAAGGCTCCCGCACACAAATTGCCGTAGCCGTAACGTAAGACGTACCGTAAGAATTGCCCAATCACATTAAGTATTTTCGAACCGTAAGACTGCCATTTTCAAATAAAAACGATTATAATTGGTCAATTTTTACGTTACGGTTACGGCAATTTGTGTGCGGGAGCCTATACGAAAAAGTCATTTCCTGGCATAAAATAGTTTCACATATAGATTTTCAATTTTTTACATGAAGCGAGATCCACCTCACCCCCTGCTTACAGGGCGAGGTCTATCCGTTGTATGGTTCCACATGGGTTTGCAATTTTCATGCAAAAAGCGAGGTTTACCCTTCCATATGTTGAAAACCTATAGGGGTGGGGTGGACCTCGCTTTGTATAGACTATAGAAAGTTGGAAACTCATGTGGAACCGGGTTCCAACAACAATACAATATTGTTACACTATTTATACAATAATAGACCTTGTTTTGCATTGTGTAAGCACCGGTAAGTATCTGCTAAGAATCTTCTTAAATGTACATGGTGTCAGAAAATCACGTTCTATTTATGAAACTTGTATTGTTAATAACTTTTTAATAAACAACGCGCGACGAACAAAACTTTTTGAACATTACTCAGGGTCCTGACAATATCTTTGACAATATATGCCAAAGGCAAGGTCATTGAAATCCGTGTGAGGTCGTAACTAATATGTATAATTACCAAAACTTTTTCATGTGTGTGACAAATAAAAATGTATCTAATTTGCCAACTTAATTTCATGAGGATAAGGAGGCTTTTTTGGGACAAATTTTATATTTACATACACTACAAAAATCCGATTCCTGAAATTAGAACTTGTTTTCATACTTTTGTCAGTTCATGCAATGAATAGAAAAGCAAACTATTTTTCGAGGAAATTTAATATTTCGTGCTCGTAATCATTATTCATTATAATTTGCATTTTTGTATTAATTTAATCATTATCTTGAATTTTATACAAAATTATGCATATAATCTATTATCATAAATTATAGAGAAGAAAGTGAGGTAAAACGGACCCCTAAGCGAAAAAAGCTATTTCTTTTGCATTTGGAATAAAAGGTTAAAATTTTACATAAAAAATCCCCCCCCCCCCTCTCTCTCTCTCTCTCTCTCTGTCTCTCTCTCTCTCTCTGTCTGTCTGTCTGTATTTTTCCTCTGTTTTTTTGGAGTGTTTAACAAGATTAGAATATTGAATTTTTTAATTCATTAAAATGTTATTTAAATTTTTGGCAGAACTTAATTCTAATCCATTTTACCCTGTAAGGCCCAGTTCCACAAACGTCGGTTAACTTTTAATTTTAGGTTAACTCACTCTTCGTCTCTTTCTAAGGAGGATGTTAGAAAGAGACGGAGAGTGAGTTAACCTCAGATTAAAAGTTAACCGACGTTTGTAGAACTGAGCCTAAATGGAGATTATTTTATTTCATGGGAAAAAAAAATAAACTAAAAGAAGTAAATCAATTGATTTATTTGAAATCGAAAGTTTGTATATGTAAAGTATTTTCTAATAGAAACAAATAGTAATTAAAATTTTAATGCATAAAAAATTAAAATCATAAAATAAAAAATATTTGTTTTATTATAAAATTATACATTTAAAAATATAATAATTTTTTAATGGTTTTTTAATATAATTTCTTAATATATATTTAAATAACTCAATAAAAAATAATAATTTGTAATAAGTAAACAGAGTAAAATGTCGAAACTTATTAAAATTTATTTTTTTTTACTAAATCGGTAAATGTACACTATATGGTATAAATTTTTAAAATAAAATGTAATAAATATATACATATATGTATATTAATAAAAAATAAGCAGACACAAGAAAATTGAGATATTCACAAGTATAAGATTACTTATATGCCATGCATTTTTATTTAGTAGTTATAAATAAACAGGGTGTAACATAAATGTGGGTCGCTACTTCAGGGGTAGGTATATTCTACTTGTCAAAATAAGCAAAAAAGTTCATACAAATGTATGTCCTGAAATGCATCGTTTTCACGTTACAGTCATGTTTAGAAGGACACAAAGGATAGTTCGTCAGTAATGTCCTCATATTTTTGTAAACATTTAAAACAAATTGTCTACTCCCGGCCTATTGACACATTAATGATTTTCGTCAGCGCATTGAAAACGGGTTCAATGAAATATGTAACATGCCGGATGTTTGTGAAAGAGTGAAAAGAAAGCTAAGAAGACGAGCGGAGCATGGCAGTGTACCTATTTTGGCTGGGGGCGGTTATTTAAACATTTAAGATTTGTTTTATTTCACTTTTAATTTCTATTGTTTTGTATTGTTAGAAATAAAGAATAATACGCTTTGTAATTATCTGAAATTTAATTCAAACATGGCTGTAACGTGAAAACAATGCATTTTTGGACATACGTTTATATGAACTTTTTTGATGAGTAGAATACACCCTTGAAGCGGCTCAAATTTATGTGTTACACCCTATACATATATATGCATATATAAAGTGTAACATAATATTTAGGATCTATTTCGAGGATGGATTCAGGATTATAGAAAACAATTAAAAAAGCCCATATGTATATATGTAGGTCCGATTCGACCTCGTTTTCGAGTTTTAACAAAGTTTCTTTAATAGAAACTCTCATTTGTATACTTTCACAAGAGATGCTCAAAATGGCCATCTTGCATCTTAATACATCAAAGTTTATATATTAAATGTTTATCTGCTATTTCTTGATAAGAATAACTCGTTCTCACTTTAAATATTATTATTACAAACTTTATGCAAACACACAGTAGGTACTCTTATCAACAAGACAAACTCGAATAATACGTAAAACGTTATGAAATAGTATTTACAGAATAATCAGCATAGCGTGAAATATTTGGCGTTGTTTAAACAGTCGAATGGAATTAAATATATTAGATATATTAGTCTATCAAATAAATCACTGAAACATAAAACTCGAAAACAGGGTTGAATCAAACATTTGTTTGCATGAACATTTTTTATTGTTGTTTAATTCTAAAACCATTCTTCAAATGGGTCCGACGTAATGTGTTACACTCTGTATATAACAAATATTGATATTTAATAGTATTCATATATTCTACTTGTTAATATTAATATAACAATCCCCGAAATCCCTCGCAATCCCCGAAAAATTAGAAAAATTTTGGCACCGGTTTCAAGAAAATCCGTAAAAAAAAATTTTTTCACGAAAAGGAAGCTTTCTCCTAAAAAAAATTAAACCCATCGTTGCAATCTCCGAAAAATTAGAAAAAATTTGGCACCGGTTGAAAAGAATTAAATCGAATTACCGATTGATGCAAGAAAATCAGCATTAATGCAGTACTCGCAAAGAGATACGCATTCCAGGCCGATTTCTGAGGCGACGCCTACTGTCCCCCCGCTACCGCTCAAGTATTAATTTAACCCATCCTCGCATATCCCCGAAAAATTAGAAAAATTTTGGCACCGGTTTCAAGAAAAGCGGTAAAACAAAAAATCGAACCCCATGGTAGCCATCCCCAAAAATTTAAAAAAATTTTGGCACTTTTTGCAAGAAAATCGGTCCATTAATAAATGAGTCTATGTTACTCAGGAAAATGTAAGCTATTCACCAGTGTAAAAATTTTTAAAATCGGTTCAATAATTTGGCACATATATCCTGTGTTTAATAGTATAGATATAGATGTAAAAATTTTTTAAATCGGTTCAATAGTTTCTAAGATTACCCCGAACAATGGAACAAACAAACTTTTCCTCTTTATATAATAGTAAGATATGGATATAGATAAAATAGTATAGACTAGTATACAGGGTGTTTCAGGTTTACATGTCCTAACTTAAAATATGAACTTAAGACCTCAAAACAAGAAAAAATTTTCCTCTGAAGGTATGCCCGTAAACGCTTTGTTCAAAAGATTTTGTCATCTAAACATTTTCATTATAAAATTTTATGAAATTGTTATCAGGTTATAATAAATAATTTAATAGTGTGCTTCAACTGCTTTATTACTAGAAAATATAAAAATTTTACATAATTATAAATTTTGTTCAATGTGACGGCCTTGAACAAAGGCAGTTGCCAAGCCTGTCTCATTGTCAATGTTCAAGGCCGTCACTTTGAACAAAATTTATAATTATGTAAAATTTTCATATTTTTTTTAGTACGAAAGCAGTTGAAGCACACTATTAAATTATTTATTATAACCTGATAACAATTTCATAAAATTTTCTAATGAGAATGTTTAGATCACAATATCTCTTAAACAAAGCATTTACGGGCATACCTCCAGAGGAAAATTTTTTCTTGTTTTGAGGTCCTAAGTTCATATTTTAAGTTAGGACATTTAAAAATAAAACACCCTGTAGATTATTAACAGTTTATTCTTGTTAATGTCTCGATTTATTGTTCTTTTTAATATGTTAATATCATTTTTAGTTATGTCTCTTTGTTTATATATTTATACTTTCTATAATAATATATATATATTTATTAAATTTATTAGACACAGTGTTAGAGATGCGCGCGGTGTACCTAATAACGATAATGCGCGTCTGTATGTATTATCATCGTTTAAATTTTTATTAAATTTATTCGAAGAATAATGATTTAATATTATGAAAAAGAGAAAAATACTGCTTGTAATGAGAACATGGTTAATTAATTTAAGACTCAATAGTTACATAAGGCTATTAATAACTAATTGTAAGTTAATTTAAATTAGTCGCAATGGTGTGCAATACGCGCTACGTTTATCAATTGATCTACGAAAGATGCAATGTGGTCACCGGCAGGAATGCATGGACACATTTGACATCTGACAAATGTTCTATACCAAATGTCCAGGCATTCCTGCCGTTGCGTGTACACGGAAAATAAATAAAGTTGCTTTAATTAAACGCGACGTCACGGGCTGCCACAAACATAAACAGTTAATTCAATTGGATATTATTTGAACGAAAACATCAGATAGTTGTTTTAATAATCCAAATATTTGGATCAAATAATATCCAATTGAATTAACTGTTTATGCTTGTGGCAGTTCGTGACATAGACGTTTAATTGAAGCAACTGGATTTTTTTTCTGTGTATGTACATTTGCAAATAATATGTCTGATAACAAAACGCAATGCTCACGTCGATTCCAAAAAAAATATAATTTCACTTAAAAAGTAACAACAACGATTATACACAGGTTTTTATTTTTATACTATCCATTTAGTATAATTTAAAAGCGATCGAGACAAAATTTAATAAAAAATCGATTATTTACCCGCATGTAAATGATGTAGGTATATTGCATATACAGTTGACATACACGTATAATACACGTAACATAAAACACATACCCGCACGAAGTTCTCCTCTTCATTTATAAAACTATCTTAAATTTTCTCTTAGCGTCGATTTTGCGTAAACATTATCACGTGATTTTACGATTTCTCTGAATTGTCAACGATGTAACGTCGGTGGGCCGACAGTCAGTGACGGACTGAAAGATTTTCGAGTACTGTTCAGCCGAGTCCTTTTGAAATTTACCACGCGCAGGCTCACGGTGTGTCAGGCGCAGAACGTCCCGCTCCGAAGATCGTTCTGACGTGCACGAAACAAAAAGAAGAGAGGAAAAAAAGAAAAACCGATAATCTTCAATATCGATGCGCGCGTAGATGACGCGGGGGATTAAAATGCATCCTACGCGCGCATTCGTTAGCGTCAGGCTGACTGGATGTCTGAACTCCGAGCAATATTGATCGCGTTATCGCACTCTAAACTATAATGATTGCGCTGCACGTAAACTCCATCGTATTATTCTTTTCAACGGGCGATTCTGCTCTCGATGAAAATGTCGAGGAGTTTATACCTATAGCCTTCGAGTAGCTCGCGATTGAAAAAACTTTGCAACGAACGTATGTTTTAATATTGTAACTCTTTATTTAATATCAAATAAAATATTATATAGGTGTGTAAATTCGCTGTCTTATGACTTCGTTTTAAGATTAAATGTTTTAAAACCCTTTTGCGGTTTGTAAGTGTGGACCTCTACGTTTTCAAAGCACCACATGCCTTGGCAAAGCAGACGACAAAACTTCACTAAAGTAGGTAATAAACACGATGGCGTCCGTAAAGTAACATTTATGGCACTGCATTTTTTCGCTTTTCAATTTTTAAAAATATTGCTGAAGCCGCAGAGATGATTTGTTCTGCTCTAAGTGAAGCTGCTGTGCATAAAACGTGCAAAAAATAGTATCAGAGTGTTCGAGACTAGGCGAGTTATTTTGCAGCACGACAATGCTCGGCCGAAAAAAGAACGAAGGTTGTCATCTATGCTTTGGACTGGGAAATTCTTCCTCATCTTGAATTATTCACTAGATCCAGTCCTGACGGATTACCATCTGTTCTAGTCGCTCCAATATCACTTAGCTTATACACATTTCAAAACAGTGGAAGATATTCAAAAAAGTCTTGAAGACTTTATCGATTCAAAACCGCCAAGTTTCTTCAATAAATGATGCAAAGTCATAGAGAAAATTATAATGGAAATTATTTCGAATATTATATACTTGTATTTGATTTTTTGTGAAAAAATTTTGAATTTTGTGTAAGAAAGCACCGAATTAATTTACGTATCTAATATACATTTTTTTAACGGTCTTATACGTAATCTGAGGTTCAGCTGAGGCGCTGATAAAGTAATAGCGAAGATCCGCGATAAACGTTTTCGCTCGAAGAAAAGTTACGTCTATTTTCCTTTTTATTGTTATGACATCGTATCGAAAGCCTTAGGCACTATTGGTAAATTCTATTTGCAAGGAGGAAGGAAGGAAGGAATTGTCGCGTGACTTTGCACCAATAATCGGGTTTAAGCTCGGATTGAGCGAAGAACGAGATAACTTCTCTGCTTCCGTGTGCCTTTCCTCTCTATCCATTTCCCGATAAATCTCGGAAATGTTGGCGAAACACTCAGAGAGGACAGAACTTGGCGAGTTAGTGCAAGTTTCGCTAATCGATATTCTGAATTTTCTAATGATTGTTTAGTGACAGTACTGACAGTATAATTGATATTTAATTACGCAGACTTACGGAAAAATTTACTTGATACAGTAAACGCATACCTACATTTGATTCCTAATTATGTATTTATATTTGATTTTCCTACATAAGTTTTACATATTTGATATGTCAAGTATTACGATGTCATAAAGTCTTATTTTTTTAGTCTTCGTACGCCGGGTTCCGGGTCACTTATGACCCGGAGGTATGTAAAAAATATATGTTTAGGTATTTTTCTCTCCTTTCAAACATATTGACATTATAAGAAAGTGTGCTAGCAATATTGTACAATCAAAAATTTTACATTACTACGTTTGTACTCTTTTACCAGTCATCGTTTTGAATTCTAATATTTTCTTTTAATCTTGTGGGACGGGAGTTGGGAGATAGAGCATCATTTTTCAAGCCAAGAGAGCCTCGAGATTATATAAAACTATCGTGACACTTCAAGATTGAGGGTGCCGTTAGGAATGGGCGAGGGAAATAGTCAAAATGCCACTTTTCAACGACACAAGATTAATAGCGGCGATACAGTGAAATTCACAGCGATTTCGCAAAGTAAGCATGACGAGAGGACACCGCGTAAAGCTTAATCAAACGCTACGATAGTGCCTCTGGGGATGGAATCTCCCTCTCGGAAGTAAGATTGGAAATCCAACGTAGGCGTAGGTATATGTAATCCAGATTGACCGAGGGCGAGCGTAATTTACGCGACGCTTAGTTGTTTGTTGCTTCATTTACGATATCTATTTCTGGGTTTTAGCGTCCCCTCTTCATATTTCGCCGGTTTTAACGCCGAGCTGTGGCTGTGGGTATCAACACAGCACATGGGTTATTCGCTAATTTTTTTCACTACGAGATCATTATGCATGTATTTATGTATGCCTCGCTAAGCTTAGACTGGAAATGCGCTGTTATTATTTATAACCCGACGACACAAGATCACGTAAACACTTTCGCTATTTTATCCAAATCATCAAAATTTTCGGTAAATACTTTTTTCCGATTTGTACAAATGTACATACAATAAGTAGAAGTAGTTTTATAATACGCGGCCAAAAGATTATTCTTACATTTATTTATTGCATTTTAAATCTCAGAATTAAAAATCGGTAGATTCATAATCTCACAGCAGGGTATTGAACTTTATGTATACTGATATTTATTTTGTTACGTCGATGTGATTTTTATTTAAATATAAAATTTACATTTTATCATCTGTTTCTATATGTTTCTATATATGTGTGTTTGAGTTAATCTGACTTAAAAATCGTAAAGTAACGTTAGGTATACAAATTTTTCAATTCTCTACGTTTTGGCTAGTTTATTGGAATCTAAGAATACGTAGATAAAAAATTGTGAGGAAAACTGAAAAATAGTTTTATTGCCAAAGAATTATATATTGCTTCAACGCGATGTGTAATAATATCTTTATTTCAAAAAAATAAAAACCCAAGTGGTACATACCACAAAATTGCGTTACCTCATTTAATTTAAATGATTAGTATCTATTACAAAAAAAAAGAAATAATATCTTTAAATTGCGCCAATTTATACATACATATATATTATCTCGAAAAATAACTATTGTAGGGGAGACCGGGGCGAGATCGACAATTTTTTTTTGGTGCAGTTCTTTAACAACAAAATAAATAATTTTAGTTAAATGTGGTATACCGTTGTAAAGAGTGAACCTTTAGCTACAAAATTTATATAGGAAATTTTTGTCTACGTCGCTTTGTTTAACCGGTATAGAGCAAAAACGACAACGGTGGAAAAATTGAAATCTCAAAAATGCCGGGGCAGAGCCGTCACTCCATAAATACATAATTCCGATTATGAAAACTGATAGGATACATTTTATTAATTATTTGTTAATAGAAAAATGTAAACATTTATTACTTAAAATGTTAAAATGTTTCATCATTTTGTGTTTTTGTGTGTGTGTATGGATTCTATAACTCAAGAACTAATCAACCAAATATTAAAGAAATATATATGAAATAGGGGTAGGAAAAGAACCGTACATATCTTTAACATCATAAGTTGAATCGTTTCGCTATTCCAACAGGGGCTGTGTTTTTAAAGTCTGACAAATCTAGTCGGAGAACAGTTTTCAAGAGTTGGAGGTAAAAATTGATTTAACTAAAGGGAATACTTTATATTTATTCTTTCTAACACATAAAATTGCATATATACTTTTCTATACCAACTATTCCCTGCTTTAATAAAAAGACTGTTCAATATATCAACGATTCACTGTTTTAAATGACTTTTCTTCGTTCATATATGTACTATTTCCACATACATATTAGTCGTTTATGCCTTTTAATACTTAAAATAACTGCTATATTTTTCAAAATTTTTTGCTAATAACTTTTTAGTAAACAACAAGCGACGGCTAAAACCTTTTGAACGTTGTTCAGGGTCATGACCTTGACAACATATGTCAAGGACAAGGTCATTGACGGGGGCTGTGTAAAGGTAAACTTTTACCCTAATTGGTATCCTTCTTTCATAATTCCTGTCTTAGAAACATAAAAGAGAAGGAAAGAGGAAACTGCTGAAGAATAATAAAAGTCAAGAGATCCTTTGTTGTTCCTACGTCTCGGTTACTCGAATATCCTTATCGGATTTCATTAATACGACGTCAGTTAAAAAGCTGTAACTCGAAAAATACAGCGAATTTTCAAACTGAACTACATATACATTATTTTTAAGATGATAAATGTTAAGACTTTAAACAAAAGACTCGAGTTTTTGAAGGTATCAAAATGGCCTAATCTCTTAAATAAAATGGTGATATTACTTTCTCAGGTAGCAAAGTAACGTCTAAAGACGTTTTATTGACGTATTATTAATGTTAGAAACGTCATTAAGACGTTATTAATACGTCATTTGACGTCACTCTGCTACCTGGGTTTAGATTGTCTTAATGAGCTTAATGAGCTATTTTACATCTTTCCCAAAAAACTCTCAATATCATGCACTCTTCACCAATTGACTTAATTTCATCTTTTTATGCTCTTATCGTTCCAGAACTTTGAACGAGAGTTCCTTAAAGAAATGGGGCGTGACACCAATGTCAGAATACTCAGATCCTTATCACAAAAGACCGATGACGATGGGCGAGATTGGATGCTTTCTTAGTCATTACGTCATATGGCAGAAGGTAATAAGACACTTTTGAGTGAAAAAGAATTTGTTTATTACTGATGAAATATATATTAGGTACTGGAGCACGATTACAAAAGCGTTATAGTGTTAGAAGATGACGTTCGCTTCGAGCCGTTCTTCCGACAGAAAGTCGATTACGTTTTGGCGGAGTTGTCTGATCTCGGAATCGAGAATTGGGATTTGGTGTAAGTCCTTTGACAAAATTTATTATTTTCTGATCACTTTAGCGCGTTGTTTTATAATTTGATTGTTTTTCAATCAACTTTCTGCGATTTCTCAATCAGATTCTACAATTTATCTTATTTAAAGCTGATATATAAAAGTTATATACATAAGAGGAGAGAAGAAATAGAATGAGGTTGAAATAAGAAAATTAAAATTTTGTTGTACCAGTTTGCACAATTGTATCTCGCTATAAAACTGGTTCAATAATTTTCTGACTCTCGTGAATTGTATGGGCAACGAAAGAAAATTTACTTGGCGAAAATTAGTTCTGGAAGACAGTCAGACTTAAAATTGGTATATTACATTTTTGCAATCTTATGTCTAGATATATGGGAAGGAAAAGATTGGTGAAATCAGAGAGTCTAGTGGAAGGCTCCAAGTTCCTGATACGGGCAGGATACAGTTACTGGACTCTCGGTTACATTTTATCGGAGAGCGGAGCGAAGAAACTGATCAGCGCTATGCCTCTCGGGAAATTAATTCCTGTTGACGAATTCCTTCCCATTCTTTCGGATACGCATCCTGAGTACGTGAAATGATTAATGTTTCAGGAATAAATAAAAATGTCTCACATCTCAGGGATAACTCAATATCCGCATTCAAATCGGAAAAAATAAATTTCGGGAAGTAGGCTATAACGATAAATCCCGTAAAATCCGATCGCCCGTTCCAAAAGTTGCGGTCGGTTCCACATTATATAACTTATCTCTGTTAAGAGTGGAGAGGATCTTAATATTCATTTGACATTTTATTATTTCGACAGGAAACAATGGTCGGCTCAATTTCCTACTAGGGATTTGATTATCTTATCAACGAATCCACTTTTAATTTATCCGACGCATTATACCGGTGAGGATGGACACATCAGCGACACAGAAGACTCGAAACTCGTGCGTGATACTTCCACGCCTACTGATTTGGAAAATCGAGAGGAACTATGATCGAAAGAGACCGTGAAATAAAAAAATATAGCACTTATCTAGTCGAAGAAATCAACTGCCATCAATCTGTAAAAATAGCAAATTAAAAATGATTTTTTAACGTAAAATATAGCGACTTTATACTGTCAATATAATGCCATATACTATTAATTTGAAATTTATAATCGATACATAAAACAGATACATATACAGGGTGTTTCCTAAGTGATATCGAAAACTCCAGTAAGTGATTCTTTGTACGATTTTAAAGAAAAAAGTTCCTGTGGGTCCGGAAATGCTTCCCTGCAGTTTTCGACATCACTTAGGAAAAATTTTTTATTTTTCTTTAACTTTAAAGGCCTATAACTCTGCAGGGAAACATTTCTAGACCCATGTGTTCACAGGAACTTTTTTCTTTAAAATTGTCCAAGAAATCACTTCCTGGAGTTTTCGACATCATTAGAAAAAGCCCCTTATTTCACGTGTACACGGGTACACGAATTACACGTGTAATTAGCATTGGCGTGTATAAACACGTGTATCGTGTACCCGCGTGTATTACACGGATACCCGTGTAACACGTGTTTTAAAAACACGAATAAATAAATTAGTAAATAAATGAATAAATCAATAAATAAATATTAAAATTAATGTATAAATAAGTAAAATAGTTCGAACTTCACACATATCTTATTTTATATGACATAAAAATTATAAGGTATTTAACAAAAAAAATAAGATTATTCAAAATTAGCAGTTATTTATCATTGTCTCATAAAAAAACAAAATTTAAAAATTTTTATTTTTTAATAACAATATAGGTAGACCTAAATTGCAAATAGATATAAATTTTCGTTTATTGGCCATTCAATGCACACATTGGTGGAATAATAAGAACGTATCCTCAAAAGTAACAAAATTTTTTATTAAAAAATATGTTTTTGTTAATGTTTTTTTTTTTTAAAACAAATTTATATGTTACCATAAAAAACTAAACCAAAAAAGTGAATAAAACGTACGGTATTGGCAGTAATAATAGATTGACTAGATTAAAATACAATAATAAATATGCATTATTGAAATATAAGAAATATGCATTTGTTACAAAAATAAATTGTAAAGAAATCTCTATTATTTTCATAAAAACATAAAAACAAAAAAGTGGACAAAACGTACGGTATTGGCAGTAATAATAGATTGACTAGAAAACAAATACAATAATAAATATACATTATTTAAATATAAATCAAATATGCATTTGTCACAAAAATAAATTGTAAAGTTTCTATTAATTTCGTAAAAACATAAAAAACACAAACAAAAAAGTGAAAAAAACGTACGGTATTGGCAGTAATAATAATAATGGATTGACTAATAAGAAACAACTAAAGTGCAATAATAAATATGCAATATTTAAATATAAATATGCATGCACATAAATGCATTTGTCACAAAAATAAATTGTATAAAAATCTATTATTTTTGTAAAAAAAATGGCAAGAGGTTATGCAGCTTATGTAATTTTTTGCATTTGTTTGTTTTGTGATTTACACTGTCGACTGTGTGTGTATAGATCGGTACACAAAAATTTTCTATAAATCTTGCTTTCGCGACGGATAAACGGAGATTACCATTAACGAGAAAGGAATAACGAAATAAACAAACAAGCGTTCGAAAACATCACCCGGGTGTCTTCAGCCATATAGACATATAAGATGTCTATGCCTTCAGCAGCCCAGAGTGACATTTTTGCTAATACATAGGATTGGTCGCGCGCATTTTATAAATATAAATATATTAAAGTATCTATTGCCGAGTGCGTGACACACGAACACGAAAATACACGCGGGTACACGTGTACCCGCGGTGTACACGGGTACCCGTGTCAGGTGTAACGTGTAGAACGACTACACGTGTCACGTGTACCCGTGTATTTTAAAACACGTTTCTGACCGGGAGCTCTATTTTCGACATCATTAGAAAAAAACTTTTATTTTTTTTAACTTTGAAGGCCCATAACTCCGCAAGGAAGCATTTCTGGACCCATGTTCATAGGAACTTTTTTCTTTAAAATCGTCCAATGAATCACTTCCTGGAGTTTTTGACATCACTTAGGAAACACCCTGTATATGAACAATATATGATACACACACACACACATACTATACTATACGTATATACATATATATAAATATACAATATATATACCTTTATACGCCTTTTGATAAGCAATATATGATATATGTATACCTATTATAATTTTTCACGAAAAAGGAAATTGCCATAGTTTTATAGATTTCCTTAAAGAAATATTTGTTTAAGTATAGATACACAGATGTAAATATAAGGGTCGTTCAAATGAAACGTAGACTCGAGTTGCTGCTGAATAGTGACGTCACCTACCTAAATGTTAGGGGTGCCTATATATATACTATCGGCAACAGTATGGTATGTATATTTGCCTGTGTACATATTCTTACGCTGTCTTAAATTACCTTCACTTAAACAGTTAGTCTATGTTTCATTTGGGCGATCCTTATATAAACTTTTTTATCTGATTCTGATTTCTATGGGTATGCGAGAATAACAAACATCATCGCTCGCAGAACATCGCATGAAACAGCGAGGATGTTTTCCTACACTTCTATATATTAATGTACTAATATTATAAAAAATATTTGAATGTATGTCACACGTAAATATGCCATTATCAATATATATATTTTGATATTATGTTTAGTTTATATATTTTTTTTATCACAGTTTATTACTCCGAATTTACTGGATATTTGAACTCGAAAATTCAGATAAACTCTTCAAATGTTCCGCCGGTCATTAATACATGCAGAAAGACGTTATTTTTTTCTGTCGAAGAAAGAGTGGAAAGATACCATGCAATAAAAGCAGATAGTTTTATCGAAGCGTGCTATATCATGGCAGTTGCGTTAACTCTCTCCCTCTCCCTCTCCCTCTCCCTCTCTCTCTCTCTCTCTCTCTCTCAATATACGCTTATTGATGGTCTCGCAAGTTCCATTCTCACACATGCCCGCCAGAAGGAACACGAGGAAGGAGAAGGAGCGTGTCAGAGATCACGTGTCGGGGATCAACGCACATATCGCTGCACGAGTTTGAAATTAGTAGTCGACCGACAGCCATGAACATCAGCTTCGAAGGAAAGCGCATTCTCGTAACCGGCGCTGGTCAGGGTACGTCTCTCTCTGTAAATATTCATGTATTTTCGTAAATTTAAATTTTTCCATATCAATTTTTGATAAGAGCTAGGTACTCTTCAAAATAGAAAATTCGTACCGCGAGTTCTCTTAAACGCATTACGTCGCAAGTCTGCAATCGACTTGGAAGGGCGAACATAAACCTACAAAGATTTAAAAAATAAATATTCAATGTATATATATTTTTTAGGTATAATATCTTAAAAATATTTCCCTAACGTTTCAAGTAAAACTTAAAAAAATAAAAAAAGTTATAGCAGTAAGCAGATGGCATGTCATAGCGCATTCTACACGATATGTAGACGCATATGTACACGATATGTACACGCATATGTATACGATTACACTGACAAAAAATAAATTTAAAAAATTAACACAATAGAGTTCCATTGACCATTATAAATCTTTTGAAAAGGTTGCTCAAGGATTGTTTCTCTGCTGTTGATTCCATCCTAGAAAACACAATACCTACCTTTTTGCTTCATCAGTAGCGCGCCGTCCATGTAGTTTATTTAAATGCGTTTTTCTCGATATGTGTTTTCAAAAACGATAACCAAATCATTTTGAAGACGAATAAATGGATTTACTTGATTCTTTTTTCTACTTATTTTGTATAAAAATATACAGTCGTCATAGTTTTTTTAGGGCCTTAGTTTTTCTGCAACCAAAATGTGATCAACTTTTATAGCGAAAATCGCACTATTGAATTCAAAAGCCTGCCATTTTGTCACAATAAAGGATTTTTTTAAATTTGCTACGACAAAAACTAGATTTATTTATATATATTTCAAGAATTTCTTGGGTTTTTTTGCTTTAAATAATTAAATTTTATAAAAGTGACAATGGTTACCGCAAATCGTTACAGCAACGGACAAGCCAGGCGCCGATAATTGTGCTAACACGATTTATTAATATTTTTCAAAATTTTATGTATACCTATATACAATATTATCTGTGCCCACATTAAACTCATATTTTGCCGTCAGAATCTGCCGATATAGTCTGACAACAAATTGTCTGCAGAAACCGAGCAGAATTCGCCACTTTGTAAACATTTAAATGGAATACACAATCATTTAAATAGTTACAAAACAGCAGATTTTGCTAAGTTTCTGCAGTCTGTCTGCCATTATATTCTATTAGCAGATTCTACTATGGGTGCGTTCCACTTAACGCTCACAACGCTCGTGAGCATCATTCTTCCGTGTTCAACATTTGAAAAACAACAAGGATGAAATGATCTACGAGCGTTGCGAGCGTTTAAGTGGAACGCATCCTATATTTCTGCTGGTATTTTATTGAATATTGAAAATTTGCAGCAGACACTTTTAAAATCTGTTCTCGACAGATTTGGCTATCCGGGGATCGTTCCTATCGTGCCTATCGTGCATTACTAGTTCCGACATGTCATATGTAATTTAATTCATCTATAATAGCACCAAATCACGCAGCGAAAATGACACTGGTTCTATCTTCGAAATCCAGCATGCTAACAATGCTAACATGCATGACAGCACGCACTACGCAGTGTATAACAAAATTTCTAGTTTCATAGTTATAGCTCGCATGGTGGATCGCATGCAATTTAACACGAGAAAACGCACCGTGTTTCGCAAGCTATTATGTTGTACATCAAGCATATTTTAATGCAATACAATAGTATTTTTTACGCAAGTAAAATAATAAGTCCTAAAGTTTGCATTATGCTGCCATGTATGTGCCATGATGTAGTATGTGCTATGCAATATAGTAGCATAGTCATTTTGTCAGATATAATGATAAAAATTTATGGTATTATTTCTAGAAGATATAAGATAATATTGAGAAAATGCACGCATTTTAAGGAATGAGATTAGAATTTCTGCATATCTGTTTTAAAACAATCTGAAGTATTTACAGCGTTGCAAAATATGGTGATAACGAAAAAACTTTATGTAAAAGTCGATTAGTGTTTTTCTAGTAATATATTTTTAAACTTTATGCCTTGTTTAAACAAAAATAGAATCTCAAGTAAAATGTTTACATGTTATCGTTTGCCATCCCAATGAACACAATGTCTCAAATCGGGACATAAGACGTCTTAAAGACGTCACATCATAAGTTGTCTTTAAAACATCTTAATGATGTCTTTAAGACGTCTTATGTCCCGATTTGAGACATTGTGCTCACTGGGATACTTTTCACATCAGACGATCTCATGCACAAGAGGACATAAATAGAAAATTCTCAGTTTTAGAATTGATATTATGTATATGTGTATGTATACAGGGGGTCTGATATATAATAGATGTAACACCGCTCGTAGGCATAATCAGGTAGAGTGGGTTAAACTGAATAGAGAAGTCTTCTACCATTTTGTGATTTTTGCAATAATAAATGAGACATTATAATTAATGAAGATCTGCGAATGAGCATGTATGAGTATATATCTACGCGATTCAGTGGTAAGAAACGTCACGCGCTGATTTCGGTTGCTTTGCGCGCGGCGAGGCATTGGAAGAAGGAGCGTTTTTAGTAAGAGCCAATGATGCACTCTGTACATATACGCACGTGTTCACATGATAAAATAAAAATGTTAAAGTGATTTCTTATTAAGAGGGAGTACGCAGTTGAAAATAGCCAAAAATTCATTAAATTTTTTCTTTAAAATTTCTTATGCATACTTTAAGCTATATAAAACAATTTTTAAGTGTGTCTAAATGTCTAATAGCCCAGTCACTGTAGACAAAAATCGAGCGAAACCTCGGAAAAAATGAAAGCAGGCTGAATTTTGGCACAGACCTTCGTTTTTGCATATGATTGAAGGGGAAAAAAAGTTTATCATTGTACAGTGGCTGCTAAGAAAAATAATTAAACAAATAGAGCTCAATTTCCGTTTTTTTTGCAAATATCTCGTTAAATATTAATTTTACAAGAAAACACAAGGGCAGAAAATTAAAGAGTAAAAAATTTTGCACAAGAAATGTTCTATAAGTTTTTTTCGTACTAGCAATACTTTTCACGCAATAAATTTTGCAAGATGTACGCTGCGCGGTAAATTTACGGAGCGCGCCGACAGACGTCAAGTGAATTAAAGCGTCGCACGCGCGCACAGAAAATGTCATATCTTTTGAACAAATTGTCGTACAGAAATGAACAAAGAATCGTTGAAAAGCGGAAACCTTCTGCTTTTTAATGCAATTTGGTTCGTTATTCTACGATAATTTTTGAAGATTTTACGATGGTTTAAGGCTCCTGGATAGTCACCGCGGCCATATTGAATTCTTGCTATCGAAGCGAGGAAAACACTGGAAAACACCCTATTTTGTTATGTGTGCCATTTTTAAATAAAAAGACATTTCGATAAAAAATCACTATAGATCGTTTCAGAACACTTCCAAAATTTAACGAAAACTGTCCTTTTTTGCCCGGACTGCAACCCTCTAGGTTTCTTCCTATGGGGGCACCTAAAGACTCTTGTTTATGTAACTCCAATCAATAATGTAGAGGAATTACGAGATCGCATTATCAACAGCTGCGAAATTATAAGAAATACGCCAGGAATCTTTGAGCGTGCTAGACAGTCAATGGTTAGACGGATGAAAGCGTGTGTTTTAGTTAACGGTGGACATTTTCAACAACTCCTGTAAATAAAAATAAAGTTTTTTCCTTTCATGGCCTTCCATTCTTCTGTATCAGGTATCAATAATTAAATGAGTCGTAACTCCTGCGGGATGCGTTTTTGGACTAACGTTTATGGGAACTTTTTTCATCCTTTTGACAAGCCCAATCTACTCCCTGATTTTACTCAACTATTTCAGGACCACCCTGTATATAGTATATAGTGCAACAGGGTTGTTAATGCGTATAAATTGTACGATATATAATATACTTTAATAAAATATGGAGACGGAGAAGAACTAAGGTCAAAAGAAGATTAAAATTAGAGTAGTCACAAAATTACATTGGCGGTCAAATATAAAAACAAAATAATATATAATAAATAAGTATAAAATCAATTTGTCGGTCAGCGTAAAACAAAAACAAAATATAATATACAGGGTGAGTCTTTTTAATCTTAACAGGCAAATATTTCAAAAGATATGGAAGATACGGAAAAAGGTTTCAGACATAAGTCGTACGGTTTCAAGGAGGACATGAGATGGTGGCAATGATTTGACCTTGGATGGTCGTTTGAAGCTCATGTAAACGTCACCTTCAATTTCTTAAATGGAACCCCTTTATTGTAGTATATCGTTTGAAAGGGCATAATTTATTGCAAGTAATGTACGGTTATAATGTGAAAAATAGCAACAAAACCTTTAAAGTCTTCCCCTGTAAAATTATGTTTCTTTATCTTTTCATATAATTTTTTCTTGAAAACTACGAAACTGATTTTTAAAGTATTTCTTTTTTTAATCTCTTTAGAAATGAATAGACTGTTTAATCGTTCAGTAATTTTTAGAAAATTTAATTTAAAATAATATTTAGTCAAAAATCACAAGTAATCAAAGTTGCACTTTTTTCAAACTATTAAAAATCAAAAAAAGTTTATTTTGAAAAAAGCATCGATCAAAATGTAGCCAAATATATAACAAAAAGAATTTTTAAAAAATGATTCGGATGATTAATGACAAGAAATAGGAACAGAAAGATAGATAGTTTTGTCCTATGAAAGAATTTGCAGCTACGTACTCCCCTTTGAAATAGTAAAAAAACGTGATACTTTAAAATATCGTATTTTATTAACGGACAACAAGACAATTAAGTCTATCGATTTATTTATAATAAGGGATCATCAAAGATCAATCAAAACCATATAATTTAAAAAATATCAATTTTTCAGCGTGCAATTTTGGAGAATTTTTTCTGGACTAAATCGATACGATGAAATAAAGGAAACTTTCAGTTTTCAAGATAATTACTGGCACGAATAGATATTTTATTTTGTGATAAACTCATAAATGTATGCACAGGGATCGGCAGGGAGTTAGCCCTTCGTCTCGCCAAATATAAGGGACAGGTGTTCGCGCTCTCGAAAACGAAGACGAACTTGGATATCTTGATAGCGACCGATCCGAAAATTCAGCCGATCTACGTCGATCTTCGCGACTGGGATGCGACTAGGAAGGCCGTTCAAAGTATTCTGCCGATCGATCTATTGGTCAACAATGCCGCTGTCGCGTGCCTCAAACCGTTTTTGGACGCCACGCCCGAGGAATTCGACCTGACTTTCGATGTCAATGTGAAGGCTGTATTGAACGTGTCCCAGGTTGTAGCTAAGAGCATGATCGAGTGCAAAAGCGGCGGCAACATTGTAAATATATCATCGCAGGCTGGTCAAGCGGCATTGAAGGATCACGCCGTTTATTGCTCGTCGAAGGGAGCCCTCGACATGCTGTCGAAGTATATAATTAATATCGCCGTGATCCATAAAACGAAAGCTTGACGTTTAACCGACGCGTTCGGCAATTAGCCAAGTTCGCCACTTGTCGCAAATCAACGTATAAATAGGCGTAGAAATGCGGGATGTAAAAAAGAAAATATAAAAGAGAAAAAAGTTAAAGATATTTTTATCTACAAATTTTGCGTCAACTTTTTCTTTTAGTTTAGAAAATTTGAATCAGATAAAACTTTGTTAAAGTAAAATGAGAAACAAGATTGTTACTCATTTTTACCTATCAAGTTTCTTTCGATCTTGAACTTTAATTTTCAGTCTTGTAATATTTAA
Source organism: Leptothorax acervorum (assembly GCA_035220615.1). Classification (NCBI taxonomy): domain Eukaryota; kingdom Metazoa; phylum Arthropoda; class Insecta; order Hymenoptera; family Formicidae; genus Leptothorax; species Leptothorax acervorum. The sequence continues at coordinate 65,500 of JASTWQ010000071.1, forward strand.
CTATAGTACAGTATTTTCGAAGAAAAGTCACTTTTTTAATTTTACCGAAGCCTGAATAAAATATTCGAACACTTTAATTTTTGCACTTTGTGATATTTTTAGGGCAATGGCTCTCGAACTGGGTCCCCATAATATAAGAGTTAATAACGTCGGTCCTACAGTCGTGATGACGGAAATGGGAAAATTGGGTTGGAGCAATCCGCAGAAAGCACAGAGCATGATCGACAGAATTCCGCTCGGTCGATTCGCCGGTACGTGACGAGCATGGATATTTTTAATAGAGATTTTATTTATTTGTATTTATTTATTTTATTGTTTAAATTATTATTCTTTAATCAAATCGATATGAGATTCCAATAAATTTCATCCATACGAATAATTATTTACGATTCGTGAATTTTGCCATCTACTGTTAAATTCGTAATGTTGAATTATAGATACCTACCTACTCAATTTGAGTCACTTTTAATCATTCCTATATATAGGTCCTGCTGTTCCTACTCAATACTTCGTTAATTTAACTAAAACAATGTTAATTCAACTAAACCAATATTTTTAATTAAAATAATACTGTTTTGTGTAAAAATAATAAATTTCGACACACATATGGTAGTTAAAAATAACAAAATGTTATTTAACTCAAGGTATTGGTTTTCGTTCTTTAATATTTAACAATGTATAAAGAACCCCGCACATTTTTATGGAAAATAGCTTTCGGTTAATTTTGCTGAAATTGAAACATGTTACTGTCCTAGCTGATAAAAAGTGTCAATGTGCACAACCTCCTAAAATTAATAGTTTATTCACCGTAGAGCTTCAAAGCCTTACAATATTATAATTTCAAGGTAAAACTGACATAGAGTTCAGAAGCTTATTTTCGTCTAACTAAGTGAATGTATATGTGATGGTTGGAGGGTATAATTCGGCGTGGACAGATGTGTATGGGGGGAAGAGAAGAGATTTGATTATGGGATATAACTGCTTACATACAATAAGATTGTAACGAAAATGACTGCTCTTTGGAATGTGTGCGTACGTTCCATCAATGTACCTAAATAATTGGCTTGCGAATTTCAGGCTCAGGATTATATAATTCGTTAGCAAAATCTGTTATGTGCCTTTCAATATATTCATTTCTCGTGATTGCTTCTAATCCAATAATATTATTTGCGACGAGTCGTTGCATTAGTGATCTCCTCACTTATAAAACAACCATACTGCTATATTGTCGATTAGTGTAATTAAATAGCAAAGTCAAAAATTTGTCAGACAGTCCTTTGCATAGCTTATGTAAAAATATTAAAAGATTTCTCACTAATTAGAACTCTTTTTCTTACTAATCTTTCTTACTAATGAGTCTGCTAGTGTTTCTTTCAATAACAGGATTACAAAATTTAAAAAGATTTCGAAACTATTCTCTCAATCTGCAAATTGCATTAAATTCTGCGTCATGAAAATAATTCTTATTGTTAGATTCAAATCTATGGTCAACTGCTGAATTTGCTAGAAGCCTAAGATTTCCGAGATAAGCAAATAACTGCAGACCTTTCAATATATAAGGTCTATTGATGTACTGCAAACCAAAAAGCAAATGCTTTAGAAGAAAACCTCATTCATCTAAATGAACTTTACAGCTTCTTACATTTTGTCATGGACATATACATATGTATATTAAAATATATTCCTAACGATAAAAATGTTAACTCGACTCTCAATAGATAGTCTTCTCACATTTCGTTTGGTATTACATATGATTTGAAGTTTGTTTTAGAATATTCAAAAAGGATCTTCTTCTATTAATCTCATTTTTTTTATGATACCCCGATTACAATTAAAGCAAATACGTGTGTTTTGCATCAATAGGTGATAGAAGTCCTACATTTCTCGTCTACATATAGCAATGTTACATTTCTTATCGTTTTTATCTCCAAAAATTTAAATCATTTGACGACATTGAGATATGATATTACATGAGAAACAACGCATTCTATTTCTATTATTTTCCATAATTGTATGAGATATTTACATCGATGTAACAAACTGTTGGTGTAATATTTATGTAAAGTATGCTTGTATGATAAAAAAGATGTTAACTATAATAAAACAATTCTAAACAATTATGAGATTGATTAGTAGTGAACGCAGAACAGAAAAATATATAAAATGAGTAATTTTACTATATATATATACATATATATATATATATATATATATATATATACATATATATAATGTAACGAAATATTGACTTATGGCTTATAGAATACTTCACTGAAATATAATGTTAAATTCAATTGAATAATAAATCAAATATATGATATCAAACATACGTCTCGCGCATCGAAGCGGTAAGAGAAATGTTCGAGGTACAGCAGCAGAGCCGTATTATCTGACAACCTGTAGGTAAGCCAGCAAACACAGTTATGTAACCATTACATTGCCGTAATAAAACGAAATGTAACATGCAATATAACGTGGAGGTTGCAGTTATATATATGTTAATTGTAATTTCCCACTCATGTGACATTGTGTGGACATAATAGTAATATAACGCGTTATATTGACATTATATAAATTACTATAATTTTATGTAACTGTTATATAAATTGCTGAAGATGTATATAACTGCTATATATATACTACCAAACTGTTATATATCTGTTTTGAAATAGCCGTAATGCTCGAAGGTATTTGTATCTATAATAACTGTAAAGTTAAAATTTATATCTCTTATGCAGATACATCTCTGAAATAATTACATGTAGATCTATATAAATGTATTGACAATGAGATGCATCTATACAACAGATATAAATTATAACTCCACAGTTATTATAGATACAAAGAACGAATTTTTAATGTTTTAAAGGAAAAATGAATATAATTAAACATATAATTTTTATTGCACAAATGTTTTATTAATGCACACATTCTTCAAGCTTTTTGTTTTACAGGTTTGAACTGTAGATTATCATTTATATTAAGGATTTATTTTCTCCTTTGTACGTGTTATCCAAATGTCGTACGTATAACAGCGAAAATAGTATACTTATTCCTAAAATGACCATTTAATCAAACACATATAAAAAAATCAAATTCTACTGAGTGGAAAATTAAGTAATAACCAAATCGGTAATAATTACATGAAAAGGTATAAATGATCAAAAAAAAAAAATACACAGATTGTACAAAATACGATTAGAGATCTTGGAATTAGTACCATCAAAATTTTTAATCCATGAAAGGCCATATTAAAACAGAAAACATTCCAATCATCTCAAATATCATATACGTGCAACAGATAAAAGAGTAGTATACTTATTCCTAAAATGGTCATTTAATCTAACATATATAAAAAAAATCATACGTACGTATCATATATACGTATAGATCGTTCGAGACTACAAAAAATACCAAAGTGCTTATAGTACCCATTATTGTTTAAAGATGTAATAGTTGCACATGTGTTTCGTGGTGTTGCAAGTAAACTCCTAACATCTTTAGGCAAATTTACGTGACCATGTTTTCTGAGAACTTGCAGTACTTTGTTAGCAATAGTATGTGGAACGTTATTTTGAATGATTAAAGTTTGTAAATCTGCCCGCAAACTTGTCTCATTATTTTCAAAGATATTATTTGTATAATCTTGTTCATATTCAATGTCATTGTTAGATTCTTTATCTGTATCAGATTCTGTATCAGAAAGTAAGAAACTAGGTGGCTCCCACTGTGGTGCAACTTCATTATTGTTACTTATAACGTAATATTGTTCAGTATCATTATACTCAACAATATTACGTTCCGCTTCTTGTGTCTGATCAATAGGCGCTACATTCGATACATACCTTTCTGCTAGTTGTACTAATAAATCTCTATTATGACTATTTATCTCTATATTTATTAACTGATTTCTTCGTCTTTTTGTTAAATGTCGAATATCTTTAGGCATGATGATCTTCTTTTTGATACCTGTAAAAATAGTGATCGTTAAATAATCAGTTAGTCGAAAACGTATAAAAATCACTAAGTTCGCGCATTGACGCAAGGGGAAGCAATCCGCGCAGTTCCACGTAGGTTACTCACACAGACACACCCGGCCACATTGACCACCCGTCGGGAAGCACAGGGCCCGACTCGGGCCCGCCGAGAGTAATAGAAAAAGCTGTTGCGGATCCGCGGACACTGCACGCCGGTTGGTCTAACAATCTATATCCCGGGATAATGATCTTTTTTTGATACCTGTAAAAATAGTAATCGTTAAATAAACAGTTAGTCGAAAACGTATAAAAATCACTAAGTCCACGCATTGGCAAAAATCTTAAATCTTACCAAATTTTGGCACAGCAGCTTGTGGGATCTTTGCCGCAGGGGGAAGCAATCCGCGCAGTTCCACGGAGGTTACTCACACAGACACACCCGGCCACATTGACCTCCGTCGGGAGGCACAGGGCCCGACTCGGCCCGCCGAGAGTAATAAGAAAAAGCTGTTGGATCTGATTAATATGATCCGCGGACACAGCACGCCGGTTGGTCTAACAATTTATATCCCGGGGACACGGCACACCGGAAAGGGAGAGGTACTGCAATCTCCCTCTTCGCTGCAACGGCAACTTCACAAATTTCTTGAAAAATCGGACCGGACGAAACACGTCCGGACACTCTCGCGATCGTTACACGACTTCGTAGGAGACTCCGGCCGAAACGTGGCAATACTTCCTAACCTCACCTACTGTTACCGCATGCATGGCAATGGGCGCGTTCAGCAGACACCAACTGTTGTACAACTGTTGAGTTTGGGTTGTTAACACTCTGCGTTGATTGGTTGAATCTACAAGTAAGAGCCAATCACGTTCGACTGCTACTGAGCGGCTGTCTCCTGAACGCGCCCAATACCGATCTTCTCTTCTCTGCCCTTCCCCTTCCCTATCAGAATGTATATAAATTAAAAAAAATAATGTATAATATTTAATAATTATTGATACAGAAAATATATTTTGACATTTGCATTAGTCAAATCGATTTTTATAAATAAAATAATAATAGATATCTATATTTATTATTTATATAAATTTAAATATATTTATATGTATATATAAATATATTTATATCTATATTTATTATTTATATAAATATATTTATATTTATATAAATAATAAATATAGATATCTATTATTATTTTATTTATAAAAATCGATTTGACTAATGCAAATATCAAAATATATTTTCTGTATCAATAATTATTAAATATATATATAGTCCGGGAGCCAGCGACCGTTCGGAGTTAGTCATTTCGCAAAAGCTGAAAATTTTCCTAAGCTTTATTTAGTATCCGTAGTAAGTGAATGGACCTCCAGCTCGCGCACTTCCGGGGGTGTAGCTGCGGCAGCCTCCCACACACGTAAAATAATAATACAAAAAAACTAATACCGCAAAAGCCGATACTTTGTTGACATGTTCATTATGTTGTAAACAAACGAAAAAAACGTATCCAGCTGACTTTAGAGTGGGGGATTATGCCCCAGCTTTGATTTTTGAGAATTTTTGAAAATATTTCTAAGTCGGACGAGTATCAATGAGGGAAGGCAAAATCGGACTCTGGGAGACTGTTCCTACGGGTAGTACTCGACGAGAAATGCATAATGGACCTACAAATTTTCAAAAAATGTTCCAAAATTTGTAGGTCCATTATGCATTTCTCGTCGAGTACTACCCGTAGGAACAGTCTCCCAGAGACCGATTTTGCCTTCCCTCATTGATACTCGTCCGACTTAAAAATATTTTCAAAAATTCTCAAAAATCAGTAAAAAATATGTGCTTCCAAAACACGTTTCTCGTCGAGTACTACCCGTAGGAATAGTCTCCCAGAGTCCGATTTTGCCTTCCCTCATTGATACTCGTCCGACTTAGAAATATTTTCAAAAATTCTCAAAAATCAAAGCTGGGGCATAATCCCCTACTCTAAAGTCAGCTGGATTACGTTTTTTCGTTTGTTTACAACATAATGAACATGTCAACAAGTATCGGCTTTTGCGGTATTAGTTTTTTTGTATTATTATTTTACGTGTGTGGGAGGCTGCCGCAGCTACACCCCCCGGAAGTGCGCGAGCTGGAGGTCCATTCACTTACTACGGATACTAAATAAAGCTTAGGAAAAATTTTCAGCTTTTGCGAAATGACTAACTCCGAACGGTCGCTGGCTCCCGGACTAATAGGTATAAGTAAGACCGCGGAGTCTTAAAATAATTGTGTACGTACAATTCTAAAATAACCAAAATATGTATATTAACAACTTAAAACGTATTTAAGACGAATTAATAAAAGCGAGTGTCAATGCTGGTCATAGTCCAAATTTTTATTTCAAGATTAGTCTTAATTAAAAGTATATGTTTTAAGTTGTTAATATACGTACATTTATTTTAAGACGTCGCGGTCTTATTTATATAAATAATAAATCCTATAGATATCAATATATTGCGCGCTTTGTCGATCAGTATTATATCTCTGAACGTGTTATGTTGACGTTTTATTATTGTTATTGTAGTGTAACCAATAAATAACAGAGCAATATAACTGTTACAAAACACAGTTATATTACCGCTACAAAAAAGATTACATAACTACTATATATATATTACATTACTGTTGTTATATTAAAGGTTACTTCTGTGTTATATAATGGTTATAGTCTGTGTTTGCTGGTAGGTACAGGTGCGTAAAGCCTTGTGTCCACAATGCTAGAACTGTGTCCGAGTTTCGGTTTAAGCCAATGAAACTGCTACTTTTCTGTAAGAGCTGCAAGTTGATTTGCTTAAACCGATCAACTCGGATGCAGTTCTAGCATCGTGGACACAAGACTTAACAAGGGAAAGGACATCGCCGTACTTGAATCGCGGCGTCGCGCTAAGCAAAGCGTCAAGGACGTTCTACTGTCGTAGCGAGGGAACTAAGGATATCAATTATAAAGGGCTATATCCCATAATCAAATCTCTTCTCCCCCGTCCCCACATACATTTATCCATGCCGAATTATATTCACCTACATGGGCGCTCTTACAACTTTTTTTAAGGAGCAGGGGGCAAAGTGTAAATATACTTAGAGGTACCATTTTTTTTCAGGTTGCGAAGGACTGAGAGTTAAGAAATAAAATATAAAAATACTTATCATTTGGTACAAATAAAACGATAAAAAATAATTATTCAAAAAAGGCAAATTTCAAACTTGAATTGACTTCCAGGGGATTAATTGATTATGTATAATATCTGGAAACGAGGTGAAAATTACAAAAGAGGAAAATCACTAGAGTATCTACGAGTTTATTTATCGAAATCTAGTAAATCTGTTCATTTTTGTAATTTTTACGTTTCAAGGTACGCATTTGACCCCCAGAAGACAAAATGCTATGAATAAGTTCACTCATTCTAAAAAAGGAAACAGATTTCCCATAAATATAGAATTTTTCGATTTATATAAAGTTCTGCCAAACAATATTTTCAAATAATATTTTCTAAAGAAATATTTATGCAGATTTTTATTTTCAATTGTATAAACAAACAAAAAGATATCTGGTTGTCAATCATAAAACCATTCTAAATTGAAAAAATTAAAATCTAGGGGGGTCATACCTCCTCCAACCATCACATATGCATTCACTTATTAATGAAAATAAGCTTAGGTAATAGAAGGCTTTGAAGCACTGTGGCGACTAAACTATTGATTTTAAGGCTCCTGGATACTCAGCCGAGAACTCCGCATTGACGGTGGCGACATCGGTAGAATCGGTAGAAATAAGAACTATAAGGCGAGAAAATAGCCATATTCGTGGAAAGTGACATGTTGACAAGCCTATTTTATTATGCGTGCCATTTCCTTATTATTCGCTCTGTACTTGTGCTCTAACGTTTGACGTATTCGTGAAAGTCGTAAAATTTACCGAAAAGTAAGATTTGCTTGCGGAAGGAACGTTTTCACCTCCTTTCGATAGTCGTAAAACGGCTGTTTTCCCGTATATTTAGGCTTCGTTTTATGGCTGTTTGTTTATTGTCGTAGGAAAAGGATAGTTTTCGGTAAATTTCGGAAGTGTTCTGAAACGATCTAGAGTGATGTTTTATTGAAATGTCTTTTTATTTGAAAATGGCACGCACAACAAAATTGGGTGTTTTCCTCGCCTCGATAGTAAGAATTCAATATGGCCGCGGTGACTATCCAGGAGCCTTAAGAGATAGTGTCCATTGACACTTTTTATCAGAACAGTAACATATTTCAATTTCAGCAAAATTAACTGAAAGCCATTTTCTATTAAAAATGTGCAAGGTCCTTTAATTAAATTTTTAATTTGTACAATTTGTTTATCGCTCATAAATTTATAATAGTAATCTAGTATCCACATGATCTGTAAACCGTACAAATCTGTTGAATTTTGAGATAATAGGTACGCAGTGATCGTCTTACAAATTAAAACGGATCATTCGCTAGTCCGTGACCGTGACCGCACCCGGGGCATGATAATATTTACTTATATGTACATGTATATTGCGTCACGATTGTTTTATCATTCGCTAAATGGACAGTTTTCGTATCAACGTAACGTGCCGACATATGCTGACATATATGACCGATCGGTATAGTAAAAGGAATAGGTAATCGGTAACTGACAGCTAGCATCCGACACACGTGTCATTTCTGACAAAAATAGAAATATTCAAATCGATCCTCCCAAAAAATTTGTTAACGGAAGATGATCGATCTGCGGGTATTAAAATCGCATTAATATCGATCAAATGTCATCAAATTTAAGTTTAATTAATGAAACAGACAAATCGACCTAGAGATTTTAATTGGCGCTTCGTGGAAAGTAATTCTTATTTGTTATTTCACTCTTATTTATAATGTAATATTATTTTGTGTGGCAAGTGTGGAAAACAACGAATTATGTCGCGCGTACTCGTACTCGTGTGAATGCATCATAAGCTGAGGCGAATGCGGTTACTTCACGCGCGACGTAATTCGTTGTCTTCCGCACATGCCATATACAATATTTTTTGTAATGCCTGTCGCAAAAGTTCGATTTGAGATTAAAAAATCAATTTTATCCTTCTTAAATTATGACGGTTGTAACGAATTGACGTTTTGTCTCGCGTGAATTTCGTTACGTTCAAGTTTGTTATGTCAGTCGAAAATCGAAAAAGAAAAATTATCAATCGTGAAAAAAAGGAGGTTTTTTACCGCACTAATTTTTTGCAACGCCTGTGGCGAAAGTTCGATTTTCGATTACTGTTTAGCGTGCGGAAAGTGGCTTATTTCTCAACGATTCAGTGTATGCCTTACTTTACCGCACTAATGCGAGAAAAGCACCTTTATGACTTACTTTACCGCACTAGTGTGTAAAAAACCTTCTTTTTTTCACGATTGATAGTTTTTGTTTTACGATTTTTGACTGACATAACAAACTTGAACGTAACGAAATTCACGCGAGACAAAACGTCAATTCGTTACAACTGTCATCATTCAAGAAGGATAAAATGGATAAAGAAAACGAGTGTCCAAGACCGTCCACGCAGGTGGAACTCGTAGAAGCAGCTGGATCTGCCACAGAGAATTTACTACCGAAGAAATCGAAAGATAAATATACGAACATTTATGAAAAATTTATAAAATGGAGAGCATCTAAAAATCCAACCTCATTTTCGGAAAATGTCTTAATGACATATTTTAATAAATTGTCAAATCAAAAAGTGCGAAACCATCTTATATGAATTTAATTTCAATTAATTTTTTAATCTAAAATCGAACTTTCGCGACAGGCATTACAAAAAATATTGTATGTGGCATGTGCATAAGCCATAAGACAACGAATTACTCGTGTGAATGCACCATAAGCCTTCGGCTCATGCGGCAACTTCACGCGCAACATAATTAGTTGTTTTCCACACTTGCCACACAAAATACTATTATTTTACAATTTATATAATTTTTATTTATAATCTATCTTTTCTATCTATATTTTTAAAATGTGATATGTCACGCGTTACAGTTAAAGCCCGAAATCCGTCAAAAATCGATTTAACTAAAGTCAAAATTATACTTCTAACAAAAAACCCTTTGATTAATTGAATCTTAATTAGTGAAATTTATAATTTAGTACGCCGTTAATTGTAGAAAAGAGCCTTGTTAGAATTAATCTAATTAGTTAGCTCGAATTTTTTTTACTGCACCTTGTATATTTCAAACTCAGTTGTTGCTCAGCTGTTGTTCGTTGCTTTTGATCACCTTGTCTGTTTCGCTGCCATGAATAGTCATAACATGTGACCTATATCTGTACATGACATTTTCCTTTAGTGTTATACGACGTATATTATCTTTAAAAAATGTGGGGGTAAATATTTACAATTAGGGCCCCAACGAGAAATCAATCGCCACTTAAATATGTTGTAGGGGAGGTCTTTCTGAGTAATTCTACGCAAGAAAAAAGTGGGGGACGGCATTGGTTTAGAAGATATAGCAAATTGAAATTTCAGAATTTTAATGCTTTTTATTAGATATTATAAACCTATAGGTTAGTGACGCGCTTTATAAGTATGCGCTTTGTAAGTTGAAGCACATACAAAGCACATACTTGTAAAGCGCGCCAATAACCTATAGGTTAGTGACGCGCTTTATAAGTATGCGCTTTGTAAGTTGAAGCGAGGTCCACCCTATACAGGGTTGGGAGGGAGGGTGCAGGTGGGGGTGCAGGTGGGGGTGCAGGAAGGTAAATTCTATGTATTTTGGCCCCTCTGTTTTAACAAATTATTTAACAAATAATTTGTTAAAGCAGAGAATAGTTGGTATATGAAAATTACATGTTTATATGTACTTATTCATCGTACATATTTATATGTACGATAAATAGTTGATATATAAATATGTACTTTTCATATATCAACTATTCTCTGCTTTAACAAATTATTTAACAAATAATTTGTTAAAGCGCGCCGCTAACCTATATAGGTAGTGGCGCGCTTTACTTCTTTCGTCGATATGTCAGATTTTCTAACCTAAATAGTCGTCAACTGTAACGATTAATATCTCGCCCCTCTGTCCACGCATGTACTTTGGTATATTAATTCTCTTATATATGTATCTCATAATACTTAAAATAACTGTTATAATTTTCAAACTTTTTTGTTAATAACTTTTTAATAAACAACGATTCCTTGCTAGAACCTTTCAAAGGTTACTCAGGAAAATGATCTCTGTAATATATGTATGTCAAGATCAAAGTCATCGGCGTGGTGTTACCTTATAATATCTAATAAAAAGCATTAAAATTCTGAAATTTCAATTTGCTATATCTTCTAAACTAATGCCGTCCCCCACTTTTTTCTTGCGTAGAATTACTTAGAAAGACCTCCCCTGCAACATATTTAAGTGGCGATTGATTTCTCGTTGGGGCCCTAATTGTAAATATTTACCAATGTGGGTAATGAATATTAAGATATTTATGTATCGCGGTGTACCTACACCGACTTCTGCATAAAATGACACTTCATATCACTTCAGCACACTTCGAAAATACTTCGTGGTTTTAGGTTTATCCCTTTCCTTTGATAGTTGATAAACAGCAGTAAAACGAATGTGATACAAAGCCTAGTCATGCGCCTGCGCATAAGCCTGCATGACTAGATTTCGTTGTGGTTTCGTATTACATTCATTTTACGGCTATTTATCAACTGTCAAGGGAAAGGGATAAACCACGAAGTATTTTCGAAGTGCTAAAGTGATATAAAGTGTCATTTTATGCAGAAGTCTTTTTATTTGGCAACAATACGCAAGAATTCTCAACGTGTCATTTCTCGCTTCTGACGTCGCGATCTCACGTACCGCGGCGAGTACCCAAATAACTTTGCAGGAATTACTACATAGTTATTTTACGAACTCATTTTATTTATTTTTTTCGTTAGTTTAAAGAAATTCTCATACTGTTGCATCTAATTATTAACTTATTTCCACCTTTGTAAACGTTAGTTATTAAAGAAAGCAGACGATTATCGGGTTGAAATATTGTGTTGCAGAAGTCGATGAGGTGGTGGATCCCATTATATATTTATTGAGCGACCGAAGTTCCATGATCAACGGCGCCTGCTTGCCCATCGACGGCGGTTTCTTAGCTGGATAAGCAAACATCCAGAACCATCCTCTTTAAAAGAGAAAAAAAACCAATTGTCCCCTTCAAGAGATAAATTCTATTACTATGAGTACACGCGTTAATCTCTGTTCCCGAAATTCAATATTTGTGGGAATTAATCAAATTACGCCGTGAGTGACAGTAATCACTTTGTTGCAAGTGAGACGATTTATACGCTGCGTATAAAAGAGCTAATAAAGATTGTTGCAGTATAGTCGTGTTTAATTGACGTAAGGTTCGACAGGAAAAGGACACGAGCCAATAAGAGAACCCAGGCAAGCTTCGTTTGTTTCAGTTTAATTTAAAAAAATGCTTCGTTTCTTCCTTTCTTCATCGTCAACTAGGTTCGACAAACAGGCGGCGACAGAGAAAGCCGTGAACGGGCGAGACGGCCACTCACGTCGGCTGTCTCTTTCTCTCGCGGCAAGTATCTTTTTTGAAAATATTCTACTCCGAATACTAACGCACACACACGTACGTATATAATTATATAATTCGCGAGCTCTCCTGTCTTCTGCCGTGGCTGCGCTCGAGCTAAAGAACGTGAACGCTTCTCTCTCGGCTCCTAATTTGCTCCTACGGTGAACGTAAGTAAAGTAACGCGGTGGAGAAACTGAGAATATGCATGTGGAACGAAACAATGCAAATCGAATGCATCTCTTGACGTCTCCGCCGCTTCCTTTTCACATTTTCTTCACATATTGAGACGTGTTTCGAATTTACCGGGTGTCCGAAAAAGTATATGTGTTTATCGTATCACCTATCGCGCACTTGACATTAGATTTCGAATTCCAAAAAAAATTTAAACGTTAATTATTCTGAATTATGCTTGTTCGATCGGATTTATGCACCTATGTCATATATTCGTATTGAAATGTCACAGGTAAGAAAAATGAAAAGTGACGTACTTAAATAATTCGTAATTTCCACGTATTATACTTTTCATCACTTACAAAACCGTTTCCGTTCGATTGAGCAAGTTTATAAAATAGTGCAATTTTTCAATGTTCAACGAATCGTATAGAAACAAAGAACAAGAATAAACATATAGTATTTTTATATTACTTGGACACGATATTCAGAATTACTTTTATGTAATATATAGGAAATTTATATTCCACTTCGCAACATTACACTTAAAAAAAAAACAAAGCTTTATAAGAGCTTTATTTCCGGCGAATTCGTTGACAATGAGAATTTACGTGAACATAAATTGCAAGAATTATTCGCGATTGGTTCTTTTCATTTTTATCGTCGTTGATTTTAAAAATCGAGATATCTGACATAGGTATCACCGGTCTTTAATTGTAAATCAAATAAAGATTACACCTCCAAGTAAAACTTAAGAGTGGATTGAGTCGGAATTTGTTCGATTTTTTTTCAGGACACCTTGCTGCGTACATATATAGTTGAAATATCGGTACGAACTAAGTGCCGAATGCAAAACAAGCTTAATTAGAATGTGTAACACCGATATTTTATCTAATTGTTCGACACATGTAAACGGTACGGACGCCCGATATATTTATAAAAGCAAATTCGCATGTCCGCATCGAGACAGATAATAAATTCGCTACTGCAAAAACGCATTTTACTCGTAATCCCTATTTAACCGGCTTCACCGGGTGAAACTTAAACGAGTAACAATATTGCGTTTTATTATCTCATCAGACACTTTTCGCTCGTCTTAATTACGATTTCAGTTAGAATAGCGAAAAGATCAAATTTCCTAACAACGCAACCTTTTTTCCTAACAACGTTAACGTTACTAGCTTTAATTTACAATAACGCAAATTATTACAAGATAAACAAACAGAGAGTTCTCTCGCTATCTCACGCTCTCGCTTCCTCTTACCGCAAAAGTGATAAAGTAGTTGCTTTATTATCAAGTAAGCAGTGTATGGATACAGCATTGACACTCTTCGTCACAAATTGTAAAAATTGGATAGTTTTTTGTTTTTATATAAAAATTTGTGTGTGTGTACATACATTATACATACAAAGGGAAATGATTCTATGGCTCAAAGTAAGTCAAAATAATAAAATAAATTTTTTTTTTAATAAGTCGTCGAGAAAAAAAGATTTTAAAAGTTAAAGTACGCGTAAAAGAAAAAGTTATTCTTGAATAATTAATGGAACAGAATACGGTAAAAACAACTCATTCTAATTTAATTCGTAGAATAAAACTTTGTATACGATAAAACGATCAATATTTTCAACAATATCTCAACTAAATAATAAATGTATAAGAAATAAAATTTTCTTCGTCTCGCACACAAATTCGCTCGTTTATCTTGAGTCAATTGATTGAATTAGTTAGTCTTGATAATAAACAAACCATACAGAGGAATCTGTAGCGAAAATTGTGTCAAGTATCAATCAAGTGCATGCGTACTTAATTAACTTTCAAGGTTTTTCTTTTTCTCGAAAATGAGGTTTTATTCAAAAAAAAGTATTTTATTATTTCGATTTATTTTGAACTGTAGAATCACCTCCTTTCCGGTTTTACCACGTATTTCGGTCTATCCATCGGTGTAAACCACCCAATTTCGGTAGTTGGTACACATATTTACATTACATTTTTAATAATACGAGGCATGTCTGGAAAGTAAAGATACAAAGGCCTTAAAAATTTTTAAAAATATTTATTTACAAAACTGTTACTAAGAATTATTTAAATATACATAACTTTATTTTTTCACATAGTTGCCGCCATTGTCTAAGCACTTATTAAGTTTGGGAACCAGCTTCTGCATCGCCGAGTCATACAAGTCTGCCGCCAATCTTTTAAACCACGTCATGACTTCTTTTTTTATTTTATCATCGTCGAACTTTTTCCCGGCCAAATGTGTTTCTTTAGATGCAGAAATAAGTGAAAGTTTGTCTTTCCCACAATAATGCTCGGCCCTACACCGCGCGTGTCACAACTGCGCTGCTGGACAGTTTCAAGAGGGACGTTTTGGATCATCCGGCGTAAGTATAGTCCAGACCTCGCGCCTAGTAATTTTCACTTATTTCTGCATCTAAAGAAACATTTGGCCGGGAAAAAGTTCGACGACAATGATAAAGTAAAAAAAGAAGTCATGACGTGGTTTAAAAAACTGGCGGCAGACTTCTATGACTCGGGGATGCTCTAGCTGGTTCCCAAAGTTAATAAGTGCCTAGACAATGGCGACGACTATGTGGAAAAGTAAAGTTATGAATATGTAAGTAATTCTTAGTAACAGTTTTGTAAATAAATATTTTTAAAAATTTTTAAGGCCTTGTATCTTTACTTTCCGGGCATGCCTCGTATATGTCAACGTTAGTGCTTACGTAGTCTTTATTACGTAATCTAGCAAGAGCGAGATACAACGAAAGGAAAATTCATTCCGCAGTGCAACGAAGATACATAGAGATTAACCCATTTACATCGAGCGTATCCGCAACATCTCGCACCGATCGCAAGAGGTAATTTACTGTGCAAGTAGTATCGCAAGTAATATTAGCATAAAATAAGTAAAATGTTTCGTCGAAAATAGGAATGGATAATTTAGATTATTACATTATTAGGAACCAATTCAAAAAGAAGTTCTTTCAGATTCCAGACAACACATGGCACGTGTCCAAAATCGGGACATGTCTTAAAGACATCTTTAAGACATCCTTAAGCCGTCTTACGAAATGATGTCTAAAAGACGTCTTATGTCCCAATTTTGGGCATTGTGCTGTCTGAGATTAAGATGCCTTTCGTTGGTAGAAATTAAAACATATTGAATTTAAGGGCAGAAAGACTATTCCAAGTAACTCACTTCGACTCTCGGCCAAGGAATCGTCTGGGAGAAAAAAGGAAGGAAGGATCTTGCGGATGTATATGGGTCAACATTCTCATTGTTCCACTATCGATTATATCCTCAACGCTTTCTTGCCAAGACGGAACGAAGTACAAATGCAAAGTTATCGAGAAACAGGGCTATACACTGCAGGACCTTGTGTCGAACAGATCACATCTTCCACTCCTTCTCCCTCTTCATCCCCCCCCCCCTCTCTCACTCTCTCACTCTCTCACTCTCTCACACACTCTCTCTCTCTCTCTCTCTCTCTCTCTCTCTCTCTCTCTCTCTCTCGCACTTATCAAAACGCTTCAACTATAAGTATGGTTGTTGTTTTTTTGTCATATAGTACACATAGACAGTTTTACAGTATTTATTATTTATTATCGTTCTCGGTGTTGTCGCTCTCTTCGTCACACTTTATCGGACACCTTTTATCTAATTCTCTCTCTCTCTTTCATCTTCTCACTCTCGCTTTCTCTTTTTCGCTTCCTCTCAAGCACACTTGCACATATTATCATAATGATCTTCTTGTATCAATAGATTATGATAGTAATTATATATATATATACAAACCATTCGTCTCGGTACACAGTTCGATTAGTACACCTAAAATACATCAATCGCGAATTTATCATCGACATTTGCCGTAGTCATCGTGAAGTCCTATCGCCGAGGGAGGCCATTGGAGCCATCGTTAGATTCGAGACTCTTTGAACGCTCTCTCCATAGACTTATATAGATAGACCGGCTCCTGCCGTAAGAGGCAGAGTGGGAACATAGACGGTGCAGACAGCCTCACCAAGCGATCAGAAGAGAGAGAGAACTTCCAGTGAGGCTATGTCTGCACCGTCTATGTTCCCACGCTGCCTCTTACGGCAGGGGCCGGTCTATCTATATAAGTCTATGGCTCTCTCACATCTGTCCGCACATATTGCATTCACGAAAGCTCCCCTGGCAGGAGCCTGAGCAAACATAGAACGAAAGCTCCCCTAGGCCGGCCAAAAAAGTGCGTACGATTCGTAACTACAATCCACAATCGTGCAACAAAAAAATCGCGTACATTCTCTCTCTCTTTTTCTCTCTCGATAATTACAGCTTTCATTCGCGCGACAGTTTGCCTCTTCGTGCCCGAAGCCACAGGTCCGCTCGCAGAATACGAAAAATAAATTATCTAACATTGAAAGCATCATCAGAGATGCAGCAAACAGAAAGAAAGAAGTAAATCGCAATTTCGTATTTCTCATTAACAACCCAATAGGTAATTTGTGATCGATCGCAAATCAATTCTTGTATCTCTGTCAATTATTGTAAAGCCTGTTCACATCGGAGATGCATCATAACGAAATTATACGATTTTAATCTTTTTAATTATACAATTATAGTTTCCGTCATTCCTCGGCTGGACCTCGCGCTTGTGCAAACCGCGCAATTTACAAAAAAAAAAAAAAAAAATAAAATAAAATTAAAAAGAGGAAAAAGAAAGTAACGCGGGGAGGAATTATCGCTGCTCCTCTTCGCGGGGGGCATCGATCATCTCGAGAGGGTTTATCGCTCGACGAATTCACGAGGACGAAACGACGGATCCGGACGTAAGGTGTGTCTTTAATCATTCAAAAAACGGGAAAACACAAGAACTCTTGCTCGTGCTGGCAGTGTTTCTTTTTCTCTCTTCATCAAAGCGACAACTCGCACAGAGAATCCCCTTGATTTGATACGTAATGCACGCGTACTTTCAGACATATCACGGTTGATAAATAGATGGAAAATCGAAGAATCTCCTCTCCGATAACTATACATAATTACAATAGAGTAATAGTATCGCTTTATTGTAATTATGTGATTATTTGAAATTTCATATGTTTATTAGCAACCACCTGGACAGCACGTCCGAAATCGGGACATAAGACGTCTTATGATATGTCTAAAAGACGTCTTAATGACGTCTTATGTCGCAATTTTGGACATGATGCTGTCTGGGAAAGATATTCGAGGTACGACGGCAAAATTCACTTTGCTTGATTGCTTCTAAAGTCTTCCTAAACGAGTCGCGTGTAATGATTGCATAAATAATTGTATAATGTAAAACAATTTCTGCCTGACGCAAAGAGAGGGGAAAGTACATGAGCACGCGTAAAAAGTGATTTATAGCTCCGAGTCTGTTGAAACAATAAACGATGAAGTATGCAGAAATTTTCCCCTCGGTACAGGGAGATAAGTTTGATAACTAACGTAAAACGTGGTTGACGCAAGGGGAAACTTCTCCCTGGCGATAAATGAGACTTGTTCGAGATAGAAAGACGACTCGAGTTAAGAACCGTGGTATCAAGCCTCGGACTCGATTAACAACGACATAATTATTATGTAAAGTTGTCGCTAAGAGCGTAAAAAGGTCTCCCTCGTGGATAAATCAGTGTCTTCGCGAAATAATAAATATTACTAAACTCAGTCAGCGTTCTTGGAAAATCTCTGGAAAGATTAAAAAATATAATATACGTTTTGACGCGACACGTGGAGCATTCGTTCATCAGACGACTGCGTTAAGGAATTGATCGGTAAAAAGCTTTCAGCGCATCAAGATTACTTTTATTCTAGATCTTTTGTCTTCAATTTTTAATACAGCTAAAACTAATGCAAATCCAAATTGAAACGTCTCACGAAAGTGTCTTCTCGTAAAACCTCCGCGTCTTGAACCTTTATTACCTTGAACGAAGTAAAGGGCAGGGAGAGTAACGCGGTTGTCAGGGCGGGAGTTGTGGGTGTACGATGTTCTTTAATTATATATAATATATATTAATTGCAAAGCCTGTCTTGTAATTTACGTATATTATATCTAATTACAGAACAACGTATACCCACAATTCACAACTAACAACCGCGTTACTATCCCTTCTCTTTATTTTGTCTAAATTTGATATTCTATTATTAAAAGTCTAGAAAATTTTACTACGAATTATCACGTTGGCTCCTAATCGTTTCGTCTTTTTTGGCTTCGAGGTGACACGTATCGAAGTTTAGTCGCAAACGCGGACGAGAGAGAGACAATTTTCCGATTGGCAATTCTTTGTAACAATTAATTTTTTCCGCGTTAATTCGCACCGTTCGACCTTCCCCTCCCTGTGCGAAAGGAAACAAAGAGATTCGGGTGCAGCATAATAATCGGAATACGCGGGTGTGCAAATACGCCGCCCCGGTGTACGTCGCTTTGTCCTCGTCCCTCGCTCGTCGGGAGGGATCGCGCTTCGTCCCGAGTAGATTGCTGCG
Source organism: Leptothorax acervorum (assembly GCA_035220615.1). NCBI lineage: Eukaryota > Metazoa > Arthropoda > Insecta > Hymenoptera > Formicidae > Leptothorax > Leptothorax acervorum. The sequence goes on from JASTWQ010000071.1 coordinate 84,739, forward strand.
ATTCAGAATTTGACTATACAATATACAACGTAATAACAATTAGCAATAGCAGCAGCGGTAGTTGTAACGGTAATAGTTGTAGTAGTAATAGTAATATGATAGTAGTAATAGTAGTAGTACCCTATGAAAAAAAGAGAAAAAAGATACATAGAAAAACACGGTGTCGGTACAATATATCTATACGCACTAACTTTTTATCACGTTTTCTCGTTTTCTCCACTTTTCTCCATACGCAACGCGCCTCGCGTGACATATCATACATGACGTAACGTTAGGAAGAGAACCGAGGCGAGGGGAGGGCAGGAGAGGACGAAGACGATGAGGGTGGGAACAGATGGACTCCCTTGAATTATTAATTATTAACCCGGTAACACAGCACGCTTCGAGCTCCTTCGTCAGCCCGTATTCGTCCGCACGCGTAACTGTTTGACAGCCAACGCGAGACGAGATCGTACGCGATCTTCGCGGACAAACGCGGAAATGGGATCGCCGCCGTATAGCCCCAAACAACATGCATGTCTCAAATCGGGAGATATGACGTCTTAAAGATGTCTTTAAAGACGTCATGAAGACGTCTTTAAGACAGCTTATGATATGATATCTTAAAGACGTCTTAAAGACGTCATATCTCCCGATTTGAAACATTATGTTCACTGAGGCGCATTAACGGGTGCGGGTACGAATGTAGAGGCTCCTCAGAGTACACATGCCTTTTGTCGGCACGATATTCCTCAGGCTTGCACGCACGTACTTCACTCGCTTTCCTTCCCCGTCCTCGTCATCCTTCCTCTCCGCGTACTCGCGCCGCAAAATTTCGTGCATACGATCGACGATACAAGCACAAACGCATGCATACACCTGTTACAAATACGGGACATACACATGTTAGTAGAATGAAGTCTCGGTAATGTTCACCAACGTTCGCTTTCTTGCGATTCGCGGAGGAAGGGAAAAGCGATGAGGTCGGTGAGCAGAACCGAGCGCGCGGTTAAATCACTCGTCCTTAACGTTCTCGGTTAATATTGTTACAAAAGGGAAGGGCACGAGGGCATGTCGCGGGGCGAGGAGAGGTCACGTCGGTAATTGGACGGCGAGTTCATCTCTCGCCGTCCATTTCCGGACTTGGTGTTCGCGTACCTCTCATCTCCTTGGAACGCACGATTACGGTAACGCTGAGTCGCGGCGATCTATAATTGTATATGTCGTAGGCAAATAGTTATTTTAGGAAAATAGCTTTTGACTAGACAAATGCTATCTGCCTGGTCAAATGGCTTTCGCCCGTTCATTTTTGTGTTCAAGTACTATTTTCCTAGTCAAATGCTATATTCCTAGGCAAATGCTATTTGACTGAACCGCTGTTAGGCAAATGGTACTCAGTGAAATACGTTGATGCATTTCAGTATTAATTATTGTCTTGTAAGGTTATCCTACGCATGTCCTACTTTTGTATGTTAAAGTACATGCGTGAACAGAGGAGCGCGTTCCACACGGGTCGAGGGGCGGGTGCGGGGGGCCTTCGGCCCCCCACCCATACCCCCCACCCAACCCTGTACAGGGTGGACCTCGTTTCAACTTACAAGTATGTGCTTTGTAAGTTGAAGCGAGGTCCACCCTGTACAGGGTTTGGAGAGGGGGGGGGGTACGGGTGGGAGGCCGAAGGCCCCCCGCACCCGCCCCCCGACCCGTGTGGAACGCGCTCCTCTGTCCACGCATGTACTTTAACATACCAAAGTAGGACATGCGTAGGATAACCTTACAAAACAATAATTAATACTGAAATGCATCAATGCATTTCGCTACCATTTGCCTAACAGCGGTTTAGGCAAATGCTATTTGCCTAGGAAAATAGCATTTGAACACAAATAAACGAGCGAAAGCCATTTAACCAGGCAGATAGCATTTGTCTAGTCAAAAGCTATTTTCCTAAAATAACTATTTGCCTACGACATATATACGTATTGTAATCAGTCGCGCGCGCGCACGATCCTCCACGTGTACAGTACGCCCGATCGATGCCGAAGAGATAGAAACGCTCTTCGGAAACTCGCAATCGTGTTTCTTCTTCGTCTTATCACCTAAACACAACCGAACGAATTGTCCCTAAAAACTAGATGTCTTCCCCGCCTCCTCCTTACGCGCCTATTGTACTACGTTCTGTATGATTGCTTAACTAGAGCATTTTAGCAAAATAATCACGATCTTAATGCCCCACCGCCGTGCCGCAAACCGACGTGAGGTCGCTCCAGCAAGACCAAACAAGAGCGTCCTCCGATAAGAATTCTTTCTCGGAAAATAATTCGTAGATTTGCGCTTTAAACGGATGTTCCTCAAAGCCTACTATTTTTGTCAACGGCTCGATTGAAGCGACAACACCCCGAGTTTAGGACACGAGCTATCATTGTGTCTTAGCGATGTCGAATACGCGAAATTTTTATCGGCCGTACTCGTTGGCTTTTCCCCGCGATCGCGCTTGATCCTCTCGACACTAGCACGGAGCTACATCTCATATCTTTGTATCTTTTGAAAACGTTGTTTCTTTTCTATCTTGTGCAAAAATTCGTGATAGCTTTACACGTCAGTTTCTCGATTATCGATGCATCCGGTTTATGTACACGTTATGCGACTTATAAAAAAAAATATTCTACATTTATACAAACCCGCACTCGGCCCCCAATAGAGCGGAATACGGTAATAATAGCGCGAAATCACATTAGCTCTCGTGGCCGCCTCGTGAAAATCGAACGATAATCTCGCCAAGTCAATTTCATTAACAGACAATTTACATAAATCATCGAGATCAACTTACGCAACATTAAACAAAAAGGTTAAAGTTTTCCTTTACACAGCTAGCCCCAAATGACTTCTGACTGACCTTGATGTTGACCTTGACCTTCAAGGAGTTTAAGGTCATTGACCTTTCCCGTCGCTCGTTGTTCGTTAAAAAGTTATTAACAAAAAAAGTTTTACAAATATAGCAGTTATTTTGAGTATTAAAAGGCATCTTCTTCTTCGAGTGCCGTAATCGTTAACCGATCGTAGACGACCCCTCTGCATATATCTGTGATCCAGATATATGGGACCTACAAGTTTAACGCCGGTTCCGAACGGCTCTATAGAGGGGTTTTCCTGGGCAAGATACTCTCGGTGGTTTGCCATTGCCTTCCGAAAGGTGGCGATCGAATAAAAATCGACTATATTTTTTGGTCGAATGGTCGGATTCGAACTCGGATCCTCGGCTTACTAGCCTAGCGCACATCTCTCTGTGCCACGATCGCCACATATTAAAAGGCATAAACGACTAAAACACCTAATATGTATGTGGAAATAGTACATGTATAAACGAAGGAAATCATTTAAAGCAGCGAATCGTTGATATATTGAACAGTCTTTTTGTTAAAGCAGAGAATAGTTGGTATAGAAAAGTATATATACAATTTTATTTGTTAGAAAGCATAAATATAATGTATTCTTTGCTTTAACTTAATCAAAAGCATAAACTGTTATCTGCTTTATTTAAAGCAGTGAATCGCTAATATATTGAACAGTGTTTTTGTTAAAGCAGAGAATAGTTGGTATAAAATTGTAAAATTAAAGATAGTTTACAATTATAATCATACAATTATGGTTAAAGCAGAGAATACCTTATATTTATGCTTTCTAAGACATAAAATTGTATATATACTTTTCTATACCAACTATTCTCTGCTTTAACAAAAGGACTCAATAGGGTCCTTTTGTTAAAGCAGAGAACCTGCTTAGGAACCTTTTAACAAAAGGTTCAATATATCAACAATTCGCTGCTTTAAATGACTTTCCTTCGTTCATACATGTACTATTTCAACATACATATTAGTCGTTTATGTCACTTAATACTCAAAATAACTGCTATATTTGTTAACCTCTTTTTGTTAATAACCTTTTAACGAACAACGAGCGACGGAAAAGGTCAATGACCTTAAACTCCTTGAAGGTCAAGGTCAACATCAAGGTCAGTCAGAAGTCATTTGGGGCTGGCTGTGTAAAGGAAAACTTTTACCAACAAAAAAGCTTTTAGAAATCATAGGACGCGCGTGAATTTACAAATAGAATATGTATATATATATATATATATATATACATATATACAATATATACTATTATGTGAGAAAAATTTATATATACAGGGTGACCCATTTTAAATGCCCACCTCGAATATCTTTTTATCTGCGTACTTTACGAAAAAATGTTTTAGACGAAAGTTGTATGGTTTCAAGGGGGACATAAGATGGTGACAATGATCTGACCTTGGATAGACGTTTGAAGGTCACGTAAACGTCACCTGCAATTTCTTAAATAAAACCCTCTATTTTTTATTACATATTCTTGTAGCCCTTGTCGAGACGTTTTCAAAACACTATAATAAAGCTCTCTTTCGTAAAGAATTTCCTGGGATATTTCAAATTTTGTTATGATATTTTTAATACAAAATATAAAATATCTCAAGAAATTCTTAAGGAAAGAGAGTTTTATTATAGTGTTTTGAAAACGTCTCGACAAGGGCTACAAGAATATGTAATAAAAAATAGAGCATTTTATTTAAGAAATTAAAGGTGTCGTTCACGTGACCTTCAAACAACTATCCAAGGTCAGATCATTGCCACCATCTTATGTCCCCCTTGAAACCATACAACTTTTGTCTGAAACATTTTTTCGTAAAAGACGCAGAAAAAAAGATATTCAAGGTGGGAATTTAAAATGGGTCACCCTGTATATACATATACAGGGTGTTACATTTTATAGTGCACCCCGATTAACTACGCAGAAAGTGGTCGGATGAAAAAATGTTTTAGACAAAAGTTGTTGGGTTTTGAGGGGGGCATTCGATGGTAACCTTGAGGTTATTATAGACAACCTTGTTTAAGGTAATTTCAAGGTTAACATTATTTTTTAAATGGAATGACCTATTTTCGACATCGGAAATTAATAGAGGAAATTTTACGTTTAAAACATAAGGTAACATGTAGGGTCAGATTGACCCCTAACGGTTATATGAAAGTCATCTTGCTTTCTTGTATGTGAATTAGTTTGGTGAACAAAAACTGACAGTTCTGCTAATCAAGATTGGTAAATGACCCAGCCAGTCAAGCTAGACTGGCTGGGTCATGCCCGGATCTTGCCTTGACTGGCTGGGTTGTGCCCGGATCTTACCTTGACTGGCTGGATCATGCCCGAATCTTTCCTTGACTGGCTGGATCATGCCCGGATCTTGCCTCGACTGGCTGGGTCATTTACCAATCTTGATTAGCAAAACTGTCAGTTTTCGTTCACCAAACTAATTCACACACAAGAAAGCAAGATGACTTTCATATGACTTTTAGGGGTCAATCTGACCCTACATGTTACCTTATGTTTTTAATGTAAAATTTCCTTTATCAATTTCCGATGTCAAAAATAGGTCACTCTATGCAAAAATAAAGTTAACCTTGAAATCACCTTAAACAAAGTTATCTATGATAACCTGAAGGTCACCATCGGATGCCCCCCTCAAAACCCAACAACTTTTGTCTAAAACTTTTTTTCATCCGACCACTTTCTGCCTTGTTAATCGGGGTGCACTATTAAAATGGGATACCCTGTATATATTGTATATGTATATATGTATATGACGTATACGGAATACTACGATTCTTGTTATATCGTCGCAGTCTTCCGTTACGACGCGCCTTCGCACTTCGTTACTAGGTATCCGACAAAAGCCGCTGCCACCTTACGCGAAACGATTTACAAATTATAATTCACGCTACCAAACTTCGACAAATACTTGCTTGCTTTACTCGAAGTGCCTTGATGTTTATACGCGCGAATGGCATTGACGCTGATTCGAATTCGGAGGAAGCAAAGCTGGCCGGCTCGACCGTAGCCAAGCGTTGATAAAAACTCTAAACGTTGCTCGAAGTCCGCTCACGTTGTTACGTGTAGTGTGAACAACTGCGAGAATCCAATCATCGAAAACGCGTACTGTACATTTGCGATTCGTCACGGAAGAGAAATAAGGGGGAAGAAGCAAGAAACAATCGGATTTCGTCATCCCGCGCGCAGAGAAGAACCCCACGCGAGGGGGTTCGGCGATCTTTAAGCGTCATTACTCTCCTCGACATCGCTGTTGACGGGTGTTCTCCAGACAGGACTCCTTGATTGCGACAGATAAGTTCTAGCGACCGTTGAATCTCCTGAGAATCCTGCGCACCGCAATGGGGGCTGCTTCGGCTTGCCGGCCAATCTCGTTATTCCTAATTCGCCGCAATGTCAACGTTTTCGTTCTCGGCACGTACCAACAATGCGTTGCTCCCTCCTTATCCTTTTGCTTCGTTTTCGTTTTGTCCACTCGGCATGGAACGGTTTTCGCAGTCGTTTCTTTCGCGGATGTCGCAACGACATAGTGGTGAGTACCACCCACCGGCCATCACCCGCCGGTCTTATCACTGACAATCTTCGCGACGCCGTGACACGTCGGAAAAGTCGGCCACCGTTCCCCGGATAGCCGCGCGATACCACTTCCGGCGCAAGTTCACTTCCGGCTCGCGGTAACAAGTGGGAAAGCGCCGTGCGGACGGCGGTAATCGCCATCGCCAGTCGCCGCTCCTGACGAACGACGCTACTGGTTACGATGACGACGAGTCCGCTATTGTTGCTGCTGATTCACTTGTTGTGTTGTACGCTTGCCCGCCTGACCATCAGGGTGGGTGGGGCGATTGCCGTCGCATTGGCGCTTCCAAAACAAAAGACACACAAAACAGCGACATTAGCGCGCCACCGTCTTCACCACATAAATGAGCTAAAGGTTCTCTGAGTTCTCTCTTTTTCTCTCTTTTTCTTTTCTCTTTTCCGGCGCTCCTTCTCTCGTTTGTTACATCTAGCCTCCTCAGTTTCGCTCTTATCCGGCTCCCTTCGTCTACGATTTCATTAATTCCTAATGTGAGATCAGATAATCGACTGGCATTAGCGCGAGTCAATGATGTGACAGGCAAATTGAATTAACCCTCAGTACACCTACTGGGTTAGCGTAACACAGGCCGACTTCAAAAGTTGCAAAATATCTTTCGTGCTACAACTTTTTCGACTTTCTTGTCCGAATATTCTTCTTTCTCAGTCTTCAAACTATTGATTTTTAAAAAATTAATTAAAATCGATGCATTACAACCCAAGATACAAGCAAAAAAGGATATGGGCTATTTTGAAGTAAGTGTACTGAGGGTTAAATTAATTAATCTTCATGATAAAATGCAATGTTGTTTTAGTGAGAATAGTGAGGATGGAAATTGTAAATGTTAATAGCAAGTCTCTGAAGAAACAAACTTGAAATATTCGTTGTTCCTCCTCTCAACATGTTCCTCACCTCCGAAAAAAGACATGTCTTATCGTATGTAAATCTGTTTCGACAATATTCGCGGTCGACAGGTCGAGAACGGAAATGTAATGCAAGAATCCCTCGTCTTTCTCGCGTTTTCCGCTAACAAATTGCATTAATACCGCCAAGTTCTCTCGTTCGCGACGAAATTCTTAACGCTATGAATAGGTTGACGGATACCGACAAGCTCATGAGGAGGAATGAACTCGGAGAGAAGGCTCGCACGATGTAAGTTTCCCCCATGATCAGAGTTTTTCATGATCGGCGTCCTCTACCGTGGCACAGGAGAGAATTTCGTTCCCTCTTTGTCTACTTTTGTCATTTAGAATTAGTGCGATAGCTTTCGGTTACCTGAAAAAAGTCAACGAAAGAACATAAAGCGGAATTTTGGTGAATTTCGATACCGAATAATTTTTGCGTGTCTATGCTTTAGTTAGATTACAAAACGGATGTATCGGATGCTTGAGAAAAATTTGGAGCGTTAAAACGTGCATGTTTACATGCACAGTTATTCGAAAGGATGCCCCCACACAGCACGCACTAAATTAACGTTAGCTAAAGCGTAAAAATGTGTCATTGTTTTAAAAAGATATCATTGATATCAGCCAACGTGAGAAATAAATATCTGATTCTTGAAATGCAACTTTTGCGATAGATGTCAAGTTTGCATTTTACTCGTTTACTTAAAACATGTAAAATCGTAAGCTTAAGGGGATCCTAAAGCCGTCTGTATTACCGACCAAATTCTATATCTGTCCTTGTATAGACAATGATAATAGACAAGGATAGACAAGGTTATAGGTTATATAATCTTTTGAGCAGCATATCTTCTTTGTTACGTGTCTGAGCCTAATTCTAACTACGGTATGTTATTTCTTCATGTTATCCGTTGACCAGGCTGGTCTCATTTTGTAACAACAAATTGTAGAATTTTTATATGAAGCAAATGTGTTGTCATGACTTGACGTGAAAAAATCTTATTTCTGAAATTATTTTTGTTTTCGGCATAAAATCGACCAGCGTGGACATCATTAGTACATATACTTTAACTTCTGAAAAGGATTTTTCATTCTGTAAAGCCAATAAAAAGATGGTGCTAAGAAAAATCGGTAGCGGGTTTAGGATCCCCTTAAGCATTCAATAATTATTAGTCATTCGTATGTTATACATAAAAAATTGCGTCTGATAGTGGAACATTGTTTAGAGAGAAAAATATTCATAAATTGCCTTACATAAATCTGATGGTAATTCCAAAAACAAACGTACGGGTTTGATTATATCCCGATATATTTTTAAGTGGAATGTATTAATAAGAATACAACAACAAGTTGTCCGCCAATTCTATAAATCAAGCCTACGTTTCAAGACATTCGAAAAGTGGATTAACCAGTTACCAAGCGGAGTTGTGCAATAACCAGCTGGATCGTCCGGCTATTCTCCGAGTCGTTACGCTCTTATTGCTACAGCTTAGCCTTACATATCTTGAAAGGCAAATGTGAAAGTCTTCTCCACGTGGAGAGACATACTGCGCGTCCTAGAAAATACACTCCGCTTCTTATCTCTTTATACATTTTTCTAAAAATTGTTTAATTCGCATATTAATTTTCATATTAAATTTTTTTTTTATTTATAAGACGTCCATTATCTTATTACTTATTGTTAGTTCCATACCGATATAATAGAATATCATAAATAAAATTTTTTAACCAAAGTGGGTTAAAATTTAAGAAAAAGTTTTGAAAAATTTTTTCTTAAGAATGCTGTATGTTAAAAAATAATATAAAAAACAGCTTCCTCTTCCTTTTGTGCGATATCTGTGCTTGGGCATCCCAATAACATCAATTACAATCAAACTTGAATCTAACAATTAAAAGAATTATTCAAAAATTATTTTTTTGTGAAAATCACATGCAATAATCTCAAAATTATGTAGCCAATCAGGCTGACACAAGCCACAGGCAATTAGATATATTCTCCAATATAGAAATTATATCTTACGTTGCATATTTTTTAATATTAGTTTGTTAATCATTCTAATATAATTTATTAAAAATAAACAATATAATTATATTGTGAGAGTGCAATAAATGGCGAGCAATGGTAACTTCTGATTTTCATTTGGGGTTAATGCTTGTAGTATGTAACTCGTCGCTAGCTAAGTATGGATGTATTCTTGACGTTCTTCTACTCAATATTTATTCATGCGTTATCAGTGGCATTGTATACAGCGTGTCTTCATCACTACGTCATTGACATATTCTGATAATTTTGAAAACAATATCTTTTGAAGCAAAAGTATTACGAAACCATATTCCTCGGAGGTGTTGTCACTTTTTAACTTTAAATACCTTTATAACTAATCTAAAGGTTGCGTGAAAAGTAAGGCCTACTATTTGCATTTTTAAAATTAAATCCGCGAAAAAATAATCCATCGCTTGTAACTCGAAGAATTATTATCGTCCGTTTTAAGAGGTATGCCATTAAAGAATAACGTGACGAGACATCTTGTATACAAAATATGCACATTGAGAATTCTTTCCAAATGACAAAACGTATCCCTCCCTCTTTTCCTATCTCCATATTTAATCTTAATAAATATAATTAATTAAAGTACCATGCCACGGTATTGCGACACCACCTTCCTACCAAAATTAAGCTTCCATTCAACTAACGCGTACCGATACATAAAACATAATCTAGATGAATCTAGCGTTTGCACAAGCATAACACAAATTACAATTTTAAAATCGGCTTCATCGCGCAACGATGAATCGTGAAATATGGTAAGAGCTGTGAAAATATATAGTGATGAAATTGAACAATGGAGCTTACACCATCATTAATATATTGCAAATTTCCATACTTAGTATCATAGCCATTGGAGCTCGATATACAAATATAAGTAGAATTGAAAACAGGCTTAGAATGCAATTTTCCCCCAAATGTGCAGTGTTCATGCAACCGAAAACGAGAGTGTAACAAGCTCTGAACTTTTACCGACGCTAAGAATTCTATGAAGTGATTCCAAAATAAGTCGCCAAAAATGTATCTATGCAATGTATCTATTAGCTAATCCGGAGTCGATATCTCTTCCTCTTTAATTGTCCAATTGATATCCAAATGTTTTAAAAATTAAATCACAAAGTAAAAATGTATAAAGCCCATTTAAAAAAAAGATATAAAGAAGTATCCACATTTTACATATATATCACAATATTGTTTTTTACTGTTAAATCTTGTAATTCTAAGATTGCCGATGTTTCGACATTCTTGGTAAGAAAAACTCCAAATTCATCAGAGAAAGTTCAGCGACCTATACTTTAGCAGTTTAGCATCATTCCAAATATATGAGGACAAGGAAAGTCTTGCATGTTCTAACGTCAAAACTTTCCTATTATCTACATCACTAGTATGACCGAAATAACTAACGTTTGTGAAAATAGCTAATTGTCTGTGCAAGCTTACGTATTCTTCATGAACGGATCCGCGAATTTCAATAGAGCAAGTTATACCCAGTCGTTTAGCGGCTTTAGTCGTTCTATATCGTGTAGCAACTCACTTCGACTTGGGCTGCATTTCTCCTGCAGCGGCTAGTAGCGTATCCCTACGGTGCAACCGCATGCTGACCCTTCGCTCTTGTCCACCCGCACCCGATGCTGAAAGAGAGCATCAGAAAAAACATAATGCATGAAAAACCGCAAGAGAAATTCAGCCAACATTCCTGTGTTTAACAACATTACGTGTATTTCTTTCGTATCGTCAACTCGCTGTCAATGCCATCCTGCTCGTTTCGCAGAACTCGCTTTTATAGTCTTCGTATATATACATATACATATTTATACACGTATGTATGCATACAATTATTTGATATATGTATAAAATGTATATTATGTATATATGTATATATACACGCAAAAGCCTCCTACCGTCCTCTCGACACACACAGCAGGTTTCAAAGGTTTATACACAAATCCAAAAGCGTAAGGGAGTAGCGATATTTGTTCCACAGTTTCTCAAATAAAAATTCCAAAACCTCGGCTCTCTTATAAACTCGCCGACAATATTTCGGTCAGTACATTCAATCGTGCAAGTAACTGATCGCCGAAGAGAAAAAAAAACAGGAGGTAAAAAGAAGAAAACAGTCGTAGGCAGAGAAGAGCACTCGTTACATTACAAAGCACACGTTTTTCACAGTATTGTATTGTATGTTATACCCACCATGCACATCAACCTGCAATTAAAACTATTTTCGAAAGATGACATAATTTATATCCAAAAACTGTAACAATGACCTAAACGAGTGTGCCCCTTTATGCCAAAAGGTCGCCGCATTAAAAAATTATAGTCGTCTGGCTGCCGTACCTAGTCTTCATTATCGAGGTATCTAGATACGCGATATTTCTGTTTGTATTTATATACACAGAATTTTAAATACCTACCTACATTTAACGCAAGTAATGACATGACATTGATATATAAATTTAGATTTCAGGAATTAATAAGATACTATTCTGTATAAATTCACGCAAGCTGACATAATCCAACATACTTAATAAATTATAAGTTATCGTTTTAAGTGACTTTGACTGATATTTAAAGCATACGTTTGATCACAATGATTTACTTCTTTAAAATGTTTACCATGTTACTACGGTTACTTGAGAGAGTAGGGATACGTTATTTTAAATTTTACTGAATCTCATCGTCACTTTTTAACTACTGTTGCAATCTTTCGAAACAACAATTATAGTGATAAACGAAGTAAGGTAAGCCTCAAGAATCAAGCGTTGTTCTTAATCGTACGTAGGATATTCGTCAGGTTGATGCATCATATTCGTGTTTCGAAAATGTCATACGTAATTAAAAATGACTCGACATCAACCGGGCGACGCGGGGAAACAATGGATAATCTTTCACTCTTGGCAATTGAAATGGAAAAATTAATCATTACAATTAAAAAAAAAAGAAAAGTATCCGAACGAATGTAAACATCAACGTTTAGAAAAAAAAATTATTAATATGAGGAAGTGGCACGTTTTCGTGAAGATAGATGATGCGACAAATCAAAAAATTAGTAGAATAAAAATAGAATTTTCTCCCTCCTCTTTCTCTTTCGTCGATGTATCTCGAGAATCGTCGAGATCTCCGAATTATTCGCGCATGGGTTTTTCCATTCAAGCCAAGTGAGAAATAATTTTGACAAGGATAATCGACATTGTCGTGTGGTGAGATAAATAAAAAGAGACCAGTCCTTGAATGGAAAAACATTTATTTGCTACTTTTTCTTCATTATCATTATCATTATCATCATATCATCATCACCATTATTATCAATAAAAAACAGGCTAATTACAGATAGGTATACGATATGAAAACATGCTAGACGAGTGAAGAAAAACAAGGAGGATGGACGATAAACACGACATCCGATGGTGATCTAGTGCGTAGGAAGAAGTTGGCAGTGTCGTTGCAAGATATTAATAAATCTCATTTGATCGTTACGCCTAATGAAAACCAAAGTTTCCCTCCGAGATTACAAAGGATCATGGATAAGTAGCAAAACTAGACTTTATCTTCCCTATCTAAGCTTTGGTAACCATTTCACGTCTCTAGACGCTCCCCAGTGGCATACATTATGATACATCGGGCATTTAATAAAGCAAAAAAGAAGTCAGGTTATTGAATTGCGAAGGCTCATCGATTCGTCAACCGTCGGACTACTTCTTCCATTTCACCAGAACGTTATCTTTAAACGTATTAAAGACTGATACGTATATACGCTTAATTAATTATTGAGTAAACACGTTGTGTGGTCGAAGCTTCACAATCGTTGCAGGATAGGTACATATGATCAAATGATGAAAATGTCAATGACTAAGATAAAGGAACACATCGTTTTCTTTTTAACTGCTAATTATAATTAACAACGCGCTCAATGCGATCGAAACAAGTAGCGCGATGATTTCCGTTAACGATATTGAACGCAGTACGTTTCATGCTTATTCTCCTAACGAATTGTTAGAAAATATTTAACGTTCCATACTTGGAATTTGATGATTAATGATAGCAACAAATCGCAAAGATTCCATTTTGAATACAAATGAAAAATCAGTCGTGATACCTCTAATCAAGTATGAAAATAATCAACAGTCTTTAGATAATTTTTCATTGCTTGTATAGTGAGAGGCTATGCATATGTATATGTATAAAACTATATATGATATATATGCATGGTGGAAAGAAAGGAAGGTGTGCTCATACCGAGGACGCGTTTTCGTATTGTACTAGCCGCCTCCATTTTTAAATTCCTGCGTTTATATCGAAACATATCGAAAAGCATTTAACCTTAATTTCTGACGTATGTGTCATATCCGCGCGGATCCGCGTGTGAAAATCTAAAAATGGTAGATTTCCTGCAGATCCAGTTATAAGTTTACAGTGGAAAGATATCTGCAGAAATAAAAATATTAATGTAAAAAATGGTATGTTAAATAGAAACGCTTATTATATTTCGTTATTTATTATATATATATATATACATATACATATATATATATATACACTCACCCGCAAAAAAAACCGGCCACTTGAAATCAGCACTAAAAAGCACCAAATTCAAAGTTACGTATCTTTGTAAAAAATGATCGCAGAGCAATGTTTAAAAAAACATTTTAAAGCTTGAACCCTCAATTTTCGAATGCTGCAAGGCCCGTTTCGATAATGCTAATACCGGCGGCACAATACAGTTTTTTAAAAAAATGACCTTAAAATGCACTACTCACTTCAAATCGTCATTTAAGCATTTTAAAGAGGAAATGTTGAGTTTTACGAGACAATCAATAAAATTTGGAGAATAAATTTCGTTCTCCCCGTACACGCCATCAAAGTTGAAGTTTATTCTTCAATTCTGCAAGGTCTATTTTAAATTAGCGCCGTTTGTAGTAAAATCTTCGCAGAGAAACGCTCATAAAGCTTAAATCCTCAGCTTCCAAATGCTTCAAGGCTCGTTTACCTGCGAAGATTTTACTACAAACAGCGCTAATTTAAAATGGACCTTGCAAAATTGAAGAATAAATTTCAACTTTGATGGCGTGTACCGGAAGAACGTAATTTATTCTCCAAATTTTATTGATTGTATCGTAAAATTTAACATTTCCTCTTTAAAATGCTTTTTTAATCATTACGCTACCATTTTTTTTCACTGAGTGAGTTATGACGATTTGAAGTGAGTAGTGCATTTTAAGGTCTTTTTTCTAAAAAACTGTATTGTGCCGCCGGTATTAGCACTATCGAAACGATCCTTGAAGCATTCGAAAACTGAGGGTTCAAGCTTTAAAATGCTTTTTTAAACATCGCTCTGCGATCATTTTTCACAAAGATACGTAACTTTGAATTTGGTGCTTTTTAGCGCTGATTTCAAGTGGTTGGTTTTTTTTGTGAGTGAGTGTATATATATACATATTATACATATATATTATATATATATATATAATAAAATAAATTTATTGCATATTTATTATTTTCTTCCTTTATTTCATCTTTTTATTAATTTTATGCAAATTGTACGAGAATGAGTAATATATGTGAATATGTCAATTTAATTTGCTGCAGGCGGCAAAATGGCGGTCGCTGGAACAAAATTTTATTGGCTGTTCAGAAATGTGCGTATGAGCACATCTTCCTTTCTTTCCACCATGTATATATGTATGTTTTTTCAATATGCATATATTGAAAAAATAGTAGTCGCATATGTCATTAATTGCTATTTTTAATGTAATATATAAGATGGCTATTAAATGAGTTTAGTTGATATAAACATTTGGCTTTTACCGTTGTATGTTTTTAAGGACGTTCACCGGCTAATCAATTTTCTATGTATTTGCTTAAAATTTGGACCATATGCTATTAATAGTGTTATCTATATACCTCCTCAATTGTAAGGACCGTGCCGGTACCAAATTCGAGATATTTGCTATAAAAAATTGCATTTTTTTCTATGCATTGGATACACAAAGCAGACGGAAATCTCGTATTTTGAATTTTAATAATTAGAACAAATCTATAGAAAATGATAAAAAATGGATATATAGTAGGACACTAGGAATACTAGTAAAAAAACCCGAAATTATTGACCATTTAGATTTAAAAATACAATAATAAATAGACCTCGATTTTCAGGATTATTCGACGTAAAAAAGCGACTGGAGGAGAAAAATGACAGAATAGTCTTTTGTTCTGTGTGTGAAAGACAGACCTATTCAAAAATTTTCAGCCTGTAACCGTAAATAATCGGATGTTTTCACATCGATTTAGAGTATAAAATTTTGGCTACAATTATAATCGGTGAACATCCTTAAAACAATGTAGACTCAATGCAAGAATGTAGGATCAGTCGACAAAGGATCAGCTCGCGTTTTTTAATCTCTATCTCTTTTATATATATATGTATATATAAAGGAGAAAGAACGTAATCTAATCAGAGCTTGAAAGAAACTGTAAAAGATCGATTTTTATCGCTTGATCATGCATCGTAGATCTTGTAACAAGATACCGCAATTATTTATATGGAAAGTGGTTGTGCGATATTACGTATCCAAGTTAGAACTGACGTCCTCTACATAAATGAAAGAGCACACATATTCTACGTATAACATTAATTTCTCTATATGTGTTACAGGACGGCATTGTAAAGTTTTAAATATCAAATATAAAAGAATTAAAAAAGGAAGAGAGGCAAAGTTTAGAGAGCAATTCAAATATTGTATTATAAAAAGTCATCTACGACACTGCGAACAAACTTTGAACAAGTATTATCAGTCTATTAACTTTCGGTCAGTCTAAACAATAAAAAAAAATCATCAGGGCGTAAGAATAAATAAGTTACGAGAAATTATTAAAGCCCTGAAAAAATCATAAAATTCCTATGTTAACGCCATTCTTTATAAACTGTTCTGCGCGCAATCCGTTTCGTTGTGCTATCATCTCAAAACCAAATCAATTTCGCTAGATAGTAAATTCTCGATCCGAGAATAGGTACATGATCCAAGAGGAACAAGATGTGGAGAAACGTTACACGGCAATAAAATCTACTAGCGTATTCACAAAAAAAAAAATAAATTTGTGTGCATGTATAGCAACAAACATATCATCGTAAAAGAAATCAACTATAAAAGACACCTTCGATGTGTATACAACCGCGATAATTGTTTAACCCTTTAGTGCCGAGCATGCCATATTTGGCACGTTCATACACATATATTTCTATATACATATATATATATATATAATATATATATAATATATATATGTATATGTATTATATATATATATATATATAATATACATATATATGTATATAGAATATATATGTGTATGTATAAACGTGCCAAATATGGCATGCTCGGCACTAAAGGGTTAAAATAATTTTAAATAAAATAATCTTTATTCAAATAATTTAAATATTTCCGTGAAAATCAATTCTAATTCTTTTTTCATCTTTTTTCTAATATCATTATTTCTTAGCGTCATCATATCGTTACTGCAGTTGCATCTGTGTTTGTCAAAAAAAGGTGTATTCATATACAGTCATATCTCGCTTAACGTTAGGTGTATGTTCCGCAAGGTCATTACTTTAAATAATTCAACGTTAAACAGAGTACATTTTAAAAGAGTAGGATTAGAAGAAGAGAAATAGAAAATTAAAAATTTGTAAATTTCATTCCCACGTACATATTACTCAAGACAAAACCAATCATAACGTTATAACGGGACAACGTTCTAAGGGGTAACGTAAAGCAGGGTATGACTGTACTGCAACTGAATCTCTGTGTTTCTGTTAATATATATTAATTACTGTAATTTGGCATGTGGATGCTTATCAACCGTTATCGTAGAGTAGAACCTAGACAACAGAGAAAGACGGAACAAAATCAATTTTGTCGTTATAATAATATCATATGCAGCAAGAGTACGCGCATTAAAATTTTGCGGCGCGCTTCTCGAGAATTAACAAGCGCATCGATCCTGTGTGAGGCCGCAAGTATATAAAATTATCAAGTCTAATATATGCTTACACGTACGCTATATGCATGGTAAAAAATCGTCCTCGCTTGAGACATTTCGTATCGGCTATTACAATCCGATGTAATTGGTTTCACTCTTATTTGGGATTTAAGGCAATCTTGTTTGTTCGAAAGTGGCCAAGATTTCAATGTGATTATTTGCATTAGTAATTCGACAATGTAGAAAATACAAATGTATCCATTATAAATATTATTATACAGTATTTTATGAAAATATATGCGCGCGTGTTCATGTGCGTGTGTAATATATATGTATATGTATGTATATGTATATTGCGCAAAATACCCAGTATGAAAATTACTTTTTCGTAGAAAATATTTTACTTCTAAAGTGACTATCGAAATCTTGGCATAGTTTTACGTACGAGAATATATAAGAGATTGCTCGGTACGTGATGTAAGAGGCTACGTTTTTTTTTCTTTAGAGATCCTGAAAAATCCGCTTTTAAATGCAAATGCAAACGAAGATATCGAGAAGGATACCCTTAAGAATATCCAGGTTACCCTGCGGTTTACCATGGGCCAGAGAATCGCTAGAATTCGTGCCGTGGCTCAGTGCGTCCAGATCGTCTCTGGTTATCCATTCTATATAGCGTTCACGTTTCTCCGCTTCGATGGCGTTCTCCAGAGATTGCAAACCGTCCGTACGACCTACGTGTTGCAGATTCTGTAAGTACAGTCTGCCAAGTTGGCTAATAGAATATCCGATCTCTAAGCTGTCTTTATTGCCGCTCACAGTCTCCTGCGTGGCGACACTCGCCACGGGATCAAGAAGTCTCGATTGCACCAGTTCGGCAGCATTGGTAGGACTACCAGATCGCACTGACGACGGTTTTCTCGCGCCCAGATTATTCTGTCTTGTATTCCTTTCTGCGGTATTCGTGTTTAAAAGATTATTAGATTCTGCTGTCACACGAAACGTACTCTCTTCGAGCTGCGCGTCTTTGAGACCGATGGATTTTTTAACAATGGCGATATCTACCTCATCGAAAGAACCGAGATTGGGTTGGACGGGAGCACGATTAGTTGGCGCGCTTGATGCACGCTCAAAAAAATCAACGTCCTTCTGGTACCTCTGTAAAAAATACTCGCACTTCTCTTGATCGGTCTGAGGATACTGGCTGTTGATCGGGCGCTCCTCCCGTTTCAAGAGGTCCTGACGTTTCTCGCGCTCCCTGGGTAAAAAATGCAGACTTCTACCGACTCGTTGAAAGAAACTGGGCCGCTTGCGCGCTTTGCTCGCCGCCATTAAATCGACGGCCTTCTTCGTCGACTTTTGTGACGAATCGAGACTCCTCTGTTTACCGTGGAAGGTTTTCGGCCGCTTTTCCGGCAGATCAAGACTCTTACAATCCGCGGTGGGTAGATCGACGCTTCTCTCGAGCGATTCTAAGCTCCTATACGTTTTTTCCTTCTTACGAAAAGAGAAATTTCTGCATTTGTTAGTGGAAGCTTCCTGCAACAACTCGCTACTACTCTTCTTAAAAATCTCACCCTCCTTCTCGAGAAATTCGATGTTTCCCGAGTCGCGACGCGTCTCGTAAGCCGTAGTGAGACGTCGCGCACCGCCCATTGTTGGACCTTTGAGCTTCTTGTCACCGTCAGAGTCACCATAATCTTTCTCTTTATCCGGGCCGCCAAAGCAATTCATCGAACCGCCTGAGGTCGCCGCGGCGTCATCTCTGTCGTCCGTCACTGGTCGAATGCAATTTGAACCACCTGTCCCTAGATCCTCAAACATCACGACCTCGCGATCTATGTCTTTCTCAGTTTTATGCCCATGAAAAAAATAACTCTGCTTATCGAGCTGACGGGACGCCGTGTTCGGACTCCTCTCGCGCGTTCTACTCATCATCGGCTGATAATAGTCGCGTGACATAGTTGCGGGATTTAAATTGGTGGTATGATTGGGGCCTAATTCGCGGCTACGTCCTAAATTGAGACCGGTCAGGTCTAGAGAAGCCGCTACATCTGGCGGCGGTGGCGGCGCCGCTCTACTACCCGGCGTGGTCGACTTGAATGTACTGAATTGACATGGATTTGCCACGCGTGTCGCGGCGACGGCAGCAGCAACGGTCTCATTGTAGCCAGACGCGGGCTGTTGCGAGTGTCCGACTGTCACATTGCGTTGCGTTTTTCGTTCGGCAATAGCGAAATTCTGTTGGCTTGCGCAGAATTGTTGGTAGAATTGTATTTTACCTTGAAGATCACTCTTGTCCTGATTGTCCTGGTCGCCACGAGTCTCCATCTCGCGTTTCTGCCGGATCGCTCGTAGACTAGCGTTCGGTCCAAGCGTCGGGCCTACCGTCGTCACGGACGCGTTTGGCAAACATTGCCGCGTGTAGGGTCTGAAATCGAAAAGAAATATAAACTTTAAAACAATAAACAAATAATGATAATAATCGCATAAATAAAACACACTACACTGAGAAAAAAAATATTTGTATTTAAGTAAATAAGCTATTAGAGGCCACCTACTTTTCCTCTCATGTCAGTGTATATACACTGAGAAAAAAAATGTTTTAATCCAAAAAATATTACTTAATTCAAAAAATTATTTATTAAGTGGCCTCTAATAGCTTATTTACTTAAATCCAAATATTTTTTCTCTCAGTGTATGCATTATAAAAACAAAACTGTGTAACATTAAATAAAGTATATCAATAGAATAGGAGATTGCGAGGCAATTTAACAAGCAATTTGAAAGGCTGCGATTCTCTAATAATTTCTGAAAAGACTACATTTAATGATTTAACAGATTTGCCTTGAATAGAAATATATATATAATATACATTTTTCCAGCCAGCGTAAATTAAATAAAGTCCTTAAGGACTCTCAAAATTTCAAAATCAATTAATTAAATTGGCAATAAGAGTCAAACGCGGTAATTAGTGCGTGTTTAATCAAAATAATTTATTTCGGGATACAAAATCCAAAATTCCGTACGTTTCGGCACCAACATCGGGCCATCCTCAGCAGATATACAAATTATTACATTCTCGAATTCTCCATCATACCCAGTGTGTCGCGAGATTACAAAGTCAAGCACCTATACCGGAGTATGAGTGACCAAAATATCGACATCTGTAAAGAAGTTGAAACTTACAATTAAAATAACAGGGAATTACGAATAACCGACTCACCGAATAGTCCGAAGAACGAGATCAAAGTAAAAAAAAAAAAAAAAAAAAAACACATTTTATCTACGTATCAATATGTCGTCAGCGCAAGAATCACAAAATTATTTAAAGAACAATGCTTAAGGTGGTTCATGCAGTACTTGCAAGTCAAATAGGCAACTATTTTTATTAGTGATAAATAAGTGTAATTTTTGTCCGTAAAAATCAGCATATAATTAGATTTATTATTTATGACATCTTTAATGTTATACGACCTCTACGTAATTAAAATATTGAGACAAAAGTCACTTCTTTTACTAGAGTTGTGAGCACGGTCGGTATACACGACCAGTCAGCAGCACGCGTGGTAAGCAGTCTTCGTCGCCGCGATCTATATAACCTTTACGTACAATTGTCAAATATGAGCGAGCAGCCTCGACGTAAGGGAAGTTTTGAGGCAAACGTGCACAAACGTGGTAAACGTTGAAAGTTTTGAGATAAGTATGCGCCTTACGCATCAGCTGACACGTGCGACGTTGTGAAGCTGCCGCTAGTGCCGCTCGAGTCCAGCCATCAGTTCCGTGTTGTCGATTTAGTCAATCGAAAATTACGTTTTATTATTATATGGTTCGGTCAATGAACTCGGGTTTTCGTCCAGTATCTTACAAAATGTTTATTGCATCGTTTCGTCAGTTTTTGGTTCGTTCAAGTACATTTGAAGTATTGCAATTTTTGCAGCATAAGCGCTTTTGCCTCGTTCTTCGCATAGGGTCTACCCCCACCGCGTTAAATTGGCAAAGTTTACGGACATATATCTCCGGAACCAATCGGTTAAAAAATCCGAAATTTTACAGACACACTCTAGGAACGTTAACCGTTCATTTCATATCACATTTTCCGGGCTAACTACATATGACCTAAATGCATGAACCACCTTAAGAGCTACATGATATTGTCACGAAGAATATAACCGGAATATAATCGGAAAAAGAATATAAATTTCTCGATAAAAAATTATCGTGGTTGACTCGTAAACACAATTTTTCAAAAGATAATGATATCAAACCGATACACTACAGATATACTGCTAATAATGTTGTTTCCACACACTCTCCAAACACAATTTATTTACCTTCTTCATCCATTTCCGGTCAAAGTCCCTCTCCACAAATTTTTGAAATCTATTTTAAACTTTCTGCTTTTTTCAAAGATGTCAAGTCTTCGCTCACTATCGTTAGGGATAAATGGTTTATTAATTTAACTTCTACTCATATTCCTCTTAATGTGCAGTGCTTGTTACAGTTAGGTGAGAATTTTTCTCTTCCTTTCTTTAATAAAAGGAAAATCACTATTGAGTTTCTTAAAAGCATTGAATGTAACACAAATAAATTAGATATAAACGACCAGTTAAATATTAGAAATCGGTCCATCCCTATAATTAACAACCTTTTGTCCTTTTCTCCTGATAAACTCCCCCATTTCCTTGAGCTTTCTAAACTTATCAAACATACTAAACAATTCGTTAACGATAATCCTAACATAATTTTTACGAGAGCTGACAAGGGTAACAGCATAGTGGCTTTGGACAAGAGTGTTTATTTACAAAGAATCACGGATATGCTTCGTGATGCAGATACATATACGATAATTGCGGAAGATCCGACAAAAAAACTCATTAAAAAAATTACAGATGTATTAGTGAGATGGAAAGATCTTAAATATATTTCTGAATCGAAGTACAGACGATTGTATTGTAGTGATGGGATACTGCCGAGAGCTTATGGGTTGCCTAAAATTCATAAAACGGAACGCCCCTTCAGGTTAATTATTTCTTCGATTGATAGTCCTACATATTCTCTAGCTTGGTTTCTACACAACATTATTTCGGAAAGTATACCTAAACCAGCTAGCCACATTGATAATAGCTTCAAGTTGGTCAGCGAACTTAACGGAGCACATATTAATGAAGACTACGTGCTTATCTCTTTAGATGTAATTTCGTTGTTCACTAATGTTCCGATTGATTTAGCTATCTAAAGTATCTCCAATAGATGGTCATATATTTCAAAAAATTGTAATATACCCAAAGAAGAATTTTTGAAGGCTTTGGAGTTGGTTTTAAATTCTACGTTTTTTACATTTGACAATGTTATTTATAAACAAAAATTTGGCAATTCCATGGGCTCTCCGTTGTCCCCTATCATAGCGGATGTTGTTATGGAAGATCTGGAGAGGAAGGCGTTGCGACTTATTGGTCTTAAGCTAGCTTTTTATCGTAGATATGTCGATGACATAGCTATGGGAGTCCCTCCCGATTCTATTGATTTTATACTTGACATTTTTAATTCTCTTCATCCACGTTTACAATTCACGATTGAAGTGGGAGGTGATAAATTAAATTTCTTGGATGTTACTATTATTAAGAATAATAATTTACTAGAGTTTGATTGGTTTCATAAACCCACTTTTTCAGGTCGCTACCTTAATTTCATGTCGCAGCACCCTCCTTCTCAAAAAAGAGGCACAATTATAGGCATGGTGGATAGAGCATTTCTTTTGTCACATCCAAGGTTCCATTGAAAAAATATTAAGTTTATAATAGACACAATGGTAAAGAATGATTATCCGCTTTCTTTTATTTTTAACACGATTAATACTAGGCTCAAATCATTATTACATAAGCGTACCTCTAGACAAAACAATATCATTCTCACTGGCGAGAACACGGATAAAAAATCTTGGTTTGCGATTCCCTATATATCGGGTATTTCGGATAAATTTAAAACTGTTACCAAGGATTTAAATGTCAATTTGGCTTATTTTAGTTCTAACAAACTTATTAAGTTTATTAAGGTACAGAAGGATGTGCTCCCAGTCAAATCTAACAAAAATGTAGTATATAAGATTTTGTGTAAAGATTGTGATGCTTCATATGTTGGACAAACATTGAGGAAATTACAAACTAGAATTTCTGAACATGAAAGCAATATTCGCAGGAAAAAAGCTAGGAAGTCTGTTATTACGGAACATAGAGAAAATTGTAAGCATGATTTTGACTGGGATAACGTATTAATTCTTGACACGGAAAAATTTTTATCCAAAAGACTTGTATCTGAAATGGTGTACATCCAATTGCAAAAAAATGGTCTCAATTTACAAACGGACACTGAGTTTCCACACCATGCCTATTCTTCCATAATAGAGAAATTGTAAATCATACTGTTTGTTTTTCGGCATTGTTCTTGCGACATTTGTAGTTAGTTTATACTTATTTATTAATTTACATATTTACATTTTATGATCTTGAACTTGTAACTGACAATCTATTTATTGTTTTATCTGTCGCAACGTTACTCAGTGTCGTTATATTCTTCGTGACAATATCATGTAGCTCTTAAGCATTGTTCTTTAAATAATTTTGTGATTCTTGCGCTGACGACATATTGATACATAGATAAAAATGTGTTTTTTTTTTTTTTTACTTCGATCTCGTTCTCCGGACTATTCGGTGAGTCAGTTATTCGTAATTCCCTGTTATTTCAATTGTAAGTTTCAACTTCTTTACAGATGTCGATCTTTTGGTCACTCATACTCCGGTATAGGTGTTTGACTTTGTAATCTCGCGACACACTGGGTATGATGGAGAATTCGAGAATGTAATAATTTGTATATCTGCTGAGGATGGCCTGATGTTGGTGCCGAAACGTACGGAATTTTGGATTTTTTATCCCGAAATAAATCATTTTGATTAAACACGCACTAATTACCGCGTTTGACTCTCATTGCCAATTTAATTAATTGATAATATACATATATATATATACATATATACATATATACATATATACATATATACAGGGTGGACCAAATGAGTCTATAATGGGAAAAATCTCGAAATAGAGGTTAGATACAGCAAAATGTTTCAGACAAAAGTTGTATGGTCTAAAGGGGGACATAAGATGGTGGCAATGATTTGACTTTGGATGGTCGTTTGAAGCTCACGTAAACGTCACCTTAAATTTCTTAAACGGAACCCCCTATATTGTAGTATCCCTATATCGTTTGAAAGGGCATAAAGTAAGAAAAATTTTGGCGCAAACCAGAGGTCGATACGCTGACCCGTTCGGGAGTTATTTAGGGTCAAAAATTCACTTTTTTCAAATTTCGACTTTAAATAACTACCGAACGGATCAACGTGTCGACCTCTGGTTTGCGCCAACATTTTTCTTATTTTATGCCCTTTCAAACGGTATACTACAATATGGGGGTTTTACTTAAAATTTTTTAGTGTCCCAGGGGACTGCAACTCAATAATTTGAAATGAAACCCCCCTAATATTGTAGTATATCATTTAAAAGAGCATAAAATAAGAAAAATTTTTTCAGGAGTTAGAGCTTTTTTTCTGAGTACGGCTAAATGAGGTTGTGACCTTATCTACCAGGCAGAAATCAGAAAAATTTGACCTTTAATGTTATAGTTACTTGTTTACATAATGATTAATCCTAAATTGTTTCTTGTGTAAGTAATACAGTCAACAATATTTTCAACATAACTCCTGAAAAAATCGTTTCCGCACTCATGTTCATATAACATTTTTTCATCCTTGAGGTGTGAGGAATATCCCTAAATTTTGGCCCCACCTTTTTAGAACACCCTGTATATATATACATATATATATATATATATAAGAAAAAAATGTTATGTAAACATAGGCTTACAAATGCTTTGTTAAAAAGTTGTTATAATATTCGACACGATACGGTGATAAATTTACCGTATAATTTACCGTACTTTTTCAGCGATATCGGTCTTGTATTGAAAACAATGGTTCCATTTTGAAATGGAACAATAATAGTAAACACTATATAGGTCATCGTTACACAGTACCATAGTAATAATAAAAATTCTATTTTTGTTATAAGTTATAACTTTTTAATAAGGCATTTGTAAGCCTATGTTTACAATTTTACATAACATTTTTTTTCTTATTTCTACTCGTAAAACATACTGGCGGAAAAAACCTGAAACACCATGTACATATATATACATACATATATATACATACATATATATATGTACATGGTGTTTCAGGTTTTTTCCGCCAGTATGTTTTACGAGTAGAAATAAGAAAAAAAATGTTATGTAAAATTGTAAACATATGCTTACAAATGCCTTATTAAAAAGTTATACCTTATATAGTCCGGTCAAAGTAGACATTCAAGGTTACAATAATTCCCATAGAGCTGAAAATTTGTACGAATGTTCGGACCACCATTATAAATGAACTGTGAAAAGTCCCCATACATCCCGTGTGTGGAAAAAATTTTATTCAAGGTCAAAGGTGGCAAAAATGGGTTTTTCGTGTTTTTCAGCCGGATGGTAAGTTTTATCATAAAAATAGCTTAGACAATAATTGTAGATCGTGCAATTATCTATAATAATTGTCTCTATACTTTTTTCTGTAAGAGTCACCGTTTCCGAGATATAATCAT
Source organism: Leptothorax acervorum (assembly GCA_035220615.1). NCBI lineage: Eukaryota > Metazoa > Arthropoda > Insecta > Hymenoptera > Formicidae > Leptothorax > Leptothorax acervorum. The sequence continues at coordinate 110,819 of JASTWQ010000071.1, forward strand.
TCAAAAAGTTGAAAAAACGGTGTTCTTCATAATATGCATAAGTACGCCGCGTACATACATCAACTTTTTGAATGATTATATCTCGGAAACGGTGACTCTTACAGAAAAAAGTATAGAGACAATTATTATAGATAATTGCACGATCTACAATTATTGTCTAAGCTATTTTTATGATAAAACTTACCATTCGGCTGAAAAACACGAAAAACCCATTTTTGCCACCTTTGACCTTGAATAAAATTTTTTCCACACACGGGATGTATGGGGACTTTTCACAGTTCATTTATAATGGTGTTCCGAACATTCGTACAAATTTTCAGCTCTATGGGAATTATTGTAACCTTACCCCTATTTTTTGGGCTAACTTGACCGGACTAATAACAAAAATAGAATTCTTATTATTACTATGGTACTGTGTAACGATGACCTATATAGTGTTTACTATTATTGTTCCATTTCAAAATGGAACCATTGTTTTCAATACAACACCGATATCGCTGAAAAAGTACGGTGAATTATACGGTAAATTTATCACCGTATCGTGTCGAATATTATAACAACTTTTTAACAAAGCATTTGTAAGCCTATGTTTACATAACATTTTTTTCTTATTTTCACTTGTAAAACATACTGGCACAGTTTGGCGGAAAAAACCTGAAACACCCAGTATACATATATACATATATATACATATATATGTATGTATACACAGGGTGTTTCAAGACCTCTGCAACAAACTCTGAGGAACGATAGGTCTCGCAGAAAGGATCATTTTTTGTCAAGCAACCCATGTTCTCTGACGCGTCGTTTAGGCGCTACGCGACCGCAAAGATCCTAGGTGACATTTATTACAATTATGAAATAAATTATTTATTTATTATTTCGAGTGTACTTGCTGTACAGAAGGTGTTCAAAGTGTCTACCCTGAACCTGATTGCATTCATGACATCGTCGTAACATTGATTATCGGACTCTATCGAATGTTTGAGATCTGTGTTGAATTTGGTCAAAAGCGCGCATTCGCACAATTAATTCCTCTCTAGTGTTAACTGGTGTGGTGTACACGACACTTTTCACATGTCTCCAAAGAAAAAAACGTTAAGTCGGGCGATCGTGCAACAATCGCCCGACAATCAATGTTACGACGATGTCATGAATGCAATCAGGTTCAGGGTAGACACTTTAAACACCTTCTGTAAAGCAAGTGTACTTGAAATAATAAATAAATAATTTATTTTATAATTGTAATAAATGTCACCTAGGACCTTCGCGGTCGCGTAGCGCCTAAACGACGCGTCAGAGAACATGGGCTGTTTGATAAAAAATGATCCTTTCTGCGAAACCTATCGTTCCTCAGAGTTTGTTCCAGAGGTCCTGAAACAACCTGTATATATATGTATATTAGATCAAAATTAAGTAAAAAATTAAATACTAATAAAAAAAATTTCTGTAAAGTATATTTTATTATTCGTGTTGTTCAAAGCGGCCGTTTCTTGATTCATTGCCCCAGACGCCAAAAATAGAGCACGCTTGAGAGCAATGAAATGACCATGCTATTTATAAACATGAAAAGACGGTATGGTATAAAGATACTATCACTAACGGGCCTTTAGTTTAATGCCTGAAGAATTTTTTAGAAAAGTGGACGTCTTTTACAACAATTGAAAAAATTCATTGACAAACCTCGATCGATGTTCCTGATCATTGTTGGTCCCGGAAGGCAGCGCCGCATTAGACGGTTGCGAGTGCATGGGTGCTTGCTGCGCGGAGGGTAACGTTGGTTGTCTCGCGTTACCAAATTTCAGCATATTCCAGTCAAAAACATAGTCATAGGTGAAGCCCTGACCATGGAACAACGTCCGGAAAAGTTGTCGGAGATGCGAATAGTCCGGCCTCTCCTCAAAGCGTAAGTCTCGACAGTACCTTAAATACGACGCGAACTCCACTGCAATAATTAATAAATGTTTCTTCAAACTTTATTATAAAGTTGAGAATTATAATAGACAAAGACTCTATAAATTGTATATAGTATCTTTACTGCAATGACAGATTCTGTGGCTCATTTAGAGCCAATTCTTTTACAAATTTTGCTTGACAAGACTGTCAAAGCATCGATAATTTTTTTAGTTATAAATGATTGAAAAAAAACTTATCAAAATGTTGAAGAACCAAATCGATAATAAAACTATATTATTCGGTTAATTTCTTTCAGATAAATTTTAAGAAATTTTAATTTAAGATATAGTTAATTATAATCTTAAATGGCTCAACTGATTAAAAGTCAAACGATACAATAAAAGGGCACAGAGCCGACACAGGATGTTCGTGTGTATATATATAATCGATTTAATAATAAATGAATATTACAAACGTTTCGGCCCTTAATATGGCCATCCTCAGTGTAATAAGTACAATAATCAAACTATTTAATCACATCGCAAACGCCGCTAACGCATGGAACGCAATCTAGTTTATATATAGATAGTTAATTATAGATATGGCACAAAAAAATAGAAAGTTACAGTAAATCTATCTCAACAATTTCACTAAGAAAATTAAATCCGAATTAACTAGAGAATCATTTAAAAAGGACTTCCAAAGATTCTGAATTATTTTGTACATATAATGCGTGCTATTATCCATAAAGACTTACCAGGATAACCCTTACAAAGCTCTTCTACAGGAGTGGACATTTTCTTCTCGGAAATGCGCTCGTACTTTTGTCTCTTGGTTGCCGCTTTTAATCCCTGCCAAGGTAGACTGCCCCTATTAAAGTACATGAGGACATAGCCCAAAGATTCAAGATCGTCTCGACGCGACTGCTCAATCCCCAAGTGTGTATTTATACTTGCATATCTGTGAGTATCATAGTGAATAAATTAGTCAAAATGGTATTATATATTAATATTACTGGATGTAATATCATAGCTATCGATATAGCCAACCTGGCAGTTCCCGTCAGATTCTTGTTTTCTCGATAGGGTATGTGCTTGTGTGTGCGCCCGTCGCGATACTTTTTAGCCAATCCAAAATCTATAATGTAGACAAGATTTCCCTTCTTTCCCAGACCCATCAGAAAGTTGTCTGGCTTAATATCACGATGAATAAAGTTGCGACTGTGAATGTAATCTGTTCTACTTATCTGCAGAATAGAGAAGTTAAAGCACTGTTATTATAACCGTACACTGTTTCAGGCGCATGCTTCATGCTTCAAAGATTATATGCAGAGATATAAATAAATTGTTTATTCAATGTCTTGCTCGTTATTATATGTATTGTATAATACTTGCTAAGTTAGTAATATTATTCCTTTTGTAAACTATGGATTTTTTCTAAGTCTACAATAGTGCAATATTTTATAAGAAAAAACTAAATAATGCCTGTATCCCTTTTTAATTTTTAATCAACATTTTCAATTAAATTAAAATACATATGTATACATATGTACATACATATGTGTACAAACACACACACACACACACACACACACACACACACACACACACACACACACACACACACACACACACACACACACACACACACACACACACACACACACACTAGAAGCATACTACAAAAAAATGTTGATATTATATGTTGACATAACTTTATAACTGCATAATATAATAGTTCAAACAATGTCTCTTTAAAAAAAATAGTTTATTTAAAAATATGAATGATTCTTAGCAAGAATGGCAACGACAATACAACGACATATTTCCCTGCAAAATAAAGTAATAAATACTTGAATATAATCACAATATGAACTTTGGACACATGGCAAGGCATTTGGCGAACACCCTGCATATGTACATTGAAGGAGATCTATATAAGAAGCTGAAAGTTATCTGTTTAGCCTTTTATCTCAGAGTGCAGCCATGGATACAACATAAATAGAATCCTGTCTTGCGATGCATAATAATGAAATAATTATATAGAGATTTTACCAAGATAAAATGCAGTTTTTATTAATTAATCAAAATATCTGTTAAATTAATAATGTAATAGCGATTTTAAGAAAATTGTAAAAATCCTACAAACGTGATATATTTTTCTCATATTATCGTATTTTATTTTGATATAACAAAACAATCATTGATTTGTTATTCATATACGAGTATAACACCTAGATAGGGTAAACTTTATAAGAAAAAGAATATTTATTTACCAATTGATCGGCAAGGAGCAGGACCGTTTTCAGAGAAAAACGCCTTGAACAAAAATTAAATAAGTCTTCCAGTGATGGTCCAAGTAACTCCATCACCATCACGTTATAGTCACCTTCCGAACCACACCATTTTATGGTTGGTATTCCAACTAGAATATCAAGAATGAGATTACTATGGTAATGTATAATACACGTTATAAGACTTATTAGAATAAAAAACATTTTTTTACGTAGTCTTTTTTTCTTTAAGAAGTCATAGTCAATTTTCGATTGACCAATCAACAACCAATTGTTAGAACAATTAAACATTTGTTTTCCTAATTGAATTCTGTGTCGTTAAATTGCTAAATTTGTTTATTTCAATACGCTAACGTTAAGAGGCGTGCAAGCAAATAGATATCTGAGATACACAGCTGTGTGTCATATATGCCCATGAAAGAAAAGATATTGGATCAGCTGTCAAAATAAGCGAGAATGCTCCGGACACAGGCTCCCGGTATAAAATAAACATTCAATTGATACGCATAGAAATATTGATTTACTTACCGCCTCCTTGCATCATCTTGTAAAACTTGGACTCTATGTGCAGCTGCGGATGTCGCGTTTTTATGCATTCTAATTTGATAGCAACTTCCTCACCGGTAGAAATATTGGTACCTGCGAATAAAAGAATAGATCCAGAGGGCTCGTTTACACACACATCCCCGCAAAGTTACACAGTAAAGAGGAAGACAAAGAAGACGAAGGCGAAGGAAGAAAAGAGATGGGAATAACGGGATGAGGCGAAAGAAAGGAAAGTAGAAATAACGTACGAGTTGGCGCGCGGTTTCACGCTCTCCTGCGCGGAATACACGAAATCCACTGTGTACGGACGAGAGTGGACGGGAGGGGAGAGGTGAAGGGGGTGAGGAGCGGACGGCATCGAGCCGAGCTTGATCCTTGATGATGAAAACTCGCGCGGGCATACGGCTGACGAGCGGCAGAGAGGGGGGAGGGGGGAGGGCAGAGGGAGGAAGGAGAGAGCTTACCTAGGTAAATGTCGCCAAAGGAGCCGCTCCCGATTTTCCGTCCTAGCCGGTACTTGTTACCAACACGTAGCTCCATCGTACACAAGCCCGCGCGACGTACCCCGATAGAAGTATCACGATCACGGTTACAATCACGGCAGCAGCGGTGAGGCGACTAAACACACACCAACAACCCAGCGTAGGGTAGGCAGCGCGGTGCAGCAGCAGCAGCAGCTGACCTGACGTGAGCGTGGAGTAATGCGATGCTTGCTCCTCGCTCTCGCGCGGACGACGGGCGGCGCGTGCTCGGAACTGGCTCGTGTCGTGGCTTGTTCGCTCGCGTTACTGGCTCGACGACGGTAATACCTCCATGCCCGTCGTACAGGAACCCGGACTGATCGATCTCGAACCTACGGGCATTTCTTCGTGGCTAGTCGCGATGAACAGAATAGCGCACCTCGTTGCGATGGCGGTCGCGCTGATGGCGGCGGCGCTGCGTTCGCTTGCGCTTGTTCGTCGCTTTCGCCAGAGAGAAGCCTGCGGCTGCCTTCACATGCGGCGTAAGTCGTAAGATGCGTACGCCAGCGTACGCGTAACTTACGCCAAACCACATCAGCCAATCAAATCATCTCAGCTATCATACGCAAATCTGCCTAGTTACTTTACGCGTTTTACGCTATTGCCGATACGCCAAATCCAATTTCTCGCGTAACTGATGAAGTGACGTGCGTGTGTGTGTTTGCGGCCAATCGCCGAGAGTAAAAGTACAAACAAACGCGTGATATTAGTTAAACGAATATATACAGTATATTATAATAAGTGTATACGTATAAAGTATAATAACATATATGATGTATATTTTAAAATGTTAATCGTTGAATAAATATGCATTGAACTGAACTTCTTTTATTAATAAATTTATACATACAAGATATTGCCTGTAACAATTATCTTGGAACTTGCTAACGTTTTAGTCTTATCATTTTCATGTAGAAAGATTCAGTGTATTATTAAAAATCATTGTTAAGAACTTTTTGCCACTGCCAAGGTACTGCTCCGCCGTGTTCAAAGTATGACGCAAAATCGTCCCGGATTCTAAAGGCAAGTCGAGTGTGGGCGTTAGCTCGGCCAGCATTGTTAATTTCTTGCAATGCACCGCCAATCGAGGTTTCGTCATCTGTGCCAGTTCGAGTGTACCGGCATCGAAAGTGCATTTGGAATTCTGGCGGCACGATGGCGAATCTATCGGCGGCCAATAATCTAGATCTCGTCCATTTCCACTGCAGTGAAAATTGTCCAAGCAACTACATGCTTACACAATTTTATAATCAAGAATGAAAACAAGTTGCAGAACTTCCAAAGTCGGTACACTCGAACTGGCACAGATGACGAAACCTCGATTGGCGGTGCATTGCAAGAAATTAACAATGCTGGCCGAGCTAACGCCCACACTCGACTTGCCTTTAGAATCCGGGACGATTTTGCGTCATACTTTGAACACGGCGGAGGAGTACCTTGGCAGTGGCAAAAAGTTCTTAACAATGATTTTTAATAATACACTTTAAATCTTTCTACATGAAAATGATAAGACTAAAACGTTAGCAAGTTCCAAGATAATTGTTACAGGCAATATCTTGTATGTACAAATTTATTAATAAAAGAAGTTCAGTTCAATGCATATTTATTCAACGATTAACATTTTAAAATATACATCATATGTTATTATACTTTATACGTATACACTTATTATAATATACTGTATATATTCGTTTAACTAATATCACGCGTTTGTTATACTGTACTTTTACTCTCGGCGATTGTCCGCAAACACACACACGCACGTCACTTCATCAGTTACGCGAGAAATTGGATTTGGCGTATCGGCAATAGCGTAAAACGCGTAAAGTAACTAGGCAGATTTGCGTATGATAGCTGAGATGATTTGATTGGCTGATGTGGTTTGGCGTAAGTTACGCGTACGCTGGCGTACGCATCTTACGACGCATGTGAAGGCAGCCTGACGCAAAATCGTCCCGGATTCTGGAGGCAAGTCGAGTGTGGGCGTTAGCTCGGCCAGCATTGTTAATTTCTTGCAATGCACCGCTAATCGAGGTTTCGTCATCTGTGCCAGTTCGAGTGTACCGACTTTGGAAGTTCTGCAACTTTTTTTCATTCTTGATTATAAAATTGTGTAAGCATGTAGTCGCTTGGACAATTTTCACTGCAGTGGAAATGGACGAGATTATTGGCCGCCGATAGATTCGCCATCGTGCCGCCAGAATTCCAAATGCGCTTTCGAACACTCTTCTCGCTCGACTTGTCAGACGATATATTAATTTTTTATTTTAATAATAAATGTAAAGGCCAGTTTCACCATCTCCGATTAACGTGACCCTCCGAAACTCATTCTTTGTCTCTTTCTAACAATTAGAAAGAGATCAAGAGTGAGTTTAATCGGAGGATCACGTTAATCGGAGATGGTGAAACTGGTCCTATGGATCCTAAAACTGCACATTTTTACCGACGAATGACGCCATTTTGGCTACGTAGTTCCAACTCACGGGCGTAAACTAGCAGAGACGCTGAAACACCATAGGACGAGATAGTAGGGGTGTAGGGGAGAGTACGCCGTATGGCCCCTGACTCACCTGACTGTGCTACAGTCATTTTTGTTTGACGTCTATTAGTTACACATAATAATTGCGTGAAAAATTTGTATATCACAAAGATCGGAGAATTGAAAATAAACTTTAAACTTTGTATCTGCACCAATTGACAAGCCGACGAGCGTGTTGCTTCAAATATGGTTTATGTAACAGATGGTAATATACTGTAAAATCTAACCTATATTTTCTTACGTACAAAAGACAGTTCGTACGTAATAATTATTTGCTTATAGATGGTAACGTGGTAAAATCTACTCCATGGGGATTTAGAAGGGTTTTCGAGTTTTTTACAGGAGTAATTTATATGATCATCATGTTGTAAGTGCCTATATAAATCACTGTATTTTAATGATCCATTGCTGTATGATAAATCATAACTTTTTGACTAATGAGCTGCATTCTCGCTTCTTTATACGCATAACATAATGCTGGAGATAGTTTCCAGACGTTGTTCAATCCTGGCATGAATTCATCGGGAAGTCAATATTCAAGGGACTACCGTCCAGGTTCTGGGTATAGTATTTTCTTAAGTCATCTATGTCAAACGGTAAATATATGAAATAACTTCTACAATTGTTTATTATATATAGGCCACGTCCTCCAACACGTAGACTTGGTAGACCGAATACGGGAAACAATGTTGACATTCCATTTTTCGGAGGATGTAGCAGTTGTGCAAGATGAAAAAGTTAAAGCAATAATATTTTGTTCATTTGTTGTACACATTTCAATATGACGTGGATGTGCAATTATATTTGCATCAATTTATCCAGTATCTTTTGTTATGAAAAAGTAATGTGTTAATGTATTTAATATATCAAGAATTATTATTATACCTTTCTCATATCAAAGGCAATTCGTTATTAAAGGAATTTCTGTAACTTTTATAAAATATTAGTTTTATAAGTGTCACATAATACACTCGTGTACAAAAATACATAGAGAATATTAAAACCGTGGGATTATTTCTTTGATGATATACAACATCACAAAATCTTTAATCAGGAAGTAATAAATAATAATAATGTAAATGTTAATAAAGCATTTGATATAAATCGTTAATGAAAATAATGTAACCATACCTTTATTGGACATTCTAAATTAATTTCACAACTCGTTCAAGATATAAACAATTACAAATATACTATAGGATGTATTAATTAAGGAAAAGTCTTAAGTAATTGAGTAAAGTTCTCTGTACTGTTGTACATAAACTAACAACCTATAGAGTTTATATGTATGTCATTTTGTGTGATGTATGAAATACGATAGCAATATATGTATGTTAGATCTAAGTAAAATTCTTCTATTGTATATAAATTGCGTTGCGTTATTCGAGACTCCATTTATATTATCAGAATTACAAAATCTTCGTAACCAGACCAGCCGCAATGGTGGTACCTTCTAATCGCAACATAACTCTACCTAGTTGTTTAATATCCTTGTACAACTCCATGCAGATTGGTGTTTGCGTTACGACCTCAATGATTGCGCTAGAATTTTTTGGTAAGCAACGCGGCTTCTTCTTGATCACGTCGCCGGTACTTCTGTGAAGTTGCGCTATTAATTTCGTGATAACTGCCGGCTGTACCAAAGACTGCTGGTGCATCACGACTGGAAGCCCTTTCGTGATTGGTTTCGCTATCGCGAATATAACAACATGCGCTTGAAAGCAGGTCGTTACGGGTACCGGATTCTGCGAATTACAGATGATATCACCAATACCCACGTTTTGCTGCTCGATCCCCGCTAATGTCAACGCAACGTGATCACCGGCGAACGCGTTTGTCGTCGAAACTTCATCCGCTTGGAGACCTAAAGTATATTTAAAGTCATATGACACACACACACACGCGCGCGCGCGCGCGCACGCACACACACACGTGTGTGTGTGTGTGTGTGTGCGAAATCTCTATACTATGATCCACTATCGGGTAGGCCTCAGAAAAACTCAGTTTACAAACCTTTCACAACTGCGATCTCATTTTGAGGTAGTATTAAAACCTTGTCACCCAAGGATACCATGCCCGTTTCAACGTGACCGGATACACAGAATCCAGATCCGGTGCCTTTAAATATATCGTTTACCGAAAAACGGAACGGTTTACTTATAGGCCGCTCTGGGCACTTGAAATTATCGATAACGTTGACTAGAGTAGGTCCGGTATACCTGCAAAATTATTTCATACGAAATAGATAATAGCATGTATGTGGAATATATATATGTATATGTACACACGCACGCACGCACGCACGCACACATATCTAGATGTTACCAATTAGAGAGCTGCTCCTTTGGTTTTGTTACTATGTTCTCTCCGGATAAACCACTGCACGGTACAAAAGTGACGGTGTCTTTGAAGCCAGCTTGTTTCAGAAACACACTCATTTTATCCACTATTTCATTGAATCTATCTTTAGACCAATTTACGGTATCCAGTTTATTAACAACTACTGCTAGTTGCGACACTCCTAAATATTCAATAAAAATTGGAAATTGTAAGTAACACAAAAACCTATGCTAAATAAATTCGCACTTTTTTTACAATTAAAATCGCAAAATTGGGAAAGATTACCTAAAGAACGTAATAATAGGGCGTGTTCGCGCGTCTGTCCTCCACTGTCAAATCCAGTTTCAAATTCGCCCCTGGTTGCATCAACTACCAACAAAGCTACATCCGCTTGCGTAGCGCCGCTTATCATATTCGGAATAAAATCCTTGTGGCCAGGTGCATCTAGGAGAGTGATAGATTTTGTGTCTGTTTCGAACTTTGAGTGGCCTATGTCCATTGTTATTCCTCGCTCTCTATTAAAGATGCATTATAATTGATATATCCCCCTGCAATGACTTTACATATAATATGACGTGTTGTGTAATCACCTTTCTTCACCAGTTTCGTCGAGTACCCAAGCATAAGCAAACGACTGCTTTCCTATCTTCTTGCTTTCTTGTTGATATTTATGGATAAGTCTCTGTGGCACTTGACCCAAATCGCAGAGCAATCGCCCAAGCAATGTGCTTTTTCCAGCATCAACATGTCCCACGACCACCAAGTGAAGCTGCTCCTTGTTATCGCCTCTTTTACTCTTGTATATCGCTTCGACGTCCACTTTCTCCTCGTTAGATGCATTAGATTTCACTTTGGAGTCTAATTCAGGTGTTACATGACCTGACACAGGTGACTGGCATCTTGGACTATTCGTTTTCGACGAGACTGTTCTTTTCTCCTTTTGTATGATATCCTCTTTACGTTTTATCTCAGGACTATTCCGATTGGAAGACGGACTCCCACAACGTGGACTCAATAAATCTGTGTTTTCTACACCACTTAAATCAAAACCCTTCACAACAGGTTTCGTTCCGGTCGGTACGACCTTTACGGTAGACGGTGTTGTAACTTGCAACGTAGGTTTCGCTGATAACTTGTTACCTATCATAAAATTTATTCTCAGTTGAGCTAAGTTACACGATAAGAAAGATAAAAATAGAGTCATCACGTACAATAGCTATATTGCTAATATACAGTTACAAAAATTATATATAAAATAAATGTAAAAGTCATTATGTACGATTACTATTGTATAATGTAAATGTAATGCTAATGGTGTATATTGCTACATTTTGTAATAATGTTATATTACATATGTACGTACATATATATTCGTGTATATGTATATATACATGTATTTATACATACTATATATTGTTTGTATGTATGTACACAATGATACATTTATTTGTTTAAAAACACTTTGATAATGCCTTCCTCAAATCTCTCTACTATAAATACGAGATAACAAAAGAAAATAGTCACTAGGCTAAAGAATAAAAGTATACAATTAAAATATAATTATCCCTATTATTTTTCTCTTCTATATTCTTTTCTTTTCTATATTTTTCTCTTATATTTTTTATCAAAAAATTTTTGCCACCCTAAATATACGTATGTTACATATTTAATATTCTATTTTATCTATCTATTCTTAGATATATTTTATTATTAAGATCGATTTGAATTTCGATACGGAGTAGAAAAATCGAAGGGTTTAACCGTGTCATAATGTTGCACAATGGCTCTAAGAACCGGTCTTTTCATCTTCCACTTTTTACATAAAGTTTTTCCAAATACCGAAACACTATTTTTTGTGCATGGAAGCTTAACATATCTCAAGGCACATAAATTTAAAGTGACGGGTAGCACATTTGGTGTTACCCTATTGTCATCTTTAAGACATATTTCTGAATTGTGCGTATTGCGATATAACTTTCTTGAAATAGTCAAATTAGCATTGCGAAAAGAACTGTCAGCTAGAAATTCTGCTTCCTTCAAAGCAGTACTTAAATCCACCCAATCGTCTGGTAATGGAGTGCAATTCTCATTCATAATACTTATTCGATTTTTAAGTTCTTCCAACTTTACATCTCTCACGATATTACTTTTTGGGAAGATGTCCATATTTGAAAAATCTTTCTGGAGTAAATCAATTTCATGTTTACTCAAAATATTTGTAGACATTAGGAACTTTGGTAAAGGTACATTTTTCATTTCCTCACTATCATTTTTCTTAATTCGTAATTTTGGAATAGCAAATTGCGAGATTGGTGATTGGTGTCTTTCTTGAGATTCTATATTATTATCTGCATTAGATTTTTGCAAATAATCTGCAGTTAAAGCGGCTAAAGAACTAAAAGGCTGCGCATTTGTGTCACTTTGTGAAGATATTTTTGTTGTATCTGAATTTTTATATTCGGTGTGATGGGAAATAAGCCCAGCTAACGATGAAAAAGTTTTGAAGGAATGGTTTACATCTTTCGACCTATCTATGTTATTCGGTGGACATATACAAGTAGAATCATTAGATAAATTATGTTCTTTCTTGAAAGAAAATCTAGGTATCGCGAACATGGATGTGTTAGATTTATCAATTGAAACACCTTACCTTACCGATGAAGTCCAGTACAAGAAACATGAAAAAAAAAGAAACAAGTGAGGTCATTAAGAAGTTTCAAATATTCACAGTTTTAATATATTGTTTTAGATATATAAAATAAGATCTTGTGCAATATATACCTGGATGCCGCTCCAATCGTTTCTTATCCTCTACAGAATCTGTAAATATAAATTTCAAGATTTTTAAAATATTCTAGTACTATTTTAATATCTCAGTTTCAGTATCTATTACGATATAATAAGTGTACCAATGTCTTTTTTCGGCGATAACTCTTTCAAAATGGCATCAAGTGCTGTGTTTGCATCAAAATTTGACAGAATGATCTTCTCCTTCAGTTTAGAATCGGATATCATGTCACCTATAACATTTCTAATTGTTTCCAAACAAGATACTAACTTTGCCCTTTCCAATTCAGAAAGGTTATATTTCTCTTTGTCAGACGATGGTGAAGACTCATCGATATCTTCATTGTCTTCCACTATATCTGGTTCTGTGATGAATGAAGCGATATTCTGTTGTTTGCTTCGATCAAATAAAAACTGCTCCGCTGTGTAGAATATATGCACAATTACTAAACAATTAAATTTCATAGACTACTTTACACGGTGGCTTATAATCCAGTTTTAACTACCAATCCAAAACTTTTCTTCTTTTTATCATAATGATCACTTAAATATGAGTCTCTTTTATACTCTAAACATTTGAATTAATCTCTTTTGATATTGTATATACTAGATATTGTAGTTTCAGTATCAAAAGAAACTGCTATTTAAATGATCATTATGAGGAAAAAGAGGAAAAATTTTGTATCGGATAGTATATGGTATTACAGTTATTAACCCGGATTATAAACCGGCGTGTAAATGTAATCATTAAAAAGAGAAGTAGCAGAGAAATCTGTTAAGCACATACCACTAGGTGATACACAATAATCATCCTCCATTGAATGCCCATAAACATCATCGTAGCCATCGTACTCTATATAAGAGAATAAACACGTTATTTTTGCGACACATCGGAAAATATAGAGTAGACAAAAATAATTAGAGCTAAAAGCATGGTGGAGACCATATTGCCATTCTCCCTGAGTCTTTATAAAGAAGACAATAAAAAACAGATTGTCATAATCGGAATTTGTTATTTTAAAAGATTAAAGTTGAGAAGTCCTTCAAGAGGATTTTAAAAATCTGGACAGGATAAAACGATTTACTTACAATGTACGCTGTAGTCACTTACCGTCTGAGTAATTCATAGAACGGACGTCTCGATGCCGCGACATATCTCATATGCAATGTGGAATTTGGATTTGGAAAAACGACGAGAGATCACTTACATACTTCCATGTATATCAATAAGCATGATCGGATTGCAAACCGTGGACAGTTGCGAGTTTGTTTCTTCTGAGTGCGATGTTTGTCGGATCGGGTCGCAGCTTCGCAGCTGGTGGAGAATTACTTGATGGAGAATTTATACCGCGTCCGGCGTCCGAACTCCGACGTATGAGTATGACGACATTGACGACGGACGACCACGGTGACCACGGTCGACCGTGATGACGTAAATACATGGTATAAATACAAGGGTATGCTCTTGCGCACGCGACCAATCAGAATTGTCGAAGTGTGACGTCACAGATAAGCGGTAAATTTAAAACTGCTGTTTCCAAACAGCTTATGTTAGCGGCATTCTCGTCAGATATATTATTTTAATTTCAGGTTTGCAAGGAAAAAATCTGTTGTAAAATAATAGTTTATGAATTAATAAATACCCTGTAACAAAATATAATATAAATAAACATTATAAACTCAATAAATATAGAAAAGTTTACAAAACAAATATATAAAAATGTTAATATTTTTTTTGCTTTGTTCAGCTTTTCTTCTCATACCACTTTGTAGGGATTAAACAATAATATGACAACAATAATAATAACAACATATATAAAGATGCTACGAAAAAGATTTATTATTCGTAAATTTGGTGAACTTCTTTTTCTTATTCTTAAATCTATTTTCTACAGCAATGGTTCGATTAATTTCGCGTACCCTAATGTAGGTTCTTGTCCTAACAAGACATAACAAAACCTCTCTTGGCAGTTCGATAGGTTTTAATGCAATTTCTATTTTATCCGTAAGTTTCTTGAAGATGAATTTGTCTTTACTAAGCTTAGACTTCATCGAATGTTAGTACTACTAGTTTTGCAATTTTGTTTTTCGATAATAATTGCCACAACCTTTCACGGAACAGGACATTGCATACGGTAATGTCCACAATCACGTTTCTCCGGATCTAAACAACAAGCACCAGGGCCATATTTAATTGCGGTCCAATCAGATTCTAGCCGAGTGTGACGTCACACTTTGACTGCGCAGTGGGTGTCCACGGGATGAGCATACCCTTGTATTTATACCATGAGTGAAGGGTGCAGTCCCATTAAGCACGGATCGGAATGACGGATCGGATTTCTCACTAGAATTGAGCAGTCCGTTCCAGTTCCGTTCCGTAACAGTTGTCTCTACCAGTCCCATGTAGCAAAAACGGATCGGAATGTCGCTTCGGTCACAGGTAAATGTGCTTAATTCGTCGATATTTCGTTATTTTGATGCGACTGAAGCAATAAACATACATTATTTGTGCAATTATCTTGCCGATAACATTGTTGTGAGTACTCTGAAATACTGAATTGTAAGAATAAAATATATTTTGTAACTAGATTCCGTTCCGTTTTTGCTACATGGAACTGGTAGAGACACTTTTTACGGAACGGAACAGACATACGTGATTGAGTTGAGAGAGAAAATGTCAAAGAAACATAAACAATACTTCGTAATATTAAACAGTTTTAACTTAATGTTGGAGTGCGCACGTGCTCTCTGGACCCGTTGTTATTTTAACCATGTATTTTTAGCGAAGTCGTAAAGCACCCGCCCGATCCGTCCAGAATTGAGGAAATATACGCGTTCATTGCGCCCTTAGGGTGCAGTCCCATTAAGCACGGATCGGAATGACGGATCGGATTATTCTAGTGAATTCTTGATCCTGCTATTCCTTCCGATTGGAACGCGTATATTTCCTCAATTCTGGACGGATCGGGCGGGTGCTTTACGACTTCGCTAAAAATACGTAGTTAAAATAACAACGGGTCCAGAGAGCACGTGCGCACTCCAACATTAAGTTAAAACTGTTTAATATTACGAAGTATTGTTTATGTTTCTTTGACATTTTCTCTCTCAACTCAATCACGTATGTCTGTTCCGTTCCGTAAAAAGTTTCTCTACCAGTCCCATGTAGCAAAAACGGAACGGAATCTAGTTACAAAATATATTTTATTCCTACAATTCAGTATTTCAGAGTACTTACAACAATGTTATCGGCAAGATAATTGCACAAATAATGTATGTTTATTGCTTCAGTCGCATCAAAATAACAAAATATCGACGAATTAAGCACATTTACCTGTGACCGAAGCGACATTCCGATCCGTTTTTGCTACATGGGACTGGTAGAGACAACTGTTACGGAACGGAACTGGAACGGACTGCTCAATTCTAGTGAGAAATCCGATCCGTCATTCCGATCCGTGCTTAATGGGACTGCACCCTAAGTTTCCACCGAGGGTTCGTACTGGGTCAGAGTCGGGTCAGAATCGAATTTGAGTGAGCGCTCTTGCGGTGGAAACACCAAACTCGAACGTAAACTCTACCCAACAAAATTTTAAGGTAGGGTCTAAATGAGGTTCGATGGAAACAACAAGAGTTGAGTTAGCGTTACTGTAGTGTTGTCAATTTGATAAATGAGTTTATACATAAGTCTTCCAGAAGACGTTTTACTTCATACTGTCGAGTTTGTAATATGAGAAATAATTTATGCATATTACTTTGGTACTGTGCAACTAATATTATGGCTCTCGGATCCATAACATTTTAAATGTTCTGATAGTCACATAACCTTCAAGCTACTGTTGACATTTTGCACAGTTGGTAACGTTCAACCTGGCCGCAACCCTGGTGTAACTCTGGTGTAACACTGGTTCGGTGGAAACAGGCAAGTCAACCCAACTCTGACTCGACTCTAACCCGATTCTGACCCGGTTCGAACCCTCGGTGGAAACTTAGTCCATGCGTAAATATACAAGGTGAAGTATTCCCGTGAATGCGCAGAACCGACCAATGGCATTTGAGTCAAAATGCTATGAGAACCAATATGATTTCGCGGATTTGGGCCAAAATGCTATGAAGCAATATGGTTACATGCGCAATATTATACCTTGTATATTTAACATCATGGTGATGACCCGACATCCAATAAAGGCCTGGCAGCGATCGCCTAAGAATTGGTGAATTTTTTCACTTTTTACTTTCCACAATTCGTAATCTCACGTGAACATTTCCAGTTTTCATATATGCACTGAGAGTGATCGCGTACGTATAAAAGTGGAAAAGTGAGATAACTAGAAAAATTCGTAGTTGGAAACCACCTTCACGTCTGTCCTGTAACCTCAAAATATCTTGAAGATATTGAATATTGGACACGATAACCAACAAGAATATCTTATCATATGTTATTGTATCTGTGCAATAAAATTTGGATTGTTGAAATCGCAAGTATGTATTAATACAATTAATTATACTACATTATATCGTATTACTCTATATATTCGTTTATACATATTGTATTATTTGCCATAATTTGTGATAAATATAAATAAATAAAAGTTTTAAACGAATAAGGCATTTGTTAGAATAAAATGTGTTATTCGAGTGATAGGTAATCTTTTAGTCATAACATAAACCATATCTATATAAATATTACATGATATTAAAAACATATATAATTTTAAAATATCTTTTTCTTAAACTATATATATACTAAAAGTTATAAAAATTGTGTCAAATCCTATGCTGCCTGTATAATACAATAATATAGTATATTTAATAATAATATGTAATTAATAATTTAATATAATTTAATTAATTGCTTTAGTATGAATGTCACAAACAAGCAACGGGAAATTCTGCTGGATTCCCTGAAACAGCATCCGGAAATAATAAGAGGTCGAGTTTCAAGAAAGTCTGAGAGCCGGAAAGAATTGGTTATTATATAAATATAATAATTTTGTATATATTTGTATATATATTTGTATTCAATATTAGAAATGATCATATTATACATTACAGAAAGATATATGGGAGCAAATAATAAATAAGCTAAATAGCTCCGGAGAAGGACCGGTTAAAACAGTACAAGAATGGATAAAGGTATACTGATTTGTAAAAGAATACACGAAGAATATTAAAAGCAGTGCATATATTTTTATGTTTTCCCACAGAGTTGGTCAGATTGGAAAATGTACGTTCTTAAGAAAGAAACGAATAGGAGGAGAAATGTACAAGGCACAGGCGGTGGACCTCCAAAAATTGTTAATTTTACTGACCTTGAGGAACAACTATTGGAAATTCTTACTTCCGAGGCAGCTATGGGTTGGCAAATATACCTCAAGCAGGATTTAAATCAAAGAAGGTAATTGACCACTATGGCCACTCCCTCTACTATAAGTAGTCATATAGCATTATCAAGTCGTGTGATATAAGTAGCCTGAGAAAACCCAGAAGCACTGCTTTTGGCATCCTGCACGCGATGGATTTAGCGTAACGTTGGCAGGCTGGGATGCTCTCGACTTATTACTAATATTATTACTCTTATTAATATTGTTATTATTTTTATTATTATTATTATTATAAGGGAACTGAGATACCTCATCCAGAAGTCCCAGAAGTCGTAGAAGTCCCAGAAAGAAGTGTACAAAATGAAATCATAGAGGATTTCGAGGTACTAGACATCGATAAAGTGCCAATTATTTATTGCGACGATGATCTCGGCAATTCCACTACACGTACCCAAAGTGGTTGTACATTTGAAGAGGATGACGATAAAGAAAACGTGAATTGTGAACCAAAAAATAAAAAACGAAAGGCAGGATTACTACAGAACTCACTTTCTGAAATCGTCAATTGCAGCGATCCATCTAGTACAACTGCCGGCAGCTGTAATAACAGATCTACAAAATATGGATCATCAGATAAAAAGAAGGTAAAGGTAGATTGTTCTTACAATGAAACCGAACAGGTGAAGAAGAAAAATGAAAAGCAACCTGTTGCGTTACCAGAAAAAAATAAAATCTTTAAGCGAAATATCACATTTGATGTTACGCGTTCAAGAAGAGACACTTGAACTGAATCGTCAAGAACTTCAACTGAGAAAAGATGCGCTTAAAACGCAAAAAGGCATTTTAGAAGAACTAAAAGAAATGAAGGAACTTCTGCGTCCATGAATTGTGAATAGTAAGTATGTGCATACTTCGTTGTTGAGTGAATTGTCTTAATAATTTTAAAAATGACCTCGTAGGGGAAAAAGTGAAAATTATCAAAAAATTTATCTGAAAATGTCTTCAAATTGGGACCATTTTGAAAGATCTTGGTCAAAAAAGCTTGAGAAATTCTCAGAGAATTTCAGACAGAGAATTTCTAATTTTTCAGAGAATTTCAGACGTTTTTAGAAAGGTGTTTCAAGATTTGAAGACATTTTCAGAGAAATTTTTAGACAATTCTCAGACTTTCTTGTCAGTGTGATTCTATCCAATTTATATAAGCGATGCAGTGTATGTCGCATGGTTGTATCGGCTCTTAATAAAAAAGAAATGAAGAACAAGATTCACATTAGTCCTCGGTCTCCGTCTACAAAGGTGTTTTAAGCCTTAAGCCCTAAGAAATTGACCAATCACAGTCGATTATTTTCCTCAAATTTGACTGTAATTGATCAATTTCTTAAGGCTTAGGGCTTAAAACACCTATTGTAGACTGGGACTTAGCGTATTATTAAGACAATTCCGAATTTGTCAACGACAGAATAAACGATAGATAGTGTACATACATAACATCAATTCTGACATTGTGATATATTCAAGTATTATCTATATTATAAATATATATATTGATTATTTTGTTCTGTCATTAAATATTTTATTTTATATTTTAAATTAGCATAACAATAGTTACTATTGATTATGTATGTTAATAAGATTGTTCTTTTTTTTTATGAAATGCTATGAGCAGCGCTATTACAGCTTTCTCAACGAACTGTTATGTTAAAAACCAAAGAAAGCGTAGACTGTAAGTTCCAATAACTGCTAATTATTTAAGACAATAAGATTGTTTATTTTTGTTGTAAGATTCTATGAGCAGCCCAATTACAGCTTTCTCAACAAACCGTTATCTTAAAAACCAAAGATAGCGTAGACTGTAAGTTCATATGACTACTATTTATTTGTGACAATAAGATTGTTCTTTTCGTTCTTTTTTGCGTAAACAAAGTTTATATAACTGTTGATTACAAATTTTTGTAAATAAATAAAAACGCAAATTACATAAAAAAGCGCCGTATTATGTTCTCTCGAACTTCATTTCCTGTACGACGATTAGGCACATCCATGGCATCAATTCCATCGGCATCATGAACCTCAAGGTCGATGTCGTCGAAATACGGCTCTGGATTTGGGATGTTGTACCATTTTGCGACGTTGTGTAGAACACATCCAGCATTAACAATCAGTCCTTGGCGGAAAAAATTCTACAACTTTTTATGTAACAACTCCGCCAAACTACAACCAATTACGAAAATAGTAAGAGAAACTACAAACATGTAAATGTCGTAATAAAGAGTAGTTTCTCGTAAAAGAGTTCTACAACTTTTGACAATATACAATGAACTTCTACAACCGAGACGTAGTTTATCGTACATTCTCATTAAAATTTATAATTTATTAATGTTGCAATAAGACGGTTTTGCGTAAAAAATTTCTACAACTTTTGACAATATACAATAAACTTTTACAACCGGGACGTAGTTTATCGTACATTCTCATTAAAATTTATAATTTATTAATGTTGTAATAAGACGTAGCTTTGCGTAAGAAATTTCTACACCTTTTCAAAATATACAATAAACTTCTGCAAACAAGATGTATAAGTTAATCGTACATTGGCATAAAATAATAACTTTACAATCCCCACACACCACAAAACGAAACAGAAATGTTTCAGAAACGTTTCAAAGTTTCCAAAAGTTTCTAAGTAACATTAAAACGTTGTTGGTACATCTAAGAAACATAACATAGAAACGTAACATTTGAAACGTTTACGCGATTATGAATGGTTTTTACATATAAGTGAAAGATGCTGAAATATTATATGTATACAAGATGATTTCTTTATCTCTTACACCTCAAATAACTTTTTTTGTTGTGATTCTAGAACAAAATGCTTCAGACAAAAGTTGTACGGTTTCAAGGGGGACATAAGATAGTGGCAATAATTTGACCTTGGACAGTTGTTTGAAGGTCACATGAAGGTTACCTTTAATTTTTTTAATGGAATCTTTTTACTTTTTATTACATATTCTTGTAGCCCTTGTCGAGACGCTTTCAAAACACTAATAAAGCTCTCTTTTGTTAAGAATTTTCTGAGATATTTCAAATTTTGTCATGATATTTTTAATTATAAAATATGAAATCTCGTAAAGTATTCACTATTCGATGACTTTACCTTGATACTTTTATACGTAGAATAATGAAAGAATTCGAATGATGTAAAAAAACAGACATTGTAAAAAAGGCCCTATACGGCGATAAGCATGGTGAATCGGCCCCCGGCGGATATCTTATTCATAATTTCAGGACATATAGGTACTATACCAGGGTTGGGAAAGTTACTTTGTAAAAGTATCTAGTTACAGTTACAGTTTTTTTCACTGAAAAAGTAACTAGTTACAGTTACAAGTTACCGACTCTGAAAAGTAACATGTTACAGTTACAGTTACTTAAAAAGTAACGATTCAGTTACTTTTCAGTTCCTTTCTTGCAATAATTGTGTACAACTATTTTAAATATAAGAATCTTATATATTTCAAACTTTTTACTTAATTTATTATGTACTACATACTAACATACTTAATTATGTTACCTTACAATATATAATATAATATTTTGATATGTTTTAATCTTTTAATATAATGTTTAAGTTTAAATATAGGTAAAACATAATATAATTACATTTTTTCAAAATTAATAAAACTTTTAATAAAAACTTCTAACTTTTCTTGTAAGGTTTTCAAAACTGATAAGATATAGTCCATATACATCCCTGACTCACCTTGTAATATATCTAAGGCTTGTGCCAAAGGTTTCCTATTAATCATTAATCCAAACGAAGAAAATGAGAGATATATTCAAATTCACTAAATGTATACATGTTACAATCTGTCTAGAGGCGTACCTGACAATATTCATCCATGAATTTAATTTCGTTTTCTGTTAGTCTTTGCAAATTGCAATGATCCAGACATTGATTAATTTTTTTCAGAATCACTTTTCAAAAGTGTTACCAATTGCAGCATACAATCAAAAGTTGAAAATTCCATCTATTAAAATAAAAGATAAAGATGTAGGAAATTATCATTATTCTAGAAAAAAATACTTATATTTGTATGCAGAGCTAAATAAAAACGCAATAAGAAATTAAAAAATCAATGTCTTGACTAATGTAATTAATATTGAAAGATAAATATGTAACTTATTTAGTCTTAGGATTGGTAATGATAACAGTTGTAATTTCTTTTTGTACCATTGTATCGAAAGGATAATATCTGCGATATTTATATACAAGCCAGCAAACCAAGTAACGTAACTCACATATAAACATCGCAAATATTACCTTTTCAACATTGGTCTAAAAAAAAACGTTACCGACTATCACCAATGTAAGACTTATTTGATCCTAGAGTTTACGAATTTTGGAACGCAGCCCTGAACGTTAAGTTTTATATAAATATTTAAAAATATAAAGTAACTATTAAAGTAACTGTTAAATTAGTTACTAGTTACCAAAAAAATGTAACTAAGTTAAGTTAAAGTTACAGATGGAGAAAAAGGAACGAAGTTAAGTTATAGTTACCAAAAAAAAGTAACTATAACTGTAACTTCGTTACAAGTAACGAGTTACTTCCCAACCCTGTACTATACAAATATAAAGATCCTGAAAGTTTCAGACCGTTAACACAAAAAGTAGTATTTCGTTTCTATTCTTCCACGATTACACACAATTACATTTTTTTTATTTTATTTAGAATAAAAAACTTATCAACTTTTAACTTGTTATTATATTACATTTCATTCGGAACTATTCGTAAACATTCGGTAATATTCGATGCTCCGCGCAGCTTTGAGTAATAAACTGTGTACGCTATAATATTCATATTAAAAGCATCAAATATTTGAATTTAGTTTATTATAATATTATTTGTGATTAAAAATTACTTAATTAAACACGGTTATTATATAACAATTATTTATGTATAAATATAACTTATAATTCAATGGAGGACAAGAGGCACACATCAGAGAGAGAAGAAGGAAGGCAGCGAGGGTAATGAGGGAAGTTTGGGGGATAGGGAAAAGAATGTGGAAAAAAAGGTTGTGGCTATACGACACCTTGGTTTGGACAGTGATGGGATACGGGGCGGAAATATGGGGATGGAAAGAAAGGAAGGAGGTAGAAGGTATACATGAAAGATATCTTAGATGGACATTTGGATTAAATTGGAGGACCCCAGGATATATGGTGAGAGATGAATTGGAGAGGGAGATGATGAGAGGCCGAGCTAGTAAGAGAGCTTGGAAATTCGAAAAGAAGCTAGAAGAGGGCAAAGGAGGGGGAATAGCGAGGAAATGTCTGGAGGAAATGAAGGAGAGATGGAAAGAGGGGAAGACAATAGGAAGGTGGGAGTAAGAAAGAAAGAGTTATCTAGAAGAGTTAGGGGTGAGAGCCGAAGAGGAGGAAGAATTGGAAGCCGAAAGTTTGGCGAGCAAAGAGATTTGGAAACAAAAGCAGGAAAGGGGTGAAAAGATCGCAGACTCGAGATACAACCGATGGTATAAATTTGTAAGGAAGGACGGGATACCGGAATATTTAAAGAAGGGCTGGGAGGAATCGAGGTGGAGTAGGATTGCAAAGTTCAGACTTGGTAATGAAATTAGAGAAGGACTATATTGGGAAGAGGAGGAGAATAGAAAGTGTAGGATGTGTGGGAGGGAAGTGGAAACATGGGAACACGTATGGGAAGAGTGTACGAGATGGGAGAAGTGGAATGGGGAGGTGTGGCAGGAAGTGGTGGGGAGGTTGCTGGAAGAGGAGGGAGAGGGAGAGGAATGGATGAGGGCGATTGAGGGAATAAGACGGGAAGGAGGGAGGAGATTTGAAGAGATGGATGAGGGAACGGTATGAATGGAATATCTGAGAGAATGGAACGATTGAAAAGACGCAAAGGAAACGGAAGTCCAGCCTTAGAGATAAGATAGTTGTAAGAACAAAGCGTATAGGCGAGCGAGCGTATAAGCGTAAGCGTAAGCGTATAGGCGAGCGAGCGGGCGAGCGAGAGATCAAGGAAGCGAGAGATCGAGGCTAGGGCGGGTTAGGAAGCACGAGTATGTACAGGGTTGGGTACATCCCTTCAAAATGCCAGTTGTAAAAGTTTGGGTACGTTCCTTAAAAACGCCCTTTAAAGCTCCTTTGAAGCAAATAAAGTACCTATTCTATCTATTTATAACTTATAATTCTCTTTTTTTTATTTAAAGAAAAAATTTTTTGGTTGTTTTTACAAAATTATAATTTCTTTGAACATAAATTCAAAAAGTACATGTTAATTTTAGAGAAATCTGGCGAGAAATATTAAATTAAACAAATTATTTATTCAAAATCTTCTCTTTGCCAGTAACGATTAAATCAAGAAACCATTAGCTTTGACCAAACTGGCAATTTTATTCAAAATTACAAATTCGACGTTTCGACACTTGTTTTGTGTCCTCTTCAAGAATATACTAGAACAACAGATATAACATAAAGAAAATAATCGCACGAGGAACAAGAGAGCAAAAAGAAAAAGATAACATACTTAGTCAGATATTAAAAATAATAAAGCCACTCGAGACGTCATTAGTGATAGGGCTTATTGCAGTTTGCACCTTGTCCAGAAATTGTAACACCCTTCAATTGTGCGACATCCTTATGTCCTAAGGACATAAGGATGTCGCACACGATATAAAAGTGAGAGCGTTAACGTGCTCATCTCACCAAGTCGAAAGACGGCGTCAGACTAGTCCGTGTCTGTGGATACGCGAATTGAGTCAAAAGAAGGATACATAGAAAAACAAACGGAAGGAGGGGGGACAGCAATTAAGTGGAAATTATAATTCTATCATATAGAGGATTTAGGTTCTCAGTATCCTTTTTGAGATTGATCGTATTATTATGTTTTTTGATATAGAACATCTCCGCTATCTCCCTCTTCCTCGTGTTTCCCTCTCTATGTAGGATCTCAGGAGAGGACCATTTAAAATCGTGCCCGTATGTTAACCGGTGATTACTCACTACTGTGTAATTGCGTGCTCGTTTATTAATGTCGCTCCTATGTTCCTTCACACGAGTTTCCAGATGTCTACCTGTTTGTCCTATATAGGACATATTGCAGTCATTGCAATCAATTTTATAGACAACGCCTGTTTCCTTCATGTTGTCGATTTTATCTTTTCCAAGTTTTATAATGGAATCTAGTTTTTTAGGCATTGTGTGAAGGACATCCAAGCCACATCTATTCAGAGTAAGACGACTTACTAGAGTCAACGATGTCACTGCGACAATTTAATTCTTTCATCTTTTTGTTGATCTGCTTGTTAATGATGTGCTCCGGAAAGCAATTATTAATAAGGATATTTTTTACAATTTCGATGTTAGAATTGTGGAATTGCTTATCCGACAGTAGAATCGCGTGGTCAAATTATTTATGCTAAAGAAATTTTTTTAAGTATGGCGTACCTAAAAAAAAATTTGAAAAAATTTACGTTATTAGAGGTTCTATATAAGGTTTCTAAAAAAATAGTTCCATAATTTTACTCGAATAGTATCACGGTTAAAAAAAATAATTTAAGGAAAAATAATTTTTTTCTAAAGAATTTGATAAAGCGACCAAGCTAATATTATGTTTTTGAAATGAAATTATGTGCCTACAAAACATTAAATTTTCAGCCAGATCGATTAAGCTATTTCTAAGAAAAAAAATACTATTTATTTTTTAGTTATTTTTTTATTACTGGAAAACCAATTGAGTTAGCGGTCTGAAACCTTCAGGATCTTCATATCTTTATAGTACCTACATGTCCTGAAATTATGAGTAAAATATCTGCCGGGGGCCGATTCACCATGCTTATCGCCCTAATATGGCCTTTGATTGCATTTTGTGGGCAACCTTAATTTTAAAAAATTGCAAATGTAAAAATTAATATTATTATTTGATTTCTTTGATTATTCCATGTATAAAAGTATTAAGGTAAAGTCATCAAAAAGTGAATACTTTACAAGATATTTTATATTTTATATTAAAAATATCATGACAAAATTTTAAATATCTCAGAAAATTCTTAACAAAAGAAAACTTTATTATAGTGATTTAAAAACGTCTTGACAAGGGCTACAAAAATATGCAATAAAAAATAGAGGCTTCTATATAAAAAATTTAAGGTGCTCTTGATCAAGAACACCTTAAACTTTTTAAATAAAACCTTATAGGGGGTTAAATAAAAAATAGTTTTATTGCATATTCTTGTAGCCCTTGTCGAGACGTTTTCAAAACACTATAATGCAACTCTCTTTCGTTAAGAATTTCCTGAGATATTTTCAGAAAGATATACGGTAGCGCATCTTTCCGTGGTAGCTTGCAATGACACCGATAGGTGGCGCATAATGATGTGATTAACTCGTAAGTAAATTTCAGTTGAGGACGAATATAAGCAGGTCCATGCGAAGTAAAATTATGAATCCACGAGACATATCTTCGCTAGCAACATTGCTGCGATGATATAAATATATAAAACTATATTTTGCAGTGATGTATGTTTTTCAAGTATTAAAAAAATTTTTTAAATGTGAACCAATATTGTTTCTTCAAATTTTAAATTAAAATTATCCTAAAATGTAAAATTCTTTTCTTCGTCAGTAAAAATTAACAAGCAGAATTATTTGACCAAACTGACGTTTATTGTCGTAGTATTACGTAAATTCAGTCGACGTTTCGACACTGGTTTTGTGTCCTTATCAAGAGTTAGCTATAACAACGAAATCATGTTACACGAAAAATGTTCGCATGCTATTGAGTTGGTACTGAGATCTACGAGTTTCAGTTTTAACGGAAACACATACGAACAGATCTTTGGCAGCCCGATGGGATCTCCTCTATCACCAATATTGGCGGATATTGTAATGGAGGATCTGGAAACCCACTGCCTTGCCGTACTCAATTTTGGTTTATCGTTTTTCCGCAGATATGTCGATGATGTTATTGCCATAATACCTAAAGACCGAATTAATGATGTTCTTACAGTTTTTAACAGCTACCACCCTCGTCTAAAATTCACGCACGAAATGGAAGTTAACGGGTCCATTCCTTTTCTAGACACTTTGATTATCAGAAACGGTAATAGACTTTTGACTAATTGGTACCGGAAACCTACGTTTTCGGGCCGTTACGTTAATTATTTTTCCAACCATCCACAAAAGTACAAGAATAACACGATTACTAGCTTGGTTGACCACGCAATTTTACTCTCGGACAAGCAATTTCATAGTTCCAACATTGAAATTGTTAAGGACATCCTTATAAATAATTGCTTCCCTAAACACGTTATCAATAAGCAAATTAATAAAAGGCTAAAAGAGTTAAATTATCGCAAGGACATCATCAATTCTAGTAATACCATTGACACTTTCGACGCCCGGAGACATTTTGTGTTCCCTTATGTAAAGGGTTTAAGTGAAGATATTCGCCGTACTTTGAACCGATGTGGCTTCGATGTTCTCCACACGATCCCCAAAAAGCTTGATTCCATCATAAAACGAGGCAAAGATAAACTGGACAACATGAAAGAAACGGGTGTAGTTTATAAAATTGATTGTAATGACTGTAATGTATCCTATATAGGACAAACATTAAGACATCTGGAAACTCGTGTGAAGGAACATCTTAGTGACATCAAAAAAGACGAGAGTAAGCGCTCGGTAGTCAGCAAGCACCGATTGATACACGGGCATGATTTTAAATGGTCCACTCCTGAAGTATTGCATAGGGAGAGAAATGTGAGGAAGAGAGAAATAGCGGAGATGTTTTACATTAAAAAACACAATAACACGATCAATCTCAAAAAAGACACGGAAAATCTGAATCCGTTATATGACCGAATTATAAGATCTACATAACTGTTTTTCTCTTCGTGCTTATGTTTTTCTTTCTGTGACCCACTCGCTTAGCCTGTATTTTTAAATTAGTTCAACGCCGACCTTCGACTCGGATCGGCGACTCTTACATTTCTTTGTGCCGACTATGTCGTTTTTTTTTCGGGCTATATTGCACGATTAATTAAGGAGGGATGCGGTTCCTTTACTTCGAAATTTGACAATGTGCTAAAACTGCAAGAAAGTTTTTGTGCTCTATGAGCAGCTAATTTTTAATATGTGACAGGTATATATTGTTTTTCTCCGCTCTTTGTTCCTTGTGCGTTATTTTTCGTGTAACATGATTTCGTTGTTATAGCTAACTCTTGATAAGGACACAAAACCAGTGTCGAAACGTCGACTGAATTTATGTAATACTACGACAATAAACGTCAGTTTGGTCAAATAATCCTGCTTGTAAAATTATCCTATTTGAGCGCATGTAATAATTGCCAGATAAGTTGTAATTAGACGTAGAAAAACGTAGTAATTATGAGTAACGACAAGTTTCTACGCGTAATAAAAAAATATTTCTATGCTTATCTACAACAAATTAAGAAAGTGTGCCAAACCGCGCATTTTCTCGTGAATAGTTGCAATTTTAGCGTAGTTTGGCATTAAAACTTCTTTTTGCGTTGCATCTCGCGCATTTTGTAGTGATTAGTTGTAATCTTAGCATTGTTTAGCATTAAAACTTCTTCTTTCCGTGTAGTATCTCTACTTTAGTTGTAGTTTCCGCGTATTTTTTTTTGTAATTGGTTGTAGTTTGGCGGAGTTGTTACATAAAAAGTTGTAGAATTTTTTCCGCCAGGGGTGCTACATAACAAATATCAGTTTTCTTTAGTTATATTACCCTTCTTTTGAAAGCATCATGAAACACAAATAGGAATTTTACCTGCAAATTCTAGTTTGTAGTGAAGCGCCCGTACCTTTCGCAAACATCTCCAACGTCCTTTCAGAACGCCTATGCACCGTTCAACTGAACATCGGGCCTTTACATGTGCATTAGTGTAAGCTGCAGATGGTGACCCTGGTATTTGATTTAGCTTAGGAATCATTAAATACGGTAACAGTGGATATCCGGAATCACCTATACATCAAAATATAGTAACAAAATCATATAGAATAACGAAATTAATCTATCTAATTTTCATATTGAAGTGTGTACCTTCTCAACACAGAGAATTATACATTTAAAAATGTTCGTCAGGGTATTTGCGCATACCTAATAGCCATGTACCCGTCCTGCCATTCCTATGTTGTTCTTCCAGATGAACGGACACTTCAGAAGCATTCCAAACCCTTGAATCGTGAGTCCGGCCTCCACCCAATGAGAAATGATACATTGAAAACACGTCGATTCGATATTGATTCATCGAAATCTCATCGAAGCGGTTCTGTCAAGTTGTTGAACGTCGATAATTTCAAAATTTCGAGATTATTTCGATGTTATGATAACTTTGCAAAAAATATCTGTTGGTAGCAGTAGCAATATAATATAATACTTTCTTTCAAGATTTTCAATGTTTCCACGTTTGTCCATCATCAACGATTTCGATATCGGTTTGATAACAATTCGACTTATGAGATAAAAAGAACTAAATTGTTTCCTAAATCGAAGAAAACTGAAAATTATTGTGTTTTAAATTACATTAACTAACAAAATACCAGGGTTGGGAAAGTTACTTTGTAGAAGTACCTAGTTACCCCACCAGCACACGAACGACGGGCGAACGTTCGGAGAACGATTTCTCGTTTGGATCGCGGGTAATCGTTCGCCCTCCGAACCAACCGAACGAAAATCGCCGAGCCGCGCGAAGATGCTCGAGCGAAGGTCGTCTCGCACGCCGCCTGAACGTTGCGAGGTTGTTCGGAATGACCTAATGAATTACCGATATAAAAATATAACCGATATAAATTAATAATAATAAATAATTAATAATAATTAATTTAATAGATAATAATAATAATAATTATTATTAATAATAATTATTATAATAATAATTATTAATAATAATAATAATAATTTATTATTATTATTATTAAGGTTATAAAAAAGCAACTTTTAATGCCAAAACGATTTGATCGAAATCGGGTAATTTTCGATGTTAATTTCGATGTCGATAAGTCATCGATTCGATATCGAATCGATGACCGACATCAATTTTTTAAGAAATATATATATACATGTATATATTAAGCCGACCCTATTAAAAAGGTAATAATAATATAGCTGACACCTTCCGTACGTCTGCTAACAATAAGTGTAACATATGTAGACATTACGAAACGTCTTCATCAATCAATGTTGTAGCACAGTGCGGAAGGTGACTGACTCAAGATCCAGGGGTTCCAGGTTCAAATCCAGCTGTGGACGTAAGCAAATTTTCTAAGTACAATATAAATTTATTTAGTTAAGCTTGGACGTAATTAAGATTTTCAGCAATAAAATAATGGTTTACGAAAAGTAAATTTTATATTTTATTTTGCAACGTATTTTCAAACGTTCATGAAACGTTCATGCGAACGTCAGACGAACGTTTTCGTGGTGGCAGTTCCGAACCGTTTCCGAACGGCTCAGGTTCGAACGTTCCCTGAACGTTTTCCCGGCGTGCGTGTGCTGGTGGGGTACAGTTACAGTTTTTTTTACTAAAAAAGTAACTATAGTTACAGTTACAAGTTACCGACTTTGAAAAGTAACATATGTTACAGTTACAATAACTCAAAAAATAACGAGTCGTTACCTTTCAGTTACATTTTTGCAATTAAATGTGTACTATCATTTTAAATATAAGAATCTTATATTTCAAACTTTACTTAATTAATAATTTATTATGTACTACATACTTAATTATGTCACCTTATACAGGATGTTCCCGGGTTAAACGGCCAAACTTGACATATGAGTTCAGGATCTCAAAACAAGAAGAAAAGCTTTCTTCTGGAGGTATGCTCGCAAACACTTCGTTCAAGAGATATTTATTACTTTTGAAGTTGCAGGATTATTATAAATAAATAATTTCAAAATAATGTAGGTTTATCCTCAACAGTAATCAAAATTATAATCATTATCTTCGAATCTTCTTTATTGTTAAACATTAATCAAAATGATAATAATTATTCTTTTTACTGCTTAACAGTAATCAAAATTAAAATAATTATCCTCTTTACTGCTTTATAGTAATCAAAATTTAAGTAATAAATATCTTGTTCAAAATGATTTAACACCAATAGATTTTTTGAATGAAATGTTCTCAAGCAAAAAGTATATATAAAATGCCTGTATGAAAAATGTATGAAATGACCTTTAATCACAACAAAAACGGAAGATAGTGCAAGCGTGCGAAGGAATAACAAACGCACAATGTCAATTAGCCACTTGTTCTTTTACTGATAGGTACAACGCTTGTCTCTGGGCTAGAAACTATCATTCTGAACAAAATATTTAATACTTAAATTTTGGTTACTGTAAAACAGTAAAGAGGATAATTATTTTAATTTTAATTACTGTAAGCATAGTAAAGAGGATAATTGTTTTAATTTTGATTACTGTTTAGCAGTAAAGAGGATAAACCTATATTATTTTGAAATTATTTATTCCTAATTTTGTAACGTCAGAAGTTAATATCTCTTGAACGAAGCGTTTGCGAGCATACCTGTAGAGGAAACATTTTCTTGTTTTAAGATCCTATATACTGCATATTTTAAGTTTGTTCCTTTAACCCGGAAACACCCTGTATAATATAAAAAATAGTAGATATAATTAAATTTTTTAAAAATTAATAAAACTTTTAATAAAAAGTTTACGTGGCAATTATTCGATTTTAAGAATTCATACAATTTTTTTGTGCGGACGTAAGACTTCTCTTATTTATTGATTAAAAGCAGAAAAATATAAAGTATAAAATAAAAATATAAAGTAACTATTAGAGTAACTATTAAATAAGTTACTAATTATCAAAAAAATGTTACTAAGTTAAGTTAAAGTAGATGGAGAAAAAGGAACGAAGTTAAGTTATAGTTACCAAAAAAAAGTAACTATAACTGTAACTTCGTTACAAGTAACGAGTTACTTCCCAACCCTGCCTAATACATATTACAAAAATTTATCTATACATGGAATAGTGCTGTCTGATGTTTATAAATTTTGAATTAATCAGTGCAACGAGTTAACCTTTTGCAATCCCCTAATTCTTTTCTTCTACTTAATAAGCTTATGAGTGTTGTCCAATTATGCGATGATATAAAAAAGTAAAGCCAATTTCGTGTTTTTTTTTTTAAATAAGTTCATTCGAATTGCCCGTCAATAATCATCCCTCACTTGCGTGTCCGGGCAACGCCTTTAGTTATCATTATTAACATTATTATATTAATATTATATTATTTTGTATTTAATATACGAATTTTATATTAATATTAATATTAATTAATTAATATTATCAATATTTATTTTACTCGTACATTAAAATTGTTTTTAATATTTTCCGTTTATATATATATTATTAAAAGTTGTGGAACACTATAAAGATGTGTAATATATGAGTATAAGCAAGAAGGAAGTATCAGAGTCAGAGGATCACCACTAGTCCATTCATCCAAAAGGTTAAGCGACGTTGGCGTGGTACCACACTCGGATGGGTGACCGCATGAGAGAGCGGGTTTTTTCAGGCAGACACGCGGCTGTACACACACAGTGTCATAATATATTTGATATTATAGTATAATTCCTATAGAGACAATAAAAATCAAAAAAAAATTTTTTTTAACTTTTTTCGACATCGAATCAATATCGATTTGATGTCGATTGATATTGATTCAATATCGAGGAATCTCCAAACCGCGGACACCTGAATATCGAAATTGATTTGAGGATCGATTTTATATTGATGTCGACATTTCGATATCCAATCGACGTGTTTTCGATGTATCATTTCTCACTAGGCATGGCCTGCATTAACTGCCAAAATCCGTAGATTGTAATCACTTATCTAAAATTGAAATTCGGAAAAGTGTTAATTTAAGTATATTAGACCGATTAGCGTAACATTTTAATAACTCTGGATGAATCTACTATAGCTATTTTACGAAACATGATTACACTCACAAGCATAACGTTCAAAGAATGGTAAAGCTTTCTATTCAAATATAAATGCTCCCTGATCGTTTCCGGTGGCCATATCGCTATATGGACTCCATCAACAACACCTATTACTCTAGGAAATTGGCAATTGTCCCAAAATCTTAATGAAAAATATATTATAACAATTAATTACATATATATATTTAAAAAAAGTTTTTATATTTATCAGAGTGCTACTAATATAAATATTAAAGAATTATCAAAGTACGTATTAATAGAGTATGACAGTAATTAAATATTTTAACTGTCAAACTAACTGCTCTTTAATATGTTGCATTTCATGTGGCTGCGTAGGAAATTTTATCCATTCTCCCATAATTTTGTTCAACCCTTTGACTACTTGGTGAACAACTTTACTAATATAGAGGATTGGCACATACATGATAAAAAGCCTTGGCCAATTCTTCTTTGATATGAGCCTGAAGCCATGAAACTTAATGTTGCTAAAACCTTAATTATAATGCAAATAATAAAGATACATATATCTGTGACATAGTAAAAATAAATAACAACAATAATGATATAATAGTAATAATAATAGTACATAATTTCTATGTATAAGCAGCGAACCTATCAATTTAATTTTATGGCGTGTTCGATTGGTGACGAACCTGGCTCGGGTTAGCTCATGGACATAGAATACATATACATATTAGGTATGTGTTCTATGTCCATGAGCTAACCCGAGCCAGGTTCGTCACCAATCGAACACGCCATTAAATAGAACATATACCATAATATTTACAATTAAATTACACCTTATTTACATATATAATTTATAATTTAAAATAACTATTTATATATAATACATATATACATACCTTCAACTCAAATGGTATCGCTGTTGCTCTCACTTCTTGCTCAATATATAGCCGTAATTGAGCACAAAGTTCCCTCACCGCATCTTTTGATAATCTAAAAATATTATATAAACTTTTTTTATGACAATACACATCAAACAATTATATAAACAATAATATTAGTAAAGTGTGTAAATTTATGCATATATGTAAAAAATAACCTACATATTAAATTTCAAGTGCATACATACCTGTACAGAAGACGAAATTGCGACTCTTATATTGTAAAAGGGTCTGATAAATCACGTAAAGTTTTACGTATACGTTGCAATTTCGTTCTTTCTTCGTCTGCTGCAATCAAAACAAACAATGCGGCAGCCATTTTGAGCAAATTAATGTTAGGGACCTCAGAAATTCACTGATATTTCACATTTCCACAATGTTAGACGCTGCCGAAAAAGTTCACACGAAAATGTTCACATTTTGGCGCCACGAAAAATTACACGATCGCAAAATGGCCGAGTTCACCCGGAAATGTTCACTTTTCACCATTCCGCCCTAGGGGAAAAGTTACGCGATCGATGCCTTGTGTAAACCGAGATTTGATACGGATTTGATACGGATATAGTACTTGGAATGCGTTTCAAACGGCCGGTGTAAACTAGGCCAATATATCTAGTGTTACGTCACGGTTTGAGAATCCGCTAGTAACGTTGTTTTCTTTACCTTTTAGCACCACTACCTCGGCGCAGCGCAAAAGGCCCTCTCCTTTCGTTGATTAGGGTCAGTCTGCATGCACTGACTATAACCCGGGACAGGCGAGAGGATTCGTTGTTAAAACGATATGGAAGGGAAATAGGGGAAAATAAAATAATGAAATCAATATTGAATTTTAGAATATTATAATAAATTGATTAGAAATCTACCTTGACAATCGTTCGGGGAGTAATTGGTAATCGAAATAACTTTTAATCTTTAAAGAGCTTTTATTTATTAGCCAGGATACCGGCTGTTGTTAGCGAACTTATCAGTGGAGGTATGACAGGAGATAATGATTCCCTAAGAGCACAAAGTCGACTTTAAGTCGACTTTAAGTCGGCGAATGTCTCAAAATCCGCCGATTAAAAGTCGGCTTTTCGTCATGACGGGAAGTCGACTTTCCGTCAACTTTAACCCTCCATAGTCACACCTATTTTTTCAAACAAGGAAGTCAATCTGGGTCATTTTGACCCAAGCAAACTTTGATCGTTCGCCATTTGACCATTTATCCACCGATCGTGTTGAAAAAATTCTCTAATGTACTTGCGATATTGCTAAATTGATTGCTATAAAAAAAGAAGTGCCTCAGGAATTGTTAACATATTAAAAAAAATTGCGAAAAATTTGTTTTTTTAAAAAAACTGAGTTTTACGAAAAAATTCACCACTTTTTAATTTTTAATATTTTTTGCTAAAAATTTACAATTATGTTCTTGAAACAGAGCTAAATGAAGGAAAAATTTGTATATTAGTGTACCATTTAAAAAAGGTATTTATTTCGCTAGGTGACGGAGGTGGTTTTTTGAGTAAAGAAAATCGACAATTTTCGTTGAAAAATTACAAATAAATTAATTTTTTATAAAAAATTTAAAAAGTCACATTTATATATAAACTAATGATTTTAGTCTTGTCCGGCACATTCAGTGCAAATATATGCCCGATGGTCGACGCACATGGGGCGCGAACAACTGGGGCACTGATTTTTTGTTTTTTTATCTTTTTTAGTCGGGCACAGGGAGCATCTCGCTCCTTTGCTCAATTCTGGTCTTGCTTCTTCGGTTGCTGTCAACTTATCATCCAATATGAGCCTTATGCCCTTCCGAACTGTACGCCATTATTGAATTTATGTATACCGACACGTAAGTCACACATGGGTCAGACTGACCCAACACCGAACTGCAACGAGGCCACGGTCTTCTACTCAGGTCTGGAAACTCCAGTGGTGGGGGTGTCCCGCTTAACGACCATGAAATGAGTAGTTCTTGAATCTACCGATAGAGGCTCATGTTGACAGGGATCAGAGTTTCGTAATGGCGGATTACGTTCGATCACGTTCGATCTTCGTGAACACGTGCGGGAGTATTACACGGGATAAACCAGTTGTGATCAACTTTGCGTGATAATAACTTAACAATTATGGTCAAGCCGTGTGCGGTGCCAAAGTGCAACAAAAACTCGAATAGTTTGAACCTCAAGCGTTCACTCTTTAAAGTGCCGGTGGACGAGATCTTGCGTGATAAGTGGAGAGCTGCGATCCCGGGATTAAAGGCAACGCAATTTGTGTGCGACAGACATTTCAATGCCGGTTGCATTGTGAGAAAGTACGTAAGACGCGATGCAAATGGACAGCTCCTAAGCGATTGTGTCAAAATCCTGCGAGAGAGAAGGATATACATTATCTCAACAATATCGCTGTAATATCGCTATTATTCGCTATCTACCTATTGCTGCAATACTTATGACACTTTTACAGCTGCCAAATGTGCTAGGTTAAAGAGAAAATGTATATCCGTCTCTCTCGCAGGATTTTGACAAAATCGCTTATGCGGCTAGACTCTTATTACAGGGTCTCTAGACGATCCCTAGATCGACACGACTAGTGCGGACACGGACCGAACTACAGAAAAAGGCGACGTTAAGCGAGACACCCCCACCACCATAAAATGGTGCGAGTTTCCAGACCTGAGTAGAAGACAGTGAACGAGGCTCAACGGCTACCACAGAACATATACAAATACGGCTACTGCGTCTTGCGCAGTGCGCGGGAAGCATCCCAAGCTATAAGCCCCGATTTCATTGACGCTAGAAACCAGCGTTAGCGTCAAATATAGTCACGTGACTAGATTTGCCGCTCGTCTAAGCGGCAAAACGTGCGCGTCGTGAAACCGCCGCTTACGACTTGCGATAACAGTAAAAGTTAACTGGTCCACCGATTTATTTAATAGCTCGTTCTCTGTGGTAGGAATATTACTTGACGTGCTACAATAAATGAACAAAGTAGGAATTACAGAAACAAATTGTGGAATTACAGTAATTTTATCGCTGTCTAATGATGTTCCTGGCACAAAGAATGAGCAATTTTAGAAATTTGGTCGAGTAGTTAGCCTCAAGATCAAGTGCAAAATCTGTTTGACATGGACAACATATACAGTAGCTGGGATAATATAGCTTTGTTTGCTAGCCCATTCCATTGAAATTGTTTATATATGCGAACATGACTAAGTAATTGTTTATTACTAATTATTTAACATATCCAACTAATCCAAACATAGCTCTATCCCTCTACAAAAGTTATTTTAATCACTCATATATTTGCAGATATATCCAACTAACCTAAAATGTAGAGTTATCATAACTTATTAATACCATAAAAAGCAGCATATTTATGCACAAGAATGATCAAAATATTCCATATCTACCATATAATATTAATATATTACTTACTTCATTCTCGTTGTCATTCATTGTATAAACACCTTTAACCACCTTAAACACATTTGAATTTTGCGGCACGCTGAAAAAGCTGAGACGGTCTGAACTTTTTCCCCCACTACATTTTCTTGACGCCAAAAGTCACGACCGTCTCAGCTTTTTCAGCGTGCCGCAAAATTCAAAGGTGTTTAAGGTGGTTAAAGGTGTTTATACAATAAATGACAACGAGAATGAAGTAAGTAATATATTAATATTATATGGTAGATAGGTATGGAATATTTTGATCATTCTTGTGCATAAATATGCTGCTTTTTATGGTATTAATAAGTTATGATAACTCTACATTTTAGGTTGGATATATCTGCAAATATATGAGTGATTAAAATAACTTTTGTAGAGGAATAGAGTATGTTTAGATTAGTTGGATATGTTAAATAATTAGTAATAAACAATTACTTAGTCATGTTTGCATATATAAACAATTTCAATGGAATGGGCTAGCAAACAAAGCTATATTATCCCAGCTACTGTATATGTTGTCCATGTCAAACAGATTTTGCACTTGATCTTGAGGCTAACTACTCGACCAAATTTCTAAAATTGCTCATTCTTTGTGCCAAGAACATCATTAAACAGCGATAAAATTACTGTAATTCCACAATTTGTTTCTATAATTCCTACTTTGTTCATTTATTGTAGCACGTCGAGTAATATTCCTACCACAGAGAACGAGCTATTAAATAAATCGGTGGACCAGTCAACTTTTACTGTTATCGCAAGTCGTAAGCGGCGGTTTCACGACGCGCACGTTTTGCCGCTTAGACAAGCGGCAAATCTAGTCACGTGACTATATTTGACGCTGACGCTGGTTTCTAGCGTCAATGAAATCGGGGCTATATAGTTGATACTCTGAACTACAGCTACAGGGCCTCATGCCCGCCAATTTTCAAATTACGTGCAAGATATTTACGAGCAAAGTTGAGGCTCGGGTCAAATTGGCCAGATGTGACTACGGAGGGTTAATATCAGCGTATAGCTCTCAGTTGCCTTATATCGTGTCTTTGATTATAAATATAATACTGTAACTTATAATATAATACGTAACTCTGTGTACGTGTGTGCACACACATACGCAGAGAGAAAGGTATATTTAAGTTTACGTTTCTTTAAATTTGATTCCTAATCGTTTTTAAACTTATTGATTCGATTCATTAAATAAAATAATTGTGTCCGGACAGAGCCTTAGGCGTTCTCATGGCATCATTAACGTTATTATATTAATGTTATATTAAATTTTTTTGAATATACAAATCTTATATCTGATAATATTAAGGATTTTATTTAATAATATTAATATTATTATATTAATTAATATTAATTAAATGTTAATATTTATTGTATATCAATATTGTTGTTACATTGTTATTAATATTTTCCAGTTAATATATTATTAAAAGATTTTTAAATAGTTTAAAAATATGTGTTATAGACGAATATAGGTAAGAAGGAAGCGTCAGAGTCAGAGGATTGTCACTAGTCCGTTCGATCATCAATGTCAAGCAACGTTGGGCGAGGTACTATTACTCGGATGGGTGACCGGCTGAGAGAGCGGATTTTCTCGGGCGGACGCGAAGCTATATATATATGCACACGATATATAATGTACCCGCAATGTTTATTCGTTAAAATCTGATGTATTTAGTAAATTATATGTCTGTAGCAACGTATTAGCATTACTTCCACTGTAATGTTGCTATAACATTTTATTGCAATGTTTTTGACGGCGGACATTTCAACGTTACCGTAGGCTTGCAAAAAGGTTGCAGAAACATTTCGCAACTTCCATGCAATATTACAATGTTTCAGTGTAAGGCTATGCAATGTTTCTACAAACTTTTGGTGCTGTAAGTATGGCTCGGGTGTAGATTATTATATTATTTTACGTGTAAACGCCCAACTTTTTGAAGATTATTGAGCATGTGTCTAATTATATCTAAGAATGAACTGATAATAAGTAAAATTATCAGTGTCTATTAATCTTTAGAGACCAAAGCAACCTATTCTTAATTTCGGCCGAAACCGAAACAGAAAACCGTAACTTTTATGAGAATCGTAGAAAGACCATATTTATATAGATACGCGCGCACATATACAGGTGTCCATAAAGTGCGCCAGGGAAACCCCCTTGGGGGTAGCAACCCCAACCACTTTAAATGAGTAGCCCCTCGAAATGATCAAACACGTATTTCGCGATTTTTCATAATTTTGAGCCGTTTCAGAAATATAGAGGGTGGGAACTAACTTTTATAGACACTCGATACACTGTATATTTTTTCTTTATAAATATTATAATTTAATTATTAAAATAATAATTACACATATTATCACAATCCTACTATTACAATTCTATTATCACAATCTGTAATATATTGCTATGTACACGGAAGAAAAGATGTATCAACAGCATCAGTGTAACACATACAGTGCAACATTAACTTTAATGAACAAAAACATCAGATAGTTGTTTTAAATAATCCAAATATTTGGATCCAATAATATCCAATTGAATTAAATGTTTACCTATGTTTGTGGCAGCCCGTGACGTCGACGTTTAATTAAAGCAACTTTAATTTTTTCCGTGTACTATCCGTTATAGTATTTACACAATTATATTATTTCAATAATAACAAAATTTTTAAACATAAATTAAAAATATGTTTTACACAAGTCTTTAAAAAATCTGTGGAAAATACATGCAGTTTCGGTTACGTCGCCGGAACTCTCTTTCAATTTCGGCTGAAACCGAAATCCAGCCAAAACTCCGATTTTTGGCCGAAACCGAAACCGAAACAAAACTGAATTTTTAGTCGGACTCTATTAATCTTTGCTTCGTGTAAAGAGAAAGCTAACGTCGATCTCGATGATTCGTCATAGCCCGATTTATCTATGCTACTGTCCAATTGCCTCGTTGTACTTTCAAGCCTACGGAGTATCTAAAACTCTCCGTTTGCCTTCAAAAAGAATCAGTTGTCGATGAAACGTTCAGTGGTTTCGAGACATACTCGACATGCACTTGCATCGAATTCGAAACGAGTGCTCGCAGACGCCTGCACGCCTACGAACGCACACGTCGACGTACCCGGAAAATCGAACAAACGTCAATCTTATGCGAAGAGGCGAGAAGCGCCGCGCCAAAAATAAAGCGCGCGACTGCGGCCAAATTGAATTATGCATCGCGTGCGCAATTTGTGGAAGCGATCGTTTCGCCTTGAGGTCGTTTCCTTGAGTTTTCCGCCTCGCCCTACGACGGCCGTGAACAGAAGGATGCACGTGAAGCATCCTCTTAGGCGATCCTCTTCGTCTCGCCTCGCATCGCCTCCCGGAGGCCGGCCTGGAGGCACTCGCGAGGCACGCCTGCACGCGCGCATCACATGATACGTGACCGGGGCGTTAATTGCCGATTTTAGCGGCGAGATGGGCTATGAGCTTAGCTATGAAACAGCCAGATCTCCCATCTCTTCGTACATATAAACTACCGGCGAGCAGGTGACAAAGTTTAGTCAGTTGATCGTTTCAACCGCGAATGTAGATCCCTCGTTGTGCGAGTGTCTTCTGACAGCGGTGACCAGGTCCCGCAGGGGGCTGACGGCTTTACGGTGTTGCTTCAGCAGGTGAGGATGTCACGCGCTACGCTGGGCGTTATTGATCTGTCGTTGTTAATTGATGGAAATTAGCGAACGGCACGCGCGTGACCGAATCGAAGATCAATTCCATGCACACGTCATTTATTGTATGTACACATACTGCGTAGAATCGAATTCTCTCTTCTCGAATCAAGGACGATCGCGACGCTACGATATTCCATAATGGCGGTAATTTCGTGAAGTCTTGTCAATTCCAAATAATTTTTATATCGTTGCTAAAATATAGAAGTTTATCGGGCTCCCAGTAAATAAAGCGATAAATACCACCGAGTGGAAAGACGTAACTAACTCTAGAAATAACTACCCAGTGAACACAGTGTCCCAAATCGGGATATAAGACGACTTAAAGACGTTATCAAGATGACTTAAAGACGTCATATCACAAGACGTCTTAATGACGTCTGTAAGACGTCATAAATATATCCCGATTTGGGACATGCGTATTGTCTGAGTAGTTTCATCGTTAATAATCTAATCGGTAATTATTTAGATTAACTTACCCATCTCTAATGACCTTGACCTTGACATATGTTGTTAAGGTCACCCTCCTGAGTGACCTTCAGAAGGTTTTAGCCCGCACGTTGGTATAGAAAAGTATATATACAATTTTATGTTATAGAAAAGTATGAATGCAAAGTATTCTTTGCTTTAACCATAATTGTATAATTAAAATTGTACAATTAAAGATAGTTTACAATTATAATCATACAATTATGGTTAAAGCAGAAAAAATTTTACATTTATGCTTTGTAACACATAAAATTGTATATGTACAATATATAATTTTCTATACCAACCATTCTCTGCTTTAACAAAAAGACTGTCCAATAAATCGACGATTCACTGCTTTAAATGACTTTCCTTCGTTCATATACATATGTACTATTTCCACACATATTAGTTGTTTGTGTCTTTCAATAATACTCAAAATAACTGCTATATTTTTCAAACTTTTTTTGTTAATAATTTTTTAATAAAACATAAGCGCGGGCTAAAACCTTCTGGAGGTCACTCAGAAGGGTGACCTTGACAACATATGTCAAGGTCAAGGTCATTGAAGGTGGGTAAATTAATCTAAATAATTACCATCTAATCTAATATATCATGTAATTTGACTAAATATCGTACGCAATGCGCGTGTTTTAAACACGGGTTAAAAAATAAGCATAATTTATCATCAGAGCGACGGATATAAGGACTTGGCAAATTGTCGATGTAGAAGTCGCTTTTTCGAACAAACTGATGAAAGGCTAAAGAAATAAACGTAAATTGTTTAACAATAACTATGAAGAACTTGTCGATTTTAACGTCGGTTTCTCGAAAGAATTAACATCTGCAAGAATTGCGAGAAGAAAAAAGAAAGAGAAGGAGAGACAGTGTGTTAACTCATTGAAAGAAGTACTTAAAATATCAGGACATAAATATGCGCCGAGAAGGAAAAATGTGGGCGGCGTATGAGGCGAAGCGACCGCTGGTTATACGCATTTTATGCCTTTTTTTTCGGTGGAGAGGGAAGTGTTGCATCCACGTGATCCTATAAGTACGCAGCACCATATAAGAATGGACGCGAGTTGGTTGATCGATGTCATATTGATATTTCACTTTCACTTAACACATTGTATGATTTTTACGTGCGCACATGTGCATCGAATTTTGAAGCATCATATTCTATTACAACTTTCTCCAAACTGTAAGTGGCTACCTCCTTAAAAAATAACTCGACCAAACTTTCCTCCATGCAAGGTAAACGAGTAATAAGAAGATAAAAGTCCGAATAGTTTGTAGAAAGTGCTGTTCCTATACAAGTCAGTTCGCATATTTTTAACAATAAAAAAATCGTCGTTTTTACATTTATTTATCTTTTAACAATAAACAAACACCTAAGACAACCTTGATAACTATAATAAATTTTGAAATTTTCGTTGCGTTACAATTTAAATTAAAATTGCTTTATTCACGTTACATTAATTTATGAACA
Organism: Leptothorax acervorum; assembly: GCA_035220615.1. NCBI lineage: Eukaryota > Metazoa > Arthropoda > Insecta > Hymenoptera > Formicidae > Leptothorax > Leptothorax acervorum. Next base: position 154,079 of record JASTWQ010000071.1, read on the forward strand.
TTCATAATCAACAGTTTAGTCGCTCAAGTTCAGGCTTTAATAATTAAGTTAACTAGTATTGGATGAGCTTCTCAGCTAATATTCCGATAATTATCTTTGTTGTGAAACTTATTGTTATGCGATCCGTATGCGCGATTACTCGCGACACACTCTACTTGCATGATTCGATCACGTCAATTAACAGGTATCCGATTCTGAATTGTTAATGTGAGGAAGTAAACGTCTCTCGCGGAATTTGGCGGGCGAACCTATTATTTGCGATGATACGACGCCATATGATTGAATGCATGCGTTAGACAAATGTTATGTTGCGTGGCCACGATCATCGCACGACTCAACACACGCGATTAAAGTGCACAAGGTGACAAATCACAATGAGGAAGTCGCTGAGTCTAAATAACTATTATTTCGTAACGACAGACAATGAAATAAATTGAAAGTTGATCGATATATGTATGAGTATCACAAATAAATAAAAATGTTTTATTTGATCGGACTGGATCTTTGGGCAAAACAATATTTTTGGGTGAATTTGTATACATTCTTTCGCTTAGCAAACTAAACGCTGATTACTTGTCGGTTTTAAAGCAGTCTTAAGCTGAAGTTGTGAATAGTAAAATCACATAATTAAATTCATAATCAATTTAATAATAGTAAGATGCTGTAATAAGCATTTAGTGCCCTGCAAAGGGCACTAAAAATTGAACACTACTTTGTAGAAGAAACCTATCATTTTTATTAGCATGTACATTAAGATGGAGCAAAAAAGAAAAATTTTTTAATTCTTATATGCCCGGGGGTGGGAAAGATGCCATTAGATGTAAAAAAAATATTTGTAAAGTTTTAACTTGATAGGGGTTTATCTTCTGCCTCCAACTTTTATTTGAAAATTCCTACGTAGAAAAATATCTACTTGCGAGATTGTATCCTGGCATTTATATTTTTTACAACTCTTAGCTAATCAAAATCTTTGTAATTAATCAGACTTCACCGCGAGGAGATAGCTGTAAATCGAAATCTATATATTTAAAGGACGCCGTACAAAACCACGGGAAAAGGCCTTTCGGTCAAGTTGTCTAAAACTCCTAAGTAAAAAGGAGCATAAAAAAAGAAAAATTTTGGGGCAAACCAGAGGTCGATACGTTAATCCGTTTGGGAGTTATTTAGGGTCAAAGTTTGAAAAAGCCAATTTTTTTATCCTAAATAACTCGAACGGGTCAACATATCGACCTCTGGTTTGCGCCAAAATTTTTCTTCTTTTATGCTCATTTTTACTTAGGAGTTTTAGACAACTTGACCGAAACCTTTACCCGTGGTTTTGTGCGGCGTCCTTTAAAAAAATGGATTTCGATTTACAGCTATCTCCTCGCGGTGAAGTCTGGTTAATCACAAAGATTTTGATTAGCTAAGAGCTGTAAAATATATAAATGCTAGATAAAATCTCGCAAGTAAATATTTTTCTACGTAGGAATTTTCAAATAAAAGTTGGAGGTAGAAGATAAACCCCTATCAAGTTAAAACTTTATTGTTTTTACATTTAATGGCATCTTTGCCACCCCCGGGCATATATAAGAATTGAAAAATTTTTTTTTCGCTTCACCCTAATGTACATGGTAAAAAAATATATCTTTATAAAACTTGTAAAAATGAATCTCGTAAAAAAAGAATAAAAATTCAACTGTTATAGCTTCGCGATGTTTATTTAAAAAACTCAGTAGGGACGGCTATTTCCATAAAAGGGATTTATTAGGAATTCTTTCGAAAAGGGATAGTTAGGTACAGTTAATATATTAATAGTTTTTGGAAAGCTCCTTGATAATTGTGTAAATTAAGATTTTTATCTTTTCAAAAATCTGGAACTAAACCATGCAACTAGCTAAATTTGTTTTTTAAATAATATTTATTTTTACAAGTTTATAAATGTATACAGGGTGTTCTAAAAAGGTACGGCCAAAATTTAGGGAGATATTCCTCACACCTAAAGAATGAAAAAATGTTATATGAACATGGGTGAGGAAACGCTTTTTTCAAGTTAGAGCTTTTTCCTGAGTATGCGACGTTACGTCTAAATGAGGTAGTGACCTTATCTGCCAGGCAGAAATCAGAAAAATATTGATTTTTAATGTTATGGTTACTTGTTTACACCTAGATAATAATCCTAAATTGTTTCTTGTGTAAGTAATACAGTCAACAGTATTTTCAACATAACTCCTGAAAAAAGCATTTTCGCACCCATGTTTATATAACATTTTTTCATCCTTTAGGTGTGAGGAATATCTCCCTAAATTTTGGCCGTACCTTTTTAGAACACCCTGTATATTTTTGCATTATATGCTATTAAAATAATGACATGGATTCTACAGAATAATGTTCAATTCGTTTTGTTTTATCCACTCATTACAAAATAACAGCTTTAATTCGGTAATTCCTCGATTGCCGCCTCTCCCCTTCTCCTCTATATCTGAACCTTTGGAAATGATATTTAAGTATCAACTTAGAAATAATACTTAAATATCAAAATTTCCATGCAAGAACTAACTTAAATAGGAAAGTAATATATATTTAAAGTAATATACCGTCTTACACATTTTAATTCATCTCATCGTAAGTTTAAACTCTCAACCTTATATTACTCACGTGGTTTTTTTCAACGTATTTATTCGCGTGCAGTGGAGTGTATTTTACACCCCAACATTGTATCTGAATTTACATTCTTCTCTTTAATGTTCTCTTTACAAATAAATAAAGGTTCATAAAATTCGATATATCTTCTAGATAAAGATAAGCGCAAAAGTTCTTCTTTAATTGTAAAATAATATGTGCAGCATTTGATCAATAAAAAAGTTTTAATCTGTGAATGTAATAGATTTGTAAGGCTGAAGTGTATTTTACATCCAACGTGAATAATGTAGGGTTAAAAAGAGTAGTCGTTTTACATCGAGAAAAAAACTTGATATCGACAGGGTGGGAACCGCGCGGATACTGCAATTATCTGCATCTTATCTTTCTTCGATCTCTATTTTATGTTATTCCACATTCGTGGTTTTTTGTATTTATGACTTATTTGTGACGCATGTTTATCGTGTTGGAATATTGCTGATTAATTTTATTGCTCACTCGCATATTATTTATGTGTCGTTTGATGAATCACTAAAGTGAAGATGAAGAATTTGTCTCTTAATATCTTTTCATACTCGGTTTTATCGATAGCAATTAGCATAACACGGAAACATTATTGATTCAAAAGGATATTCTTTTGCATTAAAAATAGTGGATTAAAGCATTACAGAATCGAGAAACGCAAATATATTTGCATCAATGTTGAAGCAGATATATTTGTACAAATTATTCCATTTATCCCTCATTTGCATATCCTTTTAGCGCATTTGGTCTAAGTTTAGCACATTTGATCTAAGCAAACGATTGAATTATATTGCAAAGCCCTTGTCACCTTGAAAAATACGAGAGAAAAATTGCGAGAATCAACCGAATGATTAATCGCATTCATTACTAGGCAAAAAATTTTCCTATTTATTTTTTCGTAGCAATTTATCATTATCCATGTGATATTGATGTGGAAATTACATTTTTTTTGTAATTAGTTGAATCGCACATCGGGAGAGATGTGGACCTTCCTCGCCTTTCTAGCTGTCATCTACGTTATATATGCATTGAAGAATTACATTAGAATTCTTAGATTTATCTTCACCCTCGATGGACCAAAGACAGTGCCCATTCTTGGCAACGTGAACGCTGTTCTCGAAGGAAATCGTGAGTGATATAGTATTACTAAAACTTTTGAAATTGTTGTATGCTGTTAATTAATCATCAATTAAAATCACTCTGTATGTCTTATCCAGCTATCTGAATTCTACACTGGTCAACAAAATTATCGCGACACTCAATTCATATCAAAATTTTGCATAACTTCAAATAAGCATATTTTTGCGAAAAATTGTCGTATTTGTAAAAAAAATTATTTTATCTTAAAGGGTAAAGTCTGTACTTTAAGGAGCATTTGCTAGATTTTGAATTTATCCTTTTTCTCTCCCGCCATCTCTTCAAAAATAAGGACGTGTTTTGTCTCCAAAAAATTGCATAATTTGACGCCCCCTTTCGGGGTGGAATAAATTTTTTTCGCAAATGTTACGATAACCATCGTAAAATATGGACTTTTACTTGCAAATTAAAAAAAAGAGGTTCGTATGATTTTTTCGCGGAGTTACTGCGTACCTATCAAAGGAGGATAGGTAAAATAGGCCGATTTCTGCCTAAAAAGTGTAACGTAAGTTATACATGTAATCTTGTGTTTTTTTGGTCGCTGAATACGATAGTAGCATTTTTATCCGTGGGAAAATGAAAAAAATTATCACTAACTGAATTATTGTACTATTAAAAGCGACTTATTTCGACCCCTTTAAAGCGAATTTTGACCACTTTCCCATTACGGGTTTAGACGGATTTGTTGACCAGTGTATATTGTTCTCATATCGTAAACGTTGCAAGTTGCAACGTTCCGCAAATAAAATAGCTTTTAAGTTATCCTATTGAAAGACGGTGAATGTGTATTCGTATCATATGTAAAAAAAACTTCGATTTCCTAGTGATGCAAAGGATGACAAACGAGGCGCAGAGTTACGGTCGCATTTTTCGAATATGGGTGACACTTTTGCCGTACGTTGTGCTCATCGAGCCGAAGGACATCCAAATGGTGCTCAGCAGTATGAAGCACACGCGGAAGATATTCTTATACAAGCTACTCGACAACTTTTTGGGCAAAGGTCTGATTACGCGGGATGTCGACAAGTGGAAGGTGCATCGGAGAATCTTGCAACCGGCCTTCCATCGCCACGTGCTCGAGAGATTCGCTGGAACGTTCAGCGAGTGCGCCGATCGCCTAGTCGACAAGCTGCTCGAGAAGGACGGAAAGGATATAAACGTCACCGTGTTCGTCAACAACTCGGTCTATGATATACTGATCGGTACGTGATGTAAATTGCTTGTACATACTCGACGATAGATTTTAATGGTCACAAGCAGAAAAACTTGTGTTTTATTATCTAAGAATTTCATCTTAGTGTGATTACTCAAAGAAACAAATTCTGCATTCCATTTGTAAAATACTTTGAACGATGAACGGCACAGAAATGCTAATTGGCAATCACTGTTGGAATTAATTAATCTTTCCAGCCTTTTTCCATTTTCGAAAGGAAGCATATTTAACTTGCAAAACGGGTTAAAAGTTGACCTTGTCGATTATATTTATACCTTATTTGATTTTGTAAAGTGCAAACATGGAGTAAAGAAAAAGTTGATAGCTGTGCGATTATAGTACAAATTTCGATGTATGATCCAACGCAATAATGAAAATGAGTGCGTTACGCAATGAAAACGTAGAACGCTTTCATTGATGGTACGCCGCGCCGTGGCGTTTGCTCGTAGAAATCGACGCGTACCTTAAATGGTGTATGCTAAAATACTTCATCTTTTCATAAACACGCCATAATTAGCATGAGAATCGACGTCGAGACTTTTCAAAGCAGTAACACGCACTCGTATACTATATCTGTTGATTTTCAGTATTTGCGTACCGCTAATACGCCTTTAAAGAGACTACACGCATTTAAAAGCTCCTCCTCCCATTATCGTACGTTTCGACATCTCGAAGGCGGCGGTACTTACCCCAATGCTAAATATTAACCATCTGACATAATAATGCTTACTTCAGAGACGATTCTGGGCACACCGGCGAGCCAAAGAAACAACGACGGTGAGAACGACACGCCATTCAGAAAGTGAGTGCAATCCAAAACGATACCAAGCGGTAGTCGACCTCATTAGCGAACTTTGTTATCAAACTCCAAAACATTTAAATAATGAAAAATTATGTTCTAAAAGTTGTAATAAAAATTACCATGTCCTATATTCTAGAAATCATTCTAATAAATTATTTTTTATTGATATTTAGATCTTTACGGAATTATTTATCTGAATTAAATTAAGGAGGCTTTAAGGCTGAGGTATGGGTAGTGGGGGGTAGCGCTGTCACACAATGGAAATATGGAGTGCTGCCAATCTAAAATAATTATATAAAACAATCATTCAAAACAATATTAATCTAAAATTTTGAAAAAATATGGAATAAAATGCATTTAAAATCCAAAGAATATTAATGTTTATTTATGTAAAAGTCTCACATATAAATTTATATTTTTTAAAACAAATTTTATTATTACTACAAATAATGACTTGGCAAAAACTTGGTGAAAAACTGAAGTTGGTAGAACTACAATTGATTGACAGAAGAGACTCTCGATTACATTTTGCGTTATATGTCAGGTTACATTTTATGTCAGAATCTTCCCGTGTTTTTTAACAGCGTTGTCAAGTTTTCTCCATCACACAGCTCTGATGACAGAAATATTATATCTTGACTTATATTTTTTAGTATTGTAAATAAACTATGTGGTGAAATGGCTCGAACTTTAGTACGTATTTTCGATATAGTATAATTCACATATTACACATAAATTCATTTGCGTCTTAAGGGGATCCTAAAGCCGTCTGTAATACCGGCTTTTTTTGTTAGAGGATATCTTTTAATTGGCTTTATAGAAATGCAAAATTCTTGTCTAGAATAAAAGTACGCATTAAAATCTAGGTCATGCTGGTTGAATTTATATTGAAAACAAAAAAAAATTAATATTTTTGTTAATTTTTGGTATACATGACGACAATATTTGCTTTGTACAAAAATTCCACAATAAATATCCACAAAATTAGACCAGCATGACCTAGGGACAACATGTAAGAACAATATCGTGCAATTGGAAGTAAGAATAAAAGCCTACAAAAAAAGATTAATTGTAATGAATGCAATATAACCAATAACCTTGTCTATCCTTGTCTATTATCATTGTCTATACAAGGACAGATATAGAATTTTGTCGGTAAAACAGCGACATCGTCGGAGTTCGGCCTTCGGTTTAGGATCCCCTTAATATTTTAAATTTAAATATATGTTTTTATTGAAAATAGACATGGAGAATCGAGTTTCTTAGAAGGGTCCCTTATAAAATGTGGAATTTTGACATTAATTTACGCAAAAATGGGTTGGTGAAAAAATCTGAAAAAATTCACATGCAACCGTTATTTGTAAAGAAACTTCTATTATAAATTTCATGCCATTCTTATCATTTTGCATTATTCTTAAAGTCTCCTTAAGAAACTTGGCTCTCGTGCCATCAGTGACTTTGTAAATATCGATATATATATTACATTTTCAATTTTCTGCCGAAGAATGATGCGTTTGCTCTTCATTTCCTTTCTAGAAAACTATGTATACTGCGACGGATATAACGGTAATTAATAACTACTATCGATGTATCTTGGGAACAGGGGCCAAGTTATGGTGCCGTACAGATTTGCACGACCATGGTTGCTAATCGACTGGATTTATCGATTGACTGCAGCTGGAAAATCGGAGGAACAACAGCAGAAGGATCTGTTCGACTTTTGCTTCCGAAAAATGAAGGAGAAGCGCGAGTTCCTGCAAAAGAACGGCTCTCTTATCGCCGATGACAGCGCGACTAGAAAAATGTCCCTGCTTGAGTACATGGTTGAGATCGGTGAGAAGAATCCTCGGTTCACTGAACGAGATATTATCGAGGAATGTTGCACCTTTATGCTGGCCGGCCAGGACTCGGTCGGCACCGCTACCGCGATGACGCTTTTCCTTCTGGCGAATAATCCCAAATGGCAGGAGAGATGCGTCGCGGAATTGAATGAGATCTTTGGCGACGACAAAAGATCACCAACTATGCAGGATCTCAGGGAGATGAAATGTTTGGACATGTGCATCAAGGAATCCTTGAGGTTGTATCCTAGCGTGCCGCTTTTCGCCAGGACACTCGGGGAGGACGTGAGACTAGGTGAGATCTAGAGAGGAAAAACTTTCACGATAATTATTTCATTCGATCCTGCGAATATCATTCACTTTTATATACAGTCTCTTCAAATTTATATAATTGTATCACTTAGTTGTTTATAATTATTTGTTGGTTAGAATATAAAATAAAAGTCTTTTGAATATCATTGTGCGGATAATATCCCAAACAGCATGCATGTTCAAAATTGAGATATAAAACGTCTTATAATGTTATCTTATGATGTCTAAAGACGACGTCTTATATCCCGACTTTGGACATGGTGCTGTCTGGGATGATACGTCTTCAACGTTATTTGTAAATATTCAGTAAATACAAGATTCGCGTCAGTAAAAATAATAAAAATAATATAACATATACAACGTATAAGTAATATAAAAATTGCTCTTATTGGTTCTTGGAATAATTGCAAATTAAAAACGTTTGAATTAAAAATTATAACGTCACTTTCTATCATGCAGAAGAGCGTGTAATACCAGCTGGTTGTGGCGTGTTTATAGCGCCATACTGCACGCACCGCTTGCCTCATTATTTTCCGGATCCTCACGATTTCAAACCGGAGCGTTTTAGCCCCGAAAACTCCGAGGGAAGACATCCCTACGCTTACATACCGTTTAGCGCCGGACCTCGCAATTGCATCGGTGAGAAAAACAAATATAAATCAGTCGGAGATATAAGAAAAGAAAAAAGAAAAATTCCGATTCAACATTTTTTTTCTAAGGAAGACACCGTGTAGACATGTAAGAGACATATCGTTTCTTTTTTTTATCCTTTAGGGTACAAATATGCCACACTCGAGATGAAATCAGTCATCAGCGCCATTCTGAGGAAGTGTCGATTAGAGCCGATCCTCGGCAAGGAGAAGGTGATAGCCAAATTTCGAATGACGGTCAGAGCACACGGTGGACTTTGGGTTAAAGTGAGAGCGCGCAATAAGCGATACGAATCGGAGCAATTGAATTAATAATAGCAATTTATACCTATAATAATGATATTTCGGAGGTTAATAATAATTTAATGGAAAGGAAAAGTAACTATTACTTTGTCACTTCACCGTTGAAGAAAAACGAAATTTGTCAATACATTTAGCATTTCTATAGCAGAAATACCTTGGACAGTGCGATTTAAATTATACAGAAGATATCGTGGGTAACTTCTTTGTGTACCGTTTAAACAAAATGGCTGACGTTAAAATAAAGAAATGTACAAGATTTTTCAAGAAATTATAGAAATATGTCATTGTTGTTTTATTAGACGTAAAACTACGTAAGCATGCATGTATACATGATGTAGAAATCCTTTCTCTGTATAAGCAAAAAATGAAAAAGAAACAACCATATACTTCACAAATATGTCATTAAAATTGTCAACTTTCGAATATTATTATTCTGAATCGTTAGAACGAATAAGTTTTATTATAAATGACAAACTCTACGAGAAAATTATATCGCTAAATTAATCTTTTTTTTAAGTGTTTGTTAAATCTTTTAAATAGATATAGACATGAAAACATTGTAAAATACGACAAGCATTTGTATCGACATATAAAATTTTCCAGTAAACACCTTATAAAAGCATTAAATAAAAAGTACATAAAATTATATACATATGTAGTACAATTACGTAAAAATCACTATTCTCTATAAAAGAAAAATCATCTCTTTTGTGTCATATTTTTTATACGCGCGTTAATGTTTTTACATATTAAGAGTAACTCTTCAACCAAAACCTGATTAATTTAATTGTGATTAATTTGGCAAGTAATAACTGTACTATAATATATTGTACAGAATAGAATAGTGTATGTGAAGCTAGCGTCTTATTTTGCGGAAACTCACAAACTATTGAGAGTTCTGACTTCCTTTTGAATAGTTCTAGAGTTCCTGATAGGTTAAACCAATAGTTCTGCTCATTAAAGCCAAAAAACGCGTCAGTGAAAACTGAGACGCTACCCTGCATAAAATGTCGAATTGAAAAGAATTAAAAAGTATTGACATTTTTAAATACTTCTGAATTCTGCTTTCTGATGCGAAGAAAGGGATTGAAAAGTATTGGTTTGCATTAAACTTCACCGTGCTGAATGCGAGACGGCAGTGGTTGATGCTTCGCATTGAAAAGTATTGGATCGCATTAAATTCATCCGCGCCGATCGAATAATATATAAAAAAAAACTTTTTGTTATTTTTTACTTATAAACAAACTTCTTTTATCTTATTCTCTCAAGCGATCACCCATCCAAGTAGGAACCACACTCGATATCGCTTGACTTTGATGATCGAATGGACTAGCGCTGATCCTCTAATGCTTCCTTCTTACTTTATTGTCTATTAATTACTTTTTTATATCTTTGCACTTAGAAAATTTTATATTTTTAACTATCTTTTCAAAAAGAAAGATTGTAAATCTTAAGCCGGCTCTAGACGATGCGTTCACTCGCCAAACATTCGTAAAATATAAATGCGTCAAATATTTGTAAATTATTTTTTTAATTAATTAATTAATAATAATGTTATAATTAATATAATAATTCATATAATAAAATAATTAATAATAATTTAATAAATAATATAGAGTCCGACCGAAATAGCCTTTCTTAGTTTCGGCCAAAACCGAAAACGAATATTCGGTTGAGTGTCAATTTCGGCCGAAACCGAAACCGAAAACCGAAACTTTTATGAATCTTGAAAAGGCCATAGGTATATGCGCGCACATATATACACATATACTTTTTTATAAATATCACACTTTAATTATTAAAATACACATATTACACATATTATCACAATCTGCAGTAGGTATGCAGTATACAATATATGTATAATACTATCTCCGTAGTACGAGTATATTATAATAAAAATTAGGTATATCATTTTAATAATACCAAAATAATTTGTTGGGCATAAATGCTGAAAAACTATTATTTATATCTTACAATTATACAAGATTATTTAATTACGATTGTAGTTTACTGAGTGCAATGAAATCTACGGTACCAAGTCTATTATTAAAGTACAAAGTCTATTACTTAATAAGCAAATTTAAAGTACGACCGTATATAAGATAATAATCAATAATTAAAGGAAACGCCAAATTCGGTCGGGACTGGATATTGGTTGTCCAATAAATTCGTGAATTTTTAAGTACAAATCATCACTCTAGTAAACCACGCGCCGTTACTTACGGACTTAAACGTAGCCACAACTAAAGCTAGAAAGAGTACCTATTCTCACACAATTAAATTGAAAATTAATTTAATTGTCCACTAACACTCGTTAGTATATTCGAAAAAGGACGGGATATGTATAGAAGGATATAGGGTAATAAAGAAAATGTTGCGAAAAAATATCACCCCAGCCAGGATTCGAACCTGGACCTCCCTGCTTTTCGGGCGGGCGTCTCACCTATTCGACCACTGAGGCATGTGGTGATATTTATCGCAACAAACTATTTAACAGAGGAAGAACGTCTTTTCCCGGCGACGTATATAACAATAAGCAAATTTAAAGTACGACCGTATATAAGATAATAATCAATAATTAAAGGAAACGCCAAATTCGGTCGGGACTGGATATTGGTTGTCCAATAAATTCGTGAATTTTTAAGTACAAATCATCACTCTAGTAAATAGGTGAGACGCCCGCCCGGAAAGCAGGGAGGTCCAGGTTCGAATCCTGGCTGGGGTGATATTTTTTCGCAACATTTTCTTTATTACCCTATATCCTTCTATACATATCCCGTCCTTTTTCGAATATACTAACGAGTGTTAGTGGACAATTAAATTAATTTTCAATTTAATTGTGTAAGAATAGGTACTCTTTCTAGCTTTAGTTGTGGCTATGTTTAAGTCCGTAAGTAACGGCGCGTGGTTTACTAGAGTGATGATTTGTACTTAAAAATTTACGAATTTATTGGACAACCAATATCCAGTCCCGACCGAATTTGGCGTTTCCTTTAATTATTGATTATTATCTTATATACGGTCGTACTTTAAATTTGCTTATTGTTATATACGTCGCCGGAAAAAGACGTTCTTCCTCTGTTAAATAGTTTGTTGCGATAAATATCACCACATGCCTCAGTGGTCGAATAGGTGAGACGCCCGCCCGGAAAGCAGGGAGGTCCAGGTTCGAATCCTGGCTGGGGTGATATTTTTTCGCAACATTTTCTTTATTACCCTATATCCTTCTATACATATCCCGTCCTTTTTCGAATATACTAACGAGTGTTAGTGGACAATTAAATTAATTTTCAATTTAATTGTGTAAGAATAGGTACTCTTTCTAGCTTTAGTTGTGGCTATGTTTAAGTCCGTAAGTAACGGCGCGTGGTTTACTAGAGTGATGATTTGTACTTAAAAATTCACGAATTTATTGGACAACTAATATCCAGTCCCGACCGAATTTGGCGTTTCCTTTAATTATTGATTATTATCTATTACTTAAAATGTATTTAATATGAAATGCTTCAAAGACTTCTTCAAGGAAATATTTTATTTTATGTTTAGAAATATTGGTATTATTGAAATAAAATAGTTTTGATGCTACGGTATATTATTAACATAATATAGCAAAGACTTTTATAAAGCAATATTTTATTTTATGCTTAGAAATTTTAGTATTATTAAAAATATAGAGTGGCAAGTTATCACTTGATGAATTTCGGTTACGTTACCGAAACTCTCTTTCAATTTCGACCGAAATCGAATATTCGGTCAAACTCTAAAATAATAATTTACAAATATTTGACGAATGTTTGGCGAGTGAACGCATCGTCTGTAGCCGGCTTTAATAATAATAATAAAGAATAAGGACTGGCTACCAAGCTTTGGCCCAATATTGGGCGGCACTTGCTTGCCAAGCCTCGGCTACCCAAGTTTGGGTAATAGTTGGGCCAAGCTTGAGCATTAAGCTTCGGCAAGCCGACACTCGTGCCAGTTTCTTGGCCCGTTTCCCGAGTATCGGCGTTTCCTACCTGGGGAATGCGACTCAAACTTTACTGTTAACTGATTAATTATAATAAAAATATTATATATATATATATATTTCAATCTTTTACCATACTCCAATCTATAAAGTTTATAAAAACGTCTAACTTTTTGAAAACCAATAAATATTGAATATATATATGTATATCTTTTTTAACAACATTTTAACGACAAAACAATATTTTGTTTTACAAATTAAAAAAATGAGAATTAAAGAATTGAAAATGTTAATAAATTTTCACCTTCTTATTACAAGAAATTATTTCTTCTTTCTAATTATCTGTTAATGAAACTAAAAAACATTTGTCTACAAAATTTTATTGTCAAACAGTCAAGTATATTTTATTTCGCCTTTACGCATTAAAAAGTATTCAAATCTCCTTTCGAAATAGCAAAATTTAAACAAATACGAACTTACGCATTAAAAAGAATTCACTTTGCTCAAAACATTCCTTGCATTCAATCGCAATAGATAACATTTAAACGAATGCGAACCCTCGCATTGAAAAAGATTCACTTCTTCTGCTAATTGTTTTAGATTCAGAGGCATACAAGATTTTCACGTTCTATTCCCAGTATCGCACTAAAAAGTATTGGCCCGTGATCCAATCCGAGATTGTTGCAAAGCAGAATTCATGACAAAATCTCGTGAATGCGAAACAATATTTTTGAATAAGACACTTTATGCAGGGTAGGTTCACGCAGCGTCTCACTTTGTCTGCGAAAGTTTCCGGTACAGTATTTTGTGGGTTTTTGAAAGATCTATAGTTCTACATGAGTTTTAGAAAGAGTTCTGGCGATAAACATTGTTTTTTATATGTTTAAATAATTGTTATCGCCCGAGAGAGCCGCATTTACCTGTATATGGGTGAGACGCTGGTTAATTTTCGACAATTGTATTAGTTGTATTATAATTATTCGCGTAGTTTTGAACGTGTCCTAACGTTTTTTAAAGAGTTCTAATGATGACAATTGTGTAAATATTTTTTAAATAATTTTTATCTTGATAAAATCGCATTTACGGATATGGGTGAGACGCTGGTCGATTTTCGATAGTTCTGTGAGTTCTATTATATATCTCGTGTAGTTCTGAACGTGTCCTAACGTTTTCCGAGGAGTTCCGGCGATAAGCATTATTTATTCATTTTTAAAATAATTTTTAAATCCCGAGAAAGCCGCCTTTACGTGTATATGGGTGAGACGCTGGCCGATTTTCAACAGTTCTGGGAATTCTATTATATTTCTCGTGTAGTTCTGAACGTGTTCTAACGTTTTCCAAAGAGTTCTAATGATAATTATTTAATCAATTTTTTAAATAATTTTTTTCTCCCGAGAAAGCCGCATTTACGGGTATATTGGTGAGACGCTGGCCGATTTCCGACAGTGCTGGGAGTTCTATTGTAATTCTCCTGCAGTTCTGAACGTGTTCTAACGTTTTCCAAAGAATTCTAATAATGATAATTATTTATTCATTTTTTAAATAATTTTTAAATCCCGAAGAAGCTGCATTTACGGGTATATGGATGAGACGCTGGCCAATTAAAAATGAATAAATAATGCTTGTCGCCAGAACTCTTCGGAAAACGTTAGGACACGTTCAGAACTACACGAGAAATACAATAGAACTCCTAGAACTGTTAAAAACCGGTCAGCGTCTCACCCATATACACGTAAATGCTGCTTTCTGGGGATTTAAAAATTATTTAAAAAATGAATAAATAATGCTTATTGCCTGAACTCCTCGAAAAACGTTAGGACACGTTCAGAACTACACGAGATATATAATAGAACTCACAAAACTATCAAAAATCTGCCAGCGTCTCACCCATATCCGTAAATGCAATTTTCTCAAGATAAAAATTATTTAAAAAATATTTACACAATTGTCATTATTAGATCGCCAGAACTCTTTCTAAAACTCATGTAGAACTATAGATCTTTCAAAAACCCACAAAATACTGTACCGGAAACTTTTGCAGACAAAGTGAGACGCTGCGTGAACCTAGCGTCTCAGTTTTCACTAACGCGTTTTTTGGCTTTAATGGGCAGAACTATTGGTTTAACCTATCAGGAACTCTAGAACTATTCAAAAGGAAGTCAGAACTCTCAATAGTTTGTGAGTTTCCTCAAAATAAGACGCTTGCGTAAACCTAGCGTCTCAATTTTCACTTACGCCCTTTTTGGCTTTAATGAGCAGAACTATTTGTTTAACCTATCAAGAACTCTAGAACTATTCAAAAGGAAGTCAGAACTCTCAATAGTTTGTGAGTTTCCGCGAAATGAGACGCTAGCTTCACACACACAATAGAATATGAATAGAATTTAGGGCCAATTCTGGCTTCTTACTTGTCGAGAACAATTTTTACATCCCTATGTGGATGTATAGAAAAACGGGATAACAAAAAATATACATTTATAACAAAATGTACATTTATGTACACAAAAAATTGAAGTTGCTTCAATTAAACGTCACGTCACGGGCTGCCACAAACATAAACAGTTAATTCAAGTGGATATTATTTGATCCAAATATTTGGATTATTAAAACAACTATCTGATGTTTTCGTTCAAATAATATCCAATTGAATTAACTGTTTATGTTTGTGGCAGCCTTTAACGTGACTTTTAATGGAAACGACTTTATATTTTTCTCGTGTACGAAATACTTTGTTAAATTATCTACTTTGTATTGCATTTCGTAAACATATATACTTAATTTGTACTTAACCCTTTCGCTGCGGCAGCGTCGACCGAATTATAGCGATTATAAAGTACGGCAGTGTAGGCTCCCACACAGAACATAATTACCAATAGGTATCTACTGGATATCTTCAATGGATATCCATGATATCTACGAGATATCCAGTAGATATCCGGAAAAAAAAGATTAGGGTAAACACACCCAATATCGTATAGCACGTGATATCGTATAGGGCATTATTTCGGCACCTAAGCGTTGCACTCTATTGGAAACCGACGGAAGTAGTTCCCTGATGTTAGCTGTGTGAGAGACATATTGTACTTTCGGCGATATTCATCAAGCACGTGTAGCACGAGAAGCGTCTGTTCCGAATTTAACCTCGTGAACATTTGCAAGGTGTTACAAGAAAGCTATATATGTATAGTGAAGTAAGGTAAGTGGACAATGTATGTATTATATAAGTAGTCTTTAAAACAGTATAAATATGACGTATAACTGTTAGTTTATTTATTTGAACGTTATACAAGTCTCGATGGATGATTTTATGTCATAGAGCATGGGTACTTAAAACCGTATTCGACTGATTCTGATTGTGATGAGGACGACGCCGTATGCATATAATGCGGAAGAAGATATAAAAACGATACATATGGTGAAGAATGGGTGCAATGCATCGTTTGTCATCGTTGGGTCCACGTAGAATGTGGGATTGTTGAAGAAATTTTCACGTGTGCAAACTGCGCAAGAAATAATTAACTTTCGAGGGTAATAAGCAACAACATTAATAAATAACCACCGTAATTTTTTATGTTTACTTCCATATATCGTAAAATAAAATTTACCACGATTTTATCTGCTTATTTCAAATTGTTTTTCTACATATACGATATTAAGTACCATTTTTTTAGGATCGTGATTTTCTGGTTTTTTGACTATAACTATAACACATCTTAGTATATAAGTATATTAATACCGCAGCAGTTTCATATATTGTTTCTTAAATAAATTGCGAAGAAAATGAGACATATTTGATATAAAAATACTAATTCCTCTATTTTCTACAAGAGTTTAAAATTAGGTATAGGTACGATATTGGGTGCGGTTACCCTATATATAAATATTGTTACGCCCGCACTGAGACACCCGAGCTGAAGCAAGCGGTCTTTCCGCGAAAGTCGTGAAGCGTCCCCATGACAACGGGCAGCTGTTTGACAACGAAGCCTGGTGATTCCAAGCCTAACTCTGATTCAGTTCTGACGTTTCTGTAATCTCTCTGAATAAAGAGATTCGCTTTTCGATATACCCACGAGTATAGTTATTTCCGCGAGAGCGCGAGTGCGAGCGTGAGTGTGTGAGTGTGCCTGCCGAGAAGCCGCGGACGCTACGCCGGTCCAGGCGTAACAATATATATGATTATATGTGATTATATATGCAATTTGGTACTTTATATAAAATTATATATGGGTCCTTTATATAAAATTATATATGTATAAATTATATATCATTATATACAGGCATATACAGGGTGTACCTAAACTGGTGATGAATATTTTAATGACAAATACTTTGTAACATTTTAAGACGAAAATTCTAATACGAAAATGCCGAGGCTATAATAGTTTTCAAATGAGAAAAGTTTAAAGATAACGAATGACAAGGTTAGATTTTCGCGTGCTCAGGGATGGTAACATGGCCAATGATAAAGGTGCTTCCATGAATCGAATGCCTTTGAGTATTGTGAAATTGTTGCAAAAAAATTCAAAAGTTTTATTAAGAAACTATTTTTGTTTGTTCGTAATGAATTATTTATTCAATAATTCAATATATTCATGATATGTGTCATTATGTCATATTTATTTGGTTAATTCATATGATGGTAATAAATCTCCGCGATAAAAATTGATCAAATCGATGAAATAATTTTTTGTTCCAACTTTTGATTGAATTGGTTATAAAATTGTTAATACCAATTATTTATTCAATTCTGATATAAGTCTAGCCACTCTCTACTCGTTCTTAAAAATTATGATAAAATCTTAAATATTTAGAAAAGAAAGAAATTAACATAATGAAATAAAATAGAAAGAATTAACGTAAAATAAATTAAAACGGGCGTACTTCATCAAAACCCACAAAATAATTTTTAAATAAATTTTTTTAAAATATTATTTTACTACGTACATTACTATAAACTTTCTTTTTAATATTAAAATCGATTTATTTACATCAATGGGAAGAAAAATTTTAAATTAAATAAAAATTACAAAATGTATAAGTTAATAAAATCTAAAATACAAATGTAAATGCGCATTATGTCTATGTACATATGCTCTCGGTGTTATTGTTCAACTTTTATTTGACCGAAAATAAGTTATAAGAAATACACTAATTTTTTTGTTATATATATAATTTATATATATACATATGTATATATATACTGTTTATATATTTATAACATAAAATGAAAAATATATTTACAGTACATTTTTTCTCAATTATACAAAAACAATATTAAAAAATCCAAATTATATCATTTTCAATATTGAGAACATAGAATGAACCCAACGCCCATTTACGTAAGAACGCAAATATATTTTTTCCGTTTCTCTGATTTTAATTGACAAAAAATAGATTTCGTAATAATCAGTACCGTCGGAATAGACGCTTCTGATCTTTATTACAATTAGTAAACAGATGCTTTCAAATATTAATGATACGTGCTTTATATAGACTTTTTACAGTATTTTACCCGTATTTTAGTACATTGTGTGTTTTTATCACATTGCAAAAAGTAGAAATTTACTACTACTGTGCAATTTTCATAAAATATTGTATCATGCACTTTATGTCCTTGGAATATTTTTCATTACAAGGATTGTGCCTCCTAAGACTACAATTGTAAGGGTGGCATTTAATTAAAATTTGCCAGCCCACAATGAATGCCTGTGGTATTTCATAAGTAGCCAGCACACGATTAACGACTCTGGTACTAATTAATGCAGCCAACCCACGGCGCCTGTGGCATATTGTAAAATGTACCCAGCCCACGATAACGCCTCTGGTAGTAATTAATCTAGCCAGCCCACGATTAACGCCTCTGGCATATTATTATATAGCCAGCACACGATGAATGCCTCTGGTACTAATTAATGTATATAGCCAGCTCACGATTAACGCCTCTGGCAGTAGTCAGCTCACGATGAACGCCTCTGACACAAATAAGCAGCTCACGATTAACGTCTCTGGTATTTTATGAAATATACTCACACACACCACACGTTTTCAACATTAGGTCATTAGTGGTAGTGATGTGCAATGAAGCACAAAAGCCATTGAGCAACTTCTCCACAATCCACCGTCCAACATAACCCCAATATGTCAGGTTGACGGCACGAGAGAACTCCACCTCCTCCAAAAAAGACATGCTACCTGATGCTACCGTATGCTACTGATGACTGACGTGACAATGACCTAGTTTACACGCAGCCGTCCGATCCCGATTCACTCCGAAGTGAACTGACGTTTACACTGGAGTTTGTGCTACTCCGCTGAAGAAAGACGATTAAAGTAGATCGAAATTAACCCGTTTATACCTAAGAAATTTCACTTCTCTACGGAGTGAATCGGGATTTGACGGCTGGGTGTAAACAAGGTCTATGCCAATGGTACTGTTTTGCCCGCTGCCTGCGCGCATGGTGGGGACACGCACACAGCTGACGGTGCCGTGTACGTGTGCGCTGGTCGCTCGGCGGCGGCTCGGCGCGACTCGGTCAGCTTCGGGCGGATAGAAGAGCGCAGATATACACTCGGACGTCTCGTTCTTCCCCGAAAGCCGATTCGTATACGAGCTGCCGAAATTTTCTCTTATCCGTCTTGCTTCTCTTACGCGCTGCGTTCCGTTCAACTTCAAAAATTAGTATCTCTGGTTATATTTGTCGTAGAGAAAGCTTTAAAAAAGCATTTTAAAGCTAAGGAGACAATCTTTTTGAAAAAATAGTTTATGTTACAAGAAATTGCAAATTTCAATTGTTCAATTCAATGCTGTTTATTTGTATATCCCCTATGGGGTTCACAAAGGCGTTTTGTAGGGACGTACCCAACCCTTTACATGCCATAATAATCCGTCCACCGTCCTGGCCATTGGCGACCCTTTACAAACTAAACGGCGTTTTTCGAGGAACGTACCCAAACCTTTACATCGATCTTACAAGCCTCAACTTATCCTAGTCCTACCTACTCCGCCGCATACACACACACACCTCGTCCACCTGTTCTATCCTTAGAACTAGCTTACAACTACCTTAGCTCTAGTGACTCCCGTTTCCTTACAATTTCCGTTTTTCGTCCCTCTTCATTCATACGCCTTCCATCCTCACACCCGAAATTCCACTCCCCTTTCTCATCTCTTCCATCGCTTTCATCCAAATCTCCCCCTCACCCCCTCTCCCAACATCCTCCCCACTACCTCCCGCCATCCAACGTCCTCCTAGTTCTCCCATCTCGTACATCTCTCCCACACATGTTCCCATGATTCCTCCACCCTTCCACACATCCTGCATGCCCTCTTCTCCTCCTCCTCCTAGTATAAGCCTTCCCTAACCTCATTACCGAGCCTAAACCTTATAACCCTACTCCATCTTTCTTCCGTCCATTCCTTCATCAGATAACCCAGAATTCCCTCCACCTTTATTTCCTTATACCATTTATTATATCTAGAGTCCGCAATTCTTTCCATTCTTTCTAGCCGCTGTCTCCACCTCTCTCTCTTCATAAGTTTCTCATATTCCAAACCTTCCTCCTCCCCTAACCCCACATCCATCTCTTCCAAATATTCCTTTCTTTCCTGTTCCCATCTTTCTATTATCTTACCTTTCGTTCATTTCTCTCTCATCTCCTCCAAGCATTTTCTCGCGATTCTCCCTCCTCTTCCTTCCTCCAATTTTCTTTCGAATTTCCAGGCCCTCTTATTCGCTCTGCCTCTCATCATCTCCCTCTCTACCTCATTCCTCACCATATAACCTGGCGTCCTCCAGTTCAATCCAAATGTCCATCTTAGATATCTCTCGTGTACACCTTCCACCTCTTTCCTCTCTTTCCATCCCCAGATTTCCGCTCCATATCCCACCACTGTCCATACGAGTGTATCGTATAACCAGATCCTTCTCTTCCAGTCCTTTCCCCACATTCTTTTCCCTATCCCCCAAACCTCTCTCATCACCATCTCCGCCTTCCTTCTCCTTTCTCTTATATGTGCCTCCTGTCCCCCGTTTGCCTTAACCATATACCCTAAATACTTAAACTCCTTTACCTCCTCTATCTTCTCTCCCTTCCATCTCCATTCAATGCTCTTCTTCCTTCCACCTCCTTTCCTGAACCTCATTATCTTAGTTTTCTCCGTACTTAACACTAATCCTTTCGCATCCAGATACCCCTCCAGTCTGCATATCATTGATCTCATGTCTTGTTCCTCTTCCGCCATTAGCGCTACATCGTCCGCATACATCAGCGTATAAACTTTTTCTCTTTTCAACTTTACCCCGCCCCACCCCCCCCTTCTTCATGTAATCTTCCAAATCTGCAATCAACAAGGTGAAGAGCAGCGGACTTAACGGGCATCCCTGTCTTACGCCATTTGCCATCCAAAAAACATCTCCACAATGCCCACCCACCTTCACCCTACTCTTCGTCTCTTTTAATACCTCTTCAACCCTGTTTATCAGTCCTTCTCTCACTCCTCTTCCTCTCATAGCCCCTACTAACACATTCTTGTTTACTGAGTCGAACGCTGCCTTGAGATCTATAAATAGTGCCGTCATTTTTCCTTTCCCCTTTCCCAACTGTCTATTGATCAAGTAATTCAGGGCATAAATCTGGTCCATCGTGCCCATTCCTCTTCTAAAACCCGCCTGATTATCTGGTATCAAGTTCTTGCAAATTTCAATTGTTATAAGCAATTGAAATGTTTAATTAATTTTTTCACTAAAAAGTACATTTTTCTAAATTTTTTAAATAATGCTATCTTATTCCCTACTTCATTCTGAAAGTACACGTATTTTTTATTATATGAAGAAACGATGGATTCTATTTTTTATACAACTTTAATGACTGAGATGCCGTGCCGTGCTCGCGTTAATTGCTTATAACAATTTGAATGTGGAATTTCTTGTAACTAAACTATTTTTTTCAAAAAGATTGTCTCCTTAGCTTGAAATTGCTTTTATAAGAATCTCTCTATGACAAATATAACCAGATATATTAATTTGTGAAGTTGACTTCTTCATTTTTTCGAAAATTGTATTGCTTTAATTGCTTACAACTTTTGCAAAAATATATATATATTTTGGACAAATAAAAAATACGTATCTGCTTCTTTTATGTATTATACAGGGTGTCCCAGGACCTCACCGACAAACTTTGAGGAATGATAGGTCACACAGAGAGGATCATTTTTTGTTAAGGAACATATGGTCGCTGACGCGTCCTTAAGGAGCTATGCATCCGAAAAGTCAGATCTCCGGTAAAATGTTTTGCACAAATAAAATTTAATGTAATTAACTCTCAGAAGAGTGAGATAGAAAGAGAGGGAGTGCACCCGGGTGGGAAATCGGAACGCAGTCCTGCAGTACAGTACGTGTACGTAGGTGATACCCCCCCCCCCTCTGAACCCCTTGGCCCTGACGCATAAAAAGTCCCCCTCCCCGTGTGACATCAGCCCCCTCGCCCCTCGAGTCTCCCCCGCACCGCTCCCCTCTCGGAGCTCCCGGCTTAGAACCGACATAGTATTACTACTAGTCTTTCTATACCTACAACCTAACCTAACCTACGTCGTAGGTTTGTTGTTGTTCTGTGAGTTTGTTATCAATCAATCAAGCATGAATTACGAATTCGCTGAGCTGACTGACATGATAATGTGTTACGGTGAGGCTAGGGGAAATGGAAGAGAAGCTTGTCGCATCTACGAGCAGCGGTTTCCTAACAGAAGACATCCACACCACAGTACCTTTGCTCAAATTTATCAACGCCTTCGAGAGACGGGGAATCTTCGTCCTCAGCATGTTGGCGGGGGAAGGCGTGATGTGAGGACATCTGATTTTGAAGACAATGTGATCGAGAGATTCAGCAATGAACCTTCTGCTAGCACGCGTGCTGTGGCGCACGATATGGGCACAAGTCGCATGTCAGTTTGGAGAGTATTGCATGAGTACGACCTACATGTGTACCACCTCCAGAAGGTGCAGGCACTAGGACCGAACGACTTTGCACCTCGTATGCAATTTGTACAGTGGTTTCTTCATCAAAGTGTCACTGATCCTGCCTTTCCCACGCACGTCTTGTTCACAGACGAGGCCTGCTTCACGCGGACCGGATACTTTAACAACAGGGATAATCACATTTGGGACTATGAGAACCCACATACGATTTTTGTTAGAGCTCACCAACAACAGTTTTCCGTCAACATATGGGCTGGAATTATTGGTAATCATCTGATAGGACCTGTTATTTTTCCACCACGTTTAAATGGAGCAGACTATCTACAGTCCCTGCAGAACACACTTCCGGAACTGCTCGAGGATGTACCGCTTGCTGTGCGCAGGAACATGTGGTTCCAGCATGATGGAGCCCCACCACACTTCAGCATTGATGTGCGCGCACATTTAACCGCCAAATTCGGGGAACATTGGATAGGAAGAGCGGGACCTGTTGAACCTGAACAAGCGTGCGAAAAATTTTCTTGAATATTTTAAACGATTCTGCAAGTCGAGTTTTGGCCTGGAAAATTCTAAAGAAAAACGTATGTTTCATAATGCCTTAAATTATTTATAACATGAGACCAACCTCATCTTGATATCTATATAATAGCGGCAGAAAAAAAATGTAAAAAATACGTTTTTTATGATATTCCGGAAATGGGGCGAGGAAGAGATAAGGAAATCTTCTCGGATAATGTTATCAATTATTATATCATTAAAAATGCCTCTAGTCCAAAATAATTTTGTTTGGGGGCCGCTAGATTCCCCCCTTATCTTGCTATACCCTTTTAAAAAATACGTCCTTACATTGGTAGAAATTTGTACAGTTCAACTAAATACCCGAGCAGAGTTACTATCTAGTATTACTAATTTCTCTTAATATACAAAAATACTGCATAGCAACTGGGCAAAATTAGTTAAGAGATAAGGTTATAAATAACAATTGTTAAAGATTAGAAGTAAATGAGTAAGATACACGCACGTAAATGAAAGATACGTGAGTAACAACGAATTTTATTACTATATTTACTTTATTTATTTTACTTATGTTACTAATAATATTAATTTTATTTCTTAGAATTATTCAGATTATTTCGATAATACAAATAAAAGAATTAAATAGCTTTAAGATACGCAGAGTCTAATACAAACTTTAATAAAATAAAGGAGATACGCAAAAATGAATAGTGTCATATAAAATACTTCATTTACACAATAATAAATTAATGACCTCGTATTTTTTTAAATTGATTGTGAACCCAGATAGCACAGCTGATCTTTATGAATTTATAAAAATCAGATTCAGATCTTTTTGAATTCATAAAGATCAGCTGTGCTATCTGGGAAACTTTATTCACATGAAATATATAATACATAAAAAAAGCAGATACGTATTTTTTATTTGTCCAAAATATATATATATTTTTGCAAAAGTTGTAAGCAATTAAAGCAATACAATTTTCGAAAAAATGAAGAAGTCAACTTCACAAATTAATATCTCTGGTTATATTTGTCATAGAGAGATTCTTATAAAAGCAATTTCAAGCTAAGGAGACAATCTTTTTGAAAAAAATAGTTTAAGTTACAAGAAATTCCACATTCCAATTGTTATAAGCAATTAACGCGAGCACGGCACGACATCTCAGTCATTAAAGTTGTATAAAAAATAGAATCCATCGTTTCTTCATATAATAAAAAATACGTGTACTTTCAGAATGAAGTAGGGAATAAGATAGCATTATTTAAAAAATGTAGAAAAATGTACCTTTTAGTGAAAAAATTAATTAAACATTTTAATTGCTTATAACAATTAAAATTTGCAATTTCTTGTAACATAAACTATTTTTTCAAAAAGATTGTCTCCTTAGCTTTAAAATGCTCTTTTAAAGCTTTCTCTACGACAAATATAACCAGAGATACTAATTTTTGAAGTTGAACGGAACGCAGCGCGTAAGAGAAGCGAGACGGATGAGAGAAAATTTCGGCAGCTCGTATACGAATCGGCTTTCGGGGAAGAACGAGACGTCCGAGTGTATATCGGCGCTCTTCTACCCGCCCGAAGCTGACCGAGCCGCGCCGAGCCGCCGCCGAGCGACCAGCGCACACGTACGCGGCACCGTCAGCTGTGTGCGTGTCCCCACCCATGCGCGCAGGCAGCGGGCAAAACAGCACCATAGGCCTAGTTTACACCGGACCGTTTGATACGCGTACCAAGTACTATATCCGTATCAAATCTCGGTTTACACCGCCACAACCCGAGATTTGATACGGATATAGTACTTGATACGCGTACCAAACGGTCCGGTGTATACTAGGCCATTGGCATCTCTTATGACAATTACTCCGGTCTTGGGCAACACAACACTGCGGCTGCGGCGCGCCGATGCCGCCGAGCGAGCGAGCGAGAATGTGAATATCTTTCCCTCCTTCTCGCTCTCGCTCAGCTGATACGATCGAGGGCGCTAGCCCAGCGAGCGTGCTATTGCTTTCTTGATCGCATCAGCTGAGTCAGATCGAGAAAAAGGAAATTATACATTCATTCTCTCTCTCTCTCTCTCTCTCTCTCTCTCTCTCTCTCTCTCTCTCTCTCTCTCTCTCTCTCTCTCTCTCTGTCTCTCTCTCTCTCTCTCTCTCTCTCTCTCTCTCTCTCTCTCTCTCTCTCTCTCTCTCTCTCTCTCTCTCTCTCTCTCTCTTGCGGTGAGTATCGCATGTTGCTGTGTTTCTCTGCTCCTACATTCTGTGAACTGTATCACTGCCGTAAGCTGCCTTCGGGCTGTTTTGTTGCAGGCTTAAGCAGGTTTTTTGTTGCTTGTCAAGACTGATATATTATCTTTCTTTCCTTGCAACTACTGCACCGGAGGTCTTGAACTGAATTATCACTTCTGACTCTAACCTCACTCTTGCCTGATCTTGGAATTTGACGTTTTGATCTTGCTGCGCATGCTCCTGCTCTTCTCTTCTCTGCACGATACTATCTCTTGTGCGCGTGTTATCATCCGATTCATGCTTGTGGTGACATCTGTGGACTCCGAGACGTACTATCATCTGTTGCCTGCTGGACTGCTGTACCGCATTCTTTGGTTCTACTCTCTGCTGTGGTTAACGGACAATTCATGCAGCGTGCGTGTACCAAGTGCAATAAATCGATTGCGACTACATCGGTTGAGTGCGAGTGCAGGAGAGTGTTTCACCCCGGTTGTGTCAAGTCTTATTCTCGTAATAGATACGCAGACACTTGCTGTAAATCATTAGCTGCTTTATTAACGACACCTCTTACACCAGTGGTGGATAATACTGCACCGTTAATTGATTTCGCTGCAATGGCTACTCCTGTGAACACTTGCACTCAATCTCAATCTCAATCACAGATTGATGCTACTACCAATACTCTTTTGCGTCAGTTGATTGAGCAGGTTAAGGTGTCGGAACGTACACATAGCGAACTTAATTCACGATTCTCTGCGTTTGTTGAAGACCAGCAGCGTACTAATTGCGAGCTCAATGAGAAACTGAATCAGTTAAACTGCATTGCGAACAGTGTCGATCGGAACAGTCAGCGTATCGCTGAGTTAGAGCAGCAGTGTGCTGCTCTCACGAAGGAGGTACGCAATTTAAAAAGTGAGCGGACGGGTTCTCATTTTATTCCGCAAGCTCAGACTAATTGTGACAACAAGCTTATTATATCTGGTGTGCCTGCTACAATGTCTATCTCCCCTTCGACATGTGTTCGCAATATATTCTCGACTCTTGATGTCCCTGAGCTATCGTGTCACGTTCTAGATGTCAGGCCCGTTGTACGTAAGCCTCAACCGGTGGCTGCTTGTGACCGGACCTTACCGGTTTCTTCTACAAATTCTTATATCGTCACCTTAGCCTCTGGTGCGGTGCGCGATGCAGTAATTTCCAAAAAGCGAGCACGACGTACGCTTAAGCAGAAAGAGGTTTGCGACAACGGCTCTGATCGGAACGTGCATGTGAACGAGTTTCTGCCCAAGGACAAATATGATTTGTTGCAGCGGGCTAAAAGGATTGTCAGAGAAAAGTCTTATAAATATATCTGGGTAAAGGATGGTTGCATTCGCGTTAGACACTCCGATGGTGAGCCAGTTATTCATGTCAATTCTGAAGTCGATCTCGATAAACTCGTTTGACGTGCACGTTCCGACCGGTTATTGTCTGACCAACTATTGTCTACTGCTACACATTGTAAACCTGTCTCGTCTGCTCAATTTCGCGTAGCTCAGTTCAATGCTAATTCCCTTCGGGGACATATAGACTTAATTAGAATTCATTTTGCTGCTAATGCATTTCATGTCATTTCGGTATCCGAAACATGGCTACATTCTGACATTTCCGACGCTTTGGTGGCTTTAGACGGCTATTTTTTAATCCGTAATGATCGATCGGGTAGACGAGGCGGAGGAGTCGCCTGCTATGTTCACGATTCGTTGAAGGTCGGAGTTATAGCTGCTTCTTCGGGTGTTGACATTAACTCTCCAGAATATCTCATTATCGAAGTCCGTATACCTAATGATGAGACTGTTTTATTTGCATCTGTCTACAGAAGACCTAAGGGTCACCTCTTTCACGAATTCGTCGAAACGCTCACGAGTGTTTCGCATTTGTATAAAAACATAATCATTGGCGGAGACTTTAACTGCGACCTTCTTTCGAATAATTTTGAGGCTAATTATCTGCGGGAACTTATGTCGGGCATATCAATGCATATTGTGCACTCGGATGCTACGCATCATACGTCCACTTCTGACTCATGGTTGGATGTTTTTGCGGTGGACGACCGAGAAAAGATCCTGACGTTTGCTAAATCCGAGTGCCCGTTTGTAGCGGGTCACGATCTCATCGAATTATAGCTGTCATTTGGTATGAACTCAGCGATTGAACGTAACATCTTAAGGCGTAGTTATAGAGCCATTGATGGTGATGAGTTTCGTGAACACCTTCAGTCTGTTGTTGAGAGTACCGATTTCCTGGCGTCCATCCGGGCAATCACTGAGGGTGGTCGTGTCGGACTGTGCGCCTGGACTGGCGTTGCCGGAGTTGACGGGCTTTGTGCGGTGCTGTCCGATACCTTACTTGGAACACTCGATGTATTTGCTCCTGAGCGTGTATTTGTTGTCAGGAAGCCCCCTGCGCGGTGGCTCACGGCCGAACTGAAAACAAGGCTTCGTACTCGTGATCAGCTGTACAAGCAGGCAAAGCGCTCTAATAGTTTGCTTGGTTACGCCACCTATAGACTTTTTCGTAATCGGCTTAACATTGATATAAAACGTGCCAAAAGCGATTTTCAATTCAATTCTCTTAAAAACATCACTGATCCTGGTAAACTATGGAGAGAACTGGCTCGTTTGGGGCTTGTTAAATCATCCTTAGTTTCTCCATTACGTTTTTTTACACCTGATCAATTAAATTCATTTTACGTTTCAGTTTCTAACGCTCAGTCGCCTTGCTTGTATGCTGACTTCATATCCGCCATTGCTCCGGCAGCTCGTCCATCTCAGCGCCCAGAGTTTGTTTTCTCCGACATAACGCCTGGCATGATTTTTAGGCTCATTTCTGTTGGACCACTTCACTCTTATGCGTCTGGGTCTGATGGAATTCCGCTTTATATTTTGCGTATTGCTTGGCCTATAATTTCAACGTATCTTACCGCTCTATTTAACCGCTCATTAGAAACATCTGTATTTCCGTCTCAGTGGAAGCGAGCGCTTATCCGCCCTCTCTCGAAGATTCGCATTCCACTATCCCCGTCTGATACGAGACCGATAGCCAATCTGCCTGAACTCTCTAAGATACTTGAGAGGATCGTCGCCTCACAAATTACTGACTACTTAACTGAACATGGTATCTTAAATCCTAGACAGTCCGCATATCGACCGGGTCACAACACTCAGTCTGCACTTCTACGTGTCTGTGACGATATTAAAGAGGGGATTGATAATAGACTTGTCACAATCATGATCCTCTTTGATTTTAGTAAGGCATTTGACACGGTTCCACATCTGCGCTTGCTCATCAAGCTTAAAGAGATTGGTTTCTCGGACGCTGTCCTTACTTGGATATTTTCTTACCTAACCGGCCGTTCTCAGGCCGTGGTCGATGATGCTGGTAACTTCTCTGATTGGCTATCTACGTCCTCCGGTGTCCCTCAGGGCTCCGTGCTTGGCCCACTTCTATTCTCTCTATTTATCAACGATATTTGGCGCGTCTTGTTGCATGCACATCACATGATGTTTGCTGATGACATTCAAGTGTATCTCTCGTGCTCTCCGACCGAAATTTGTCACGGTTTGGAGTTGATTTCTATGGATGCAAACGCTATTTTTGACTATGCTGAGTCTAACGGTCTAAAACTTAATCCTGCCAAATCCAAGGTGCTTATTTATGGCAGTCAAGCTTATGTTAAGGATATTAATTGTAGTCTTTTACCGCCTATTATTGTAAACCAAGTCCCTCTTCCTTTTGTGAGTGAAGTGAGGAACTTGGGCGTTGTATTTACTTCTACTCTTTCTTGGAGGAAACATGTGTTGAATGTCTCGCAAAGGGTCCATTATGCACTGCATA
Organism: Leptothorax acervorum; assembly: GCA_035220615.1. NCBI lineage: Eukaryota > Metazoa > Arthropoda > Insecta > Hymenoptera > Formicidae > Leptothorax > Leptothorax acervorum. The sequence continues at coordinate 183,542 of JASTWQ010000071.1, forward strand.
AACTAAAATTCAACAGAAATTCACTTTCCACCGAATTGAGAACTAAATTAGTGATGACCTTGATTATGCCTCATATAGATTATTGTTGTCTTGTATACCACGGCTTAAGTAGCGAGTTGAACACCAGACTGCAGAGACTAGTAAACTGCTGTATTAGATTTATTTTTTATCTAAGGCAAGATGAGCATATTACGCCATATAGACGTCGATTGAGATGGCTTTCGGTGGAAAATAGAAGGTTATATTTTCTCGGTTGTCAGATGTATCGCATCCTTTTTCTACACTCTCCATCATACCTGAGCGAGCTCTTCACCCTTCTCGACCCATCTCTGAGAAGATCTGATCGCCTTGTTACCTCATCACAATCATTTCATATTCCGTCTTGCAGAACTACTATGTGCATGCACTCCTTTCGCCTTTCTTCAATACGTTTTTGGCATACTCTTCCGAGCGGTATAACATCAGCAGCTACTTTTTCATCCTTTAAAGACCTTCTCCGCATGTTTTTACTTGCATCTGAATTTAATTGATACTCTTAGCCATCTTGTGTGAATCATATTGTGCAATGTTACCGTCGTCTAGTCAGACTTCTAGTCTGCTACGTTATATGTATATTACTTAGTTTAAGTTTAAGTTAACCTGCGCATATTAATAAGTTTCCTAGCTTTAGTTTAGGTTAGTTGCGGATTATTGCTTAGTTCTAGAGCATCATTGTTCTTGCTTTTTCTTCAGTTTATTTATTAGTTTTAAGTTTTACATTAGGATGCAACATATATGTAACTTTTTTCTTTCTACTACTCAGCTACTATTATGTTGCATTCTATGTCTCTTGCTATATGTATCTTTGCCCTTTAGCCTTGGCTTGGGCATAATAAATTTAATCAATCAATCTCTCTCTCTCTCTCTCTCTCTCTCTCTCTCTCTCTCTCTCTCTCTCTCTCTCTCTCTTCTGTTGAATATATGTATGTACAGTCGCGGTTATTGATGCCTGGACCACCGGCGTTTAGAAACTCACTCTTCGTTTCTTTCTAACTGTCTTCCTTAGAAAGAGACGAAGAGTAAGTTTCCGAACGCTGGTGTCCAGGCATCAATGATCGCAACTGTACGTATGTATAATATGCATAGATATGTGTATGTATGTGTGTATATACATATATATATATATATATATTTTATATAGAAATTTTCGCACAGCTCCAGCTTTTTATTGACTGCATGGAATGATAAATCCTTCTCCAGAATTAAAGTATAAACGCAAACGGATACGGCACTGTTCGATTTTATGCCGAGAAAGAAAGAAATTATAAAATAACATTTATATTTACCGACCTTGATTCTCTGCAGTACTCTCTACCGTGATATGTCGGAACTAAACTTGACGTATTTCTTATGGCGTTTTCGATTTGCTACTCGACCCGACTCGGGTCGCATCAATGGACGTGGAATACATACACAGATATGTATGTATTTCACGTCAATGATGCTAGAGTCCTGTATACATGATGCGACCCGAGTCGGTTTGAGTCGCAAATCGAAAACGCCATTACTCTAGTCATGGAAATCTCGGGCGTATACAGACCGAAAATTTTCGCACAGCTCCAGCTTTTTATTGGCTGTATAGAATTATAATTCTTTTTGCAGAATTAAAGTAGACACTCCAACGGACGCGGCTCTGATGTTGCATTGTGCATGAAAGCTACCAAATTTGTGTATAAAGCTGATGTTTTCACGACTTGTCAACTCTAACCTTGGCGGTGTATCTATCCTAAACGTAAATATAAATGTCATTATACTTTCTTTCTTTCTCTGCGTAAAATCGATCAGAGCCCTATCCGTTTGCGTTTATACTTTAATTCTGGAGAAGGATTTATCATTCTATGCAGTCAAAAGAAACCTGGAACTGTGCGAAAATTTGTCAATTTGTCGGTAATTTTCACGGTAAAACAGCGACATCGTCGGAGTTCGGCCTTCGCTTTAGGATCCCCTTAACATCTTTAAGTTTGTTGAACCAATAAGCATCCCTGGCTTCCTGTAAAAGATTTTTGATATGTGAATTTAAAATATTGCGAAAGATTTTATAGCGTGAAAAGCCCGTTCTCTGATATTTCCTGCGGAAATGATTGCGGAGTTTAACCAAGAAATCATGTCGCTCGGAATATAATGGATCTAAGGAGTGAGAATGATATCCAAATTTATTAATAGTTGAGGCTGATTTAAGAGATCTGTGTGAAAACTTCTGGAGTTCCTCAATACATGAGTCTATATCATCATCACTCCTGAGATCAAAATTAATTTTCCATTTATTGGTTGCCTCTCTAAAGCTTTCCCAATCAGTTTTATAATAAATTTTATCCCTTTTAATTACAGAAGTATTTTCCAGCTCTAATATTATAGGAAAATGATTAGAGGATAAATCCTCCATTGTATAGCAATTGTTATAAAAAGAAATATTCTTAGTCAGAAAGATATCAATATTAGAAGGGTTTCTACGCGGAATTTTGTGAGAAAAGGTAGAACTATGAATAATGGAGATATTAGATTTATTTAAATATTTGTATAAATACACCCCTCTTGTGTTATTTGAAAAATTATTCCAAAGTCTATGCTTAGCATTGAAATCTCCGCCAATAATCACTCTTGAATGAGCATCAAAAAAGGCATTTAAAGAATCAAATGAAAAATCAGATTTAGGAGAGGCATACGCAACACCCACTGTAAATCTCAGACCCGCACGGACCTCAACCAGGAGTAACTCACAGCCCTGCAAAATGCAGGGAGGTAAGACAACATATTTAATTGACCTGCTAATGATAATCGCCAGTCCCCCGGCAATAACCTTGTCGGAATCCTGACGAACAATATCATAGCCAGCGAAAGAAAAATTAAAATTAGGGTGCAGCCATGTTTCACTGACTAAAGCAATATCAATTTTATTATCAGCCAAAAATTGACCCAGCTCCAGCACTTTATTCTGAAGACTTGTGGCATTCCACAAGCACAATTTAAGATTCGTTAACATTTGCGAGTTGAAGGCTAATAAATTAAATCAGCTGCCTCAATGAAAGCTTGCAGTTTAGACCGTCGTTACAAGAAGCAAGTTTAATATTAAGTTGTTTAATAACACTAAGCATATTCGGAATATCAACCAACTACCTCAGCTTACTAATTTCCGAAAACAAGTTATTGACGTTGTCTATATCTTCCAATCTATTATTTGTGAAGGCATATCTGTTTACATTTGTAACCGCTTCCGCATAAGATCTACCAGACGATCTCATGCGAACAGATGTTGTTTGTTTACTGTAAGGACGAGAAGTAACTGGAACCGAATTCAAATTTGGCTGGCTATTGGAGACAAAACTACGGTTAGGATTAGAGGCTACTTTTGCGTGTAAGCCCTCCGAATCATGCAAAAAATTTGATAAAGCGTGCGAAGCAGGTTTGACAGATCTCTTCTCCGAGAATTTTAAATAAGCCGAACATTGAGTGAAACTAACCGGGTGATCTCCTTGGCAATTACAACATTTGGCCGGAGTGTCAGGAGACTTTGTACATTCCGTGGTTAAATGATCCGCAGCACACTTGACACAGCGCGGAGACTTGAAACAGTTAGTTGACGTGTGTCCGAAAGCTTGACATCGAAAACATTGCAAAATCTTCTTGGAGTTGATGAATTTATCCCAGTAGATCCGCGAATTGAATAAAAATCTAATTCTTCTTAAATGTGAAAGCGTATATTTGGCACTGAGATTGATTTTAAATATAGCATATAAGCTATCTTCTGCATTAATATAAGTGCATGAATTAATAATAATGCCAGCGTCCTTCAATTCTTCTTTAATAGATAAATTTGGAATGTTAGGCAGTCCTTTAAGTGTAACCGTGATACTCTTCTCCTCAGGCAAAGAATACGTGTGAAAAGATAGATTTTTTGCAATGGCAAATTTTTTAAAATCGGTGAAATCCTCGAGCTTATTAAACTGCAATTTAACTTGATTGCCAAGAAATTTCAAATAAAAATTGTCACCAATATCTTTCTTCAATGATGTAGAAAGAGTTTGAAAATCCTGAGGTCTTTGTTTTAAATAGATAGGCGGTGGACGTCTTTCTCGACGATTCACAGAGGCCAAAGGAGAACGAGGCGCATCACTGGCGCAATCCCGTCGCCCATCCACGCTGGTTTCACCAGAAGGGCTAATTTTCTTGCGAGCTCGTTTGACGTTAGCAGGAGTATCGCAGGGTTCCTCATGCATATCATGCATATCCAAAGATGTAGCAAGGAATTGAAAGCGATTATTAGTACTAAATTTACCTTGTACAGTAGCAACTTCCTCGATGCGAGGTACCTCGTCAAGAACGTGAGTAGCAGCGTCCTCAAAGCGTGGCAGCTTGTCAATGTGACCGGAAGCGGATGTTCCAGCAACGGGATCAGATGCAAGTCGCTTTACAGCCGTCTTGATGGTACATTTGCCCTCCGAGTCAGAGGGACGTCCAGTGTCATCGTCGTCTTCGGTGAAGAACTCCACCTTGTCAAAAATGCCCTTCCAGCGGGCACAAGGTCACAAAATAGCACGCGAAAAGAGACACCACCACCGTCGGCGCCCTGAAAAGGGCGAAATCCGACACGCCGTCAGCGCCCTGAAAAGGGCGGAATCCGACACGCCGTCAGCGCCCTGAAAAGGGCGGAATCTGACACACGTAGCACGCCTCTCGACTTACGTCTCACTTGGCTCACACTTGCTCTTGCTCACACGTCCGCTACGCACCAAGTCTCAGGACAAACTCTTTCATGATTTCGCTTCGCCTAAACCTGCTTATATTTGCCCTCAACTGAAATTTACTTACGAGTTAATCACACCATTATGCGCCACCTATCGGTGTCATTGCAAGCTACCACGGAAAGATGCGCTACCGTGCATCTTTCTGAAAATATCTCAGGAAATTCTTAACGAAAAAGAGTTGCATTATAGTGTTTTGAAAACGTCTCGACAAGGGCTACAAGAATATGCAATAAAACTATTTTTTATTTAACCCCCTATGGGGTTTTATTTAAAAAGTTTAAGGTGTTCTTGATCAAAAGCACCTTAAATTTTTTATATAAAAGCCTCTATTTTTTATTGCATATTCTTGTAGACCTTGTCAAGACGTTTTTAAAACACTATAATAAAGTTTTCTTTTGTTAAGAATTTTCTGAGATATTTAAAATGATATTTTTAATATAAAATATGAAATATCTCGTAAAGTATTCACATTTTGATGACTCTTAATACTTTTATACATGGAATAATCAAAAAAATTGAATAATAATATTAATTTTTACATTTGCAATTTTTTAAAATTAAGTTTGCCCACAAAATGCAATCAAAGGCCATAGGGCGATAAGCATGGTGAATCGGCCCCCGGCAAATATCTTATTCATAATTTCAGGACATGTAGGTACTATAAAGATATGAAGATCCTGAAAGTTTCAGACCGCTAACTCAATTGGTTTTCCAGTAATAAAAAAATAACTAAAAAATAAACAGTATTTTTTTTCTTAGAAATGGCTTAATCGATCTGGCTGAAAATTTAATATGTTTTGTAGGCACATAATTACTTTTTAAAAACATAATATCAGCTTGGTCGCTTCATCGAATCCTTTAGAAAAACAATAAATTCTTAAGGACTCTCGAAAATTCAAATACAATATAATTGGCCATGAGAGTCAAACGCGGTACTTAGTGCGTATTTTTAATCAAACTGATTAAATTATATTCCGTAAGTTTCCAACATATTATAACTGCGCGCCGATTATTTGTCGGACTTTAAACACAGCTATCATTGGAACATTAAAAATTCCCTGTCCCTTCTCTAATTAAATCGATATCGATTTAATATTAAAATCACTGTAAAAACTTATTGCGAAAAATATTACCCCAGCCAGGGTTCGAACCTGGAATCTCCCGCATTCCGTTCGGGTGTCTTAACCAATTCGACTACCGGGGCATGTGGTTACGGAATATAATTTAATCAGTTTGATTAAAAATACGCACTAAGTACCGCGATTGACTCTCATGGCCAATTATATTGTATTTGAATTTTCGAGAGTCCTTAAGAATTTATTGTTTATTCACGTCGCCTGAGAAAGACGTTCAAATTATTATTATCTGGTTATTGCGATAAATATTACCACATGCCCCGGTAGTCGAATTGGTTAAGACACCCGAACGGAATGCGGGAGATTCCAGGTTCGAACCCTGGCTGGGGTAATATTTTTCGCAATAAGTTTTTACAGTGATTTTAATATTAAATCGATATCGATTTAATTAGAGAAGGGACAGGGAATTTTTAATGTTCCAATGATAGCTGTGTTTAAAGTCCGACAAATAATCGGCGCGCAGTTATAATATGTTGGAAACTTACGGAATATAATTTAATCAGTTTGATTAAAAATACGCACTAAGTACCGCGTTTGACTCTCATGGCCAATTATATTGCCTTTAGAAAAAAATTATTTTTTCTTCAATTATTTTGCTTCCTCATAGAGAAAGCTTTGTTTTCATAAACTTCGTATATGGACCTTTGATCGTATATAAAGCTAGGTCTAATCAACCAAATATTAAAGAAAAATATATGAAATAAGGGTAGAAAAGACCAAAGAAAAAATTGTTTTTTAGTTTTTGATGCCAATGTGTTCAGAATGTTCTAAAACGTCGAAAAATTGCATTAAAAAAAAATGTCCGTATGTGTGTGTGTGTGTGTGTATGTGCAGATTTGATGTCTGTGGTTGCTCTAACTTCCGCAAATATTGAGATATCGGGCTGTTTTTTTTTTAATCGATAGAGCATCATTCAAGGAAGGTTAGTATTGAATTTGGCGATGATCGGTAAAGGGGTTCTTTTTAAAAAAATTTTTGAATTTTTTTAGAAATGTCTGTGGTTGCTCTAACTTCCGCAAATATTGAGATATCGGGCTGTTTTTTTTTTTAATCGATAGAGCATCATTCAAGGAAGGTTAATATTGAATTCGGCGATGATCGGTAAAGGGGTTCTTTTTTTAAAAAATTTTAAATTTTTTTACAAATGTCTGTGGTTGCTCTAACTTCCGCAAATATTGAGATATCGGGCTGTTTTTTTTTTAATCGATAGAGCATCATTCAAGGAAGGTTGGTATTAAATTTGGCGATGATCGGTAAAGGAGTTTTTTTTAAAAAAAAATTTGAGTTTTTTTAGAAATGTTCGTGGTTGCATTAACTTCAGCAAATATTGAGATATCGGGCCAATTTTTTTTTAATCAATAAAGTATCATTTAAGAAAGGTTGATATTGAATTTGGCGATAATCGGTAAAAGGGTTCTTTTTTAAAAAAATTTTTAATTTTTTTAGAAATGTCCCTGGTTGCTCCTTTTGCACAGTTACTCTTTACATCCTTGCGCAAAACATAGGCTACTACGGAATCTCGATTATTCACTTACCGATCAGCTACTTTATTCCTTGGTTTTTCCGGGCGTTTTTTCGGGACTTTCGAGATTGCTCGCTCGCGATGTACGCACAAAACTTCGATATTTCACTTACCGATTACCGATTATATCCCTTTGTTTTCCCGGGCGTATTGTAAGTCTGTTTGTTCTTTATACACTCATAAACTATTTGACCGATCTGAACCAACTCTTGCACAATTACTCTTTACATCCTTGCGCAAAACATAGGTTACTACGGAACCCCGATATTTCACTTACCGATCAGCGTCTTCATCCTTTGATTTTTCAGGGCGTTTTTTCGGGAATTTCGAGATTGCTCGCTCGCGATGTACACAGAACCTCGATATTTTACTTACCGATTACCGATTTTATCCCTTGGTTTTCCCGGACATTTTTAAAGTGAAATATCGAAGATTTGAAATTAGAGGAATTTGGTTATGATCCAAATTACGAATATAAATTTTTTCCGAGAGTAATAATTGGGAAAATGGATGCAATATTTGATCATTGTCAAGCCAAAAAGTTTAAAATTTAAGCATCTGGAATGTGTTGTTCAAACGGAAAAGTTAAACTACCACCTTTAAATCAACCACTCGACACACTCCTTATGTTTGTCCACAATATGGATATTGAAACACAAGTGAACCCCGAAAGCACACGATATCCTATGGATGTCCATTGGAGTCCACTTAAAGTTCCTGGACTTCAAATGGACTCCAATGGACGTCCATAGGATATCGTGTGCTGTCGGAAAAGTTGTTTGAAGAAAAACGACCTCCGGGCAAAGCCCGGGTAACCAGCTAGTTATTTAATTAATACTAAACATAAAATCTTTAGTCCATATTTATGTAAATAAAACTTATTAATGACAATAATTAAAAAGTAAAACAAATTCTATTATATTCTTCAGTCATTTCTACCCTTATTTTATATATAATTCTTCAAGATTTGGTTAATTAGACTCAGCTTTATAAAGCTTCTATGTATGTACGAATTCTCCGAAATTTGAAATGTGTGTAACACGAGAACTGATCAATCAAATTTTAAAGAATTATATATGAAATAGAGGTAGAAAAGACTGAAAAATATAATAAAATTAGAAATAGCACGATATCTCAAAATTAATGGAAATTAGAGCAACATTTAAATCTTAACAAATAATATATGAAATAGGGGTAGAAAAAACTGAAAAATATAACTAATCAACCAAATCTTAAAGAATTATATATGAAATAGGGGTAGAAAAAACTGAAAAATATAAGAAAATTAGAAATAGCCCAATATCTCAAAATTTGTGGAAATTAGAGCATATTTTAAAATTTCAACCTTTAAGGGCTACATCTCAAGTCTCAATATTTAGAAATGTCCTTGGTTGCTCTAACTCATGCAAATATTGAGATATAGGGCTAAATTTTTTTTTAATCGATAAAGTATTATTTAAGGAAGGATGGAATTGAATTTAGCGATAATTGGTAAAGGGCTTCTTTCTTTATAAAATTTTGAATTTTTTAAGAAATGCCTTTGATTGCTCTAACTTTTGTAAGTTTTGGAATATTGGGCTATTTCTAATTTTATTATATTCTTCTGTCTTTTCTACCCCTATTTCATATAAAATTCTTTAAAATTTGGTTGATTAGACTCATGTTTATGTAAGGACGGATTCCCCGAAATTTTAAATGTTTTTAACTCAAAAACTAATCAACCAAATCTTAAAGAATTATATATGAAATAAGGGTAAAAAAAAACTGAAAAATATATTAAAATTAAAAAAATTACTAAAATCTTAAAATTTTAACTTTTAAGGGCTACATCTCAAGTCTCAACAATTGAGACTTTTCATAAATTGATATTTTTTGACAATTTAGTATTAATTATTAGCAATTTTTTTGATTCTAATATATTTTTCAGTTTTTTCTACCCCTATTTCATATATAATTCATTATGGTTTGGTTGATTAGACCCAGCTTTATAAAGCTTCGATATATGTACAAATTCTCCAAAATTTCAAATGAGAAAAAGAAAGAGAGAGAGAAAGAGAGAGAGGGCGAAAGGGCGCTTTATTGCAAAAGCATTGATCGTTTTTTAAATAAAACTGACGTAAGTGTCTAGCCTAGCATCAGCTAATGTATGCCAAAAAGCCTAAAGTGCGTTCAGTTTTATTGGGAAACGATCAGTGTTTCGCAAAAGGGCGGCCTTTTGCAAAAGGGCTAGTCTTTTTGCAAAAGGGCTAATTTTTTAATTGCAGTTAGAACATCTCACGTCTTAATAATTGAGACTTCAAAAAATGATTTTTTAGGATAATAAAAAAAGTGAGCAAGTAGAAACTTGCACATTGCTTCCATATAGCTTTTAAGTGTGCAAGTAGCAACTTGCACATTGCTTCCTCATAGCTTTTAAGTGTGCAAGTAGAAACTTGCACATTGCTTCCTCATAGCTTTAAAGTGTGCAAGTTGAAACTTGCACATTGCTTCCTCATAGCTTTAAAGTGTGCAAGTAGAAACTTGCACATTGCTTCCTCATAGTTTTTAAGTGTGCAAGTAGAAACTTGCACATTGCTTCCTCATAGTTTTTAAGTGAGCAAGTAGAAACTTGCACATTGTTTTCTCATAGTTTTTAAGTGAGCCAGTAGAAACTTGCACATTGCTTTCTCATAGTTTTTAAGTGAGCCAGTAGAAACTTGCACATTGCTTTCTCATAGTTTTTAAGTGAGCCAGTAGAAACTTGCACATTGCTTTCTCATAATTATTAAGTGAGCAAGTAGAAACTTGCGCATTACTTAATCAACATTTTATTTCGCTTATAAAGCTTCCTCTATGAGGAAGCCAAATTAAAGAATATTTACTAATAATTGTACATCAAATAAAAAACAAGCTTCCTCATAGAGGAAGCTTTATAAGCGAAATAAAATGTTGATTAAGTAATGCGCAAGTTTCTACTTGCTCACTTAAAAATTATGAGAAAGCAATGTGCAAGTTTCTACTGGCTCACTTAAAAACTATGAGAAAGCAATGTGCAAGTTTCTACTGGCTCACTTAAAAACTATGAGAAAGCAATGTGCAAGTTTCTACTGGTCTTCTAACTGTGATACTATTCGAGTAAAATTATGGAACAATTTTTTTTAGAAGCCTTATATAACCACTAATAACGTAAATTTAAAAAAATTTTTTTTTTAGTTACGCCATACTTAAAAAAATTTCTTTAGCATAAATATTTTGTTTAATTTAATATTTCTCGCCAGATTTCTCTAAAATTAACGTATACTTTTTGAATTTATGTTCAAAGAAATTATAATTTTGTAATAACAACAAAAAAATTTTTTCTTTAAATAAAAACAAAATAAAAAATTATAAGTTATATTTATACATAAATAATTGTCATATAATAACCGTGTTTAATAGAGTAATTTTTAATTACAAATAATATTATAATAAACTAAATTCAAATATTTCATGCTTTTAATATGAATATTATAGCGTACACTGTTTATTACTCAAAGCTACGCGGATCATCAAATATTACCGAATGTTTACGAATAGTTCCGAATAAAATATAATATAATAACAAGTTAAAAGTTGGAATCCTGACGATAATTAACCACAATAGTAGTTTGGGCAGAGAGAGACAGTTGGAAGTAGAGGTTTCAGAGGGTGGAGAAAGGAGGAAAGCAGGGAGAGAGAAAGAGCGGAGGAAAGAGAGTAAGGAGGGCTAAGGTAGGTCAATGTTAAGAGATTATATAGTATTGTAAAAAGATAATAAAGGAGGGCAAAAAGAGTTAGGTTAGGGTGGCAGGAAAAGATACGAGAGCGAAGAGAACGGAAAGAGGCGGCACCTGTCGAGGAGCCGAGGAAGTAGCTTACCGACAGAGAAGGAGCGGAGAAAATAGTAGGAGAAGAGGAAGGCATAGGCATAGAGGGAGCCCTAGCAAGCGAGAATCCGGCAAAGAAGAAACGGAGGTGGCGAACGAAGAGAGAAAGGAGAGAGTGATGGAGATAGAGAAAAAGAAACAAGGAGATAAGGAGGAGAAGATTAAAAACGAGTGTGGAAGGGAAACGAAAGGTAAACCAGCGAGAGCAGAAGAGCTAAACAAACAGAGAGGGAGAGCAGATAGTCAGGGATCCATTAAAAACTTTATCCAGAAAAGAAAAAGAGAGGAAGAAGAGAAAGAAGCAGAGAGAGCAGAAAAGGAGGTATTGGAAAAATTTAATGCTGCAAGGAAGATTAACAGATCACCACCAAATAAAATAAAAAAAGGGAAAGAAGAAAAAGAAAGCATGGAAGTAGAGGGATTGTTAAAAGAAATTTTAGAGAAATTTGAGGAACACGAAAAGGAAAGAAAAAAGGAGAGATCACTATCAAGTGAAATAGAAAAAGGAGAAGAAGAGAAAGAAAGCATGGCAGTAGAGGGACTGTTAAAAGAAATTATAAGGAAATTAGAGGAACAGGAAAAAGAAAGAAAAAAGGATAAAGAAGAAATAAAAAACGAGTTACGAGGATTGAAAGAAGAATACAGGAGAAAGGAAGAAAAGTGGGAGCAGCAAAGAAAATCAATGGAGGAAAGGATAAAAAAGTTGGAGGAGAAAGTCGAGAAGGTAGACAAGAGTGATCCAGAAGGAAGTGAGGGAAGAGATTTCGCTGGGAGAATGAAGGAGATGGAAAAAACATGGAAACGGCTGAAAGAAGAAGGAGGAGAAACAATATAATAGTTAAAAGAGATGCGATAAAAGATGAGATGGAAGGGAAGGAGAAAATAGAGAAGATGATAGACGAAATAAGCAAGATAAAAAAAGTAATTGAAGAGGTGCAGGAAATAGGGTTTGGAAATAACAAAATGACGTTGATTAAATGCAAGAGTTGGAACGACAAAAAAGAAGTAATGAAAAAGAGGAAGGAGTTAGAAAAGAGATACGAAGTATTTTTGGATGATGACCTAACCAAGACAGAAAGACAGATACAAAAGGAAATAAGAAGAGTAGCAAGAGAGGAAAGAGAGGCGGGAAAGAAAACCAAAATTGGTTATATGAAGATATGGGTAGAGAACAAAGAGATGAAATGGAACGAAGATAAAGGAAAATTGGAAGAGAGGAGTGATTTCCGGAAGGTATAAAGAAAGAAAAGGAAACAAGGAAGGGGAAAGCAAGCGAGTATAACAGTGAGTTAGGCAAGCAGATAATAGAGTAACTCAGATGATTTTTGTTTCAGATTGATCAAAGGAGGAGAAAAAGAAACGGCAGAAAGGAGAATGGAGTGTGAAGGGAAGTTCATAATAGAAAAGGAGGAGATAGAAAGGATCGTAGAAGGACAAGTTCTAAAGAGGATGAAGAAGCTTAAGGAGGATAGTAAGAGAAAGGATGAAGAGATAAGAGACCTAAAGGAGGTAGTAGAGAGTTTAAAGAGAAAGATGCATAGGATGGAGCAGAGTACGTGCAAAAGGAAGAGGGATGACAGTGAAGAGAGGAAGAGCAAGGTGCGGAAAGGAAGATGGTGGTCTGAGTAATATGAAAGGAATGACGACGAGAGGAGAAGGAAAAATATAGTACTAAGGATTGAGAGAGAGAGAGATGGGCAGGAAAGGAGTCAGACTGGAACAAGGTGAAGGAGCTATTCACAGAAGGACTTAAGGTGAAGGCAGAGGTGAAAGAGGTGTGCGTAATAGGCCAAAGAAAAGACTGGATAACGGTTTTGGTAAAGATGGGAAGTGAGGAGGACAAATGGAAGGTGTTGGAGGCAAGGAGGAAAGAAGGAAGCAGGCTGAAGGTAAAAATGGATGAGGATAAGTCGGTGGAGAGGAGAGTTAAGGAAAGAAAGGAGAAAGAAAGGAGAAAAGAAAGGAGAGTGGAGGAGAGCGGGAGACCGAGGATGAGCGCGGAAGACGAGATAACGAGATGGCTTGAAGAGAGGTTGCTGATGGACACGGACGAGGACGAGGAGGAGAGGAAGAAAGGAGAATAAGGGAGATGTAAGGGAGAAGGGAGTGATAAACAGAGAGTAAAAGGGGGGTGTAAGGGGAGAGTAGGTGGAGGAAAGGAAGAAAGGAAAGAGATGAGAGAGAGATGAGATGATGGGAGATCGGAAGGCAAAATGAAGATTTATATAAAGTATGTTTGGTCGGTTTGTTTTATTTTTGTACACAGGACTCGAGGTAAGGAGGGAAAGAGAGACAGGAGAGGGAGGAGAGGTCAGGAGGTGGAGTAGAGGAAGGATGGAAGGAGCGGCTGAAGGAGATGGTGATGGAGAGTGATGGGCACGAAGAAGGAGGGATGAAGAAGGCTGGGGAAAGAGGGAGGGAAAGGAAATAGATTGTGAGGTCGTAGAAAGGCCAGGCCAAAGGATTAATGACGGGATGTAAAGGTTTTTGGGATCGTTTTCCTTAAAAAAGAACGCCTTGTAAACCCGAAAGGGAAGGACAATAAACGTTGAATTGAATTGAACAAGTTAAAAGTTGATAAGTTTTTTATTCTAAATTAAATAAAAAATGTAATTGTGTGTAATCGTGGAAGAATAGAAACGAAATACTACTTTTTAAATTATTCGGAATTCTTCGCAGATATTCGGTCATATTCGATGCTGCTCCGCGCAGGTTTGAGTAATAAACCGTGTATGCTATAATATTCATATTAAAAGCATCAAATATTTGAATTTAATTTATTATATTATTTGTGATTAAAAATTACTTAATTAAACACGGTTATTATATGACAATTATTTATGTTTAAATATCTTTTTTTTTTATTTAAAGAAAAAATTTTTTTGTTGCTCTTACAAAATTATGATTTCTTTCAACATAAATTCAAAAAGTATACGTTAATTTTATAGAAATCTGGCAAAAAATATTAAATTAAACAAATTATTTATGCTAAAGAAATTTTTTTAAGTATGGCGTACCTCAAGGAAAAATTTGAAAAAAATTTACGTTATTAGTGGTTATATAAGGCTTCTAAAAAAAATAGTGGTAAAAGTTTACGGTAAAAGTTTACAGTAACTTACACAGCTCGGATTACTTTGACCTTGACATATGTTGTCAAGGTCACCCTCCTGAGTGACCTTCAGAAGGTTTTAGTCGGCGGTCGCTGTTTATTAAAAAGTTATAAACAAAAAAAGTTTGACAAATATAGCAGTTATTTTAAGTATTCAAAGGCATAAACGACCTTGACCTTGACATATGTTGTCAAGGTCCCCCTCCTGAGTAACCTTCAGAAGGTTTTAGCTGACGGTCATTGTTTATTAAAAAGTTATAAACAAAAATAGTTTGGTGGGAAAATTATTTAAAGCAGTGAATTGTTGGTATATTGAAAGAAAAGTTATTTAAAGCAGAGATTGGTAACTTTCCTTTCAATATACCAACAATTCACTGCTTTAAATAATTTTTCCCACCAAATTTTTTTTTTGTTTATTAAAAAGTTATAAACAACTTTCTAAGTTGAAGCACATACAAAGCACACACTTGTAAAGCGCGTCACTAACCTATAGGTTAGTGGCGCGCTTTACAAGTATGTGCTCTCTAAGTTGAAGCACATACAAAGCACACACTTGTAAAGCGCGCCACTAACCTATAGGTTAGTGACGCGCTTTACAAGTATGTGCTTTGTAAGTTAAAGCACGTACTCGCGAAATAAAGTATTCTCTGCTATAAAAAAAAAACGTAATATTAGTCGTTTATGCCTTCCAATACTCAAAATAGCTGCTATATTTTCCAAACTTTTTTTGTTTATAACTCTTTAATAAACAGCGACCGCCGACTAAAACCTTCTGAAGGTCACTCAGGAGGGTGACCTTGACAACATATGTCAAGGTCAAAGTAATCCGAGCTGTGTAAGTTATTGTAAACTTTTACCATTTCCCGATAAGAAAAATTGGAGCATAACATTTATTACAGAAAATCCCGGCAATTCAAAACAGAAAAGAAAATTAACGATTAAATTATACAGCGCTGTACAGTAAAACAAAACAATTTACTTTACCAGAATACTACACAATTGTTAAAATGTAATATTCATAACAAAAATGTGATTTGTATAATTTTGATTAGATTCAACATTATATATTATATTATTAATAAGCTGTATGTACATACAAGAGATTTCCAAAGAAATCGATGTGTCGTGCCACTTGGTCGAGCCAGAGACGCAAGCATGGCGCGGCATCTCAGTCATTAAAATTATATAAAAAGATAAAATCCATCGTTTCTTCATAAAATAAAAAATATGTGTACTTTCAGAATGAAGTAAAGAATAAGATAGCATTATTTTAAAAATTTTTAAAAATGCACTTTTTAGTAAAAAAATTAATTAAACATTTCAATTGCTTATAACAATTGGAATTTGCAATTTCTTGTAACAAACTATTTTTTTCAAAAAAATTGTCTCTTTAGCTTTAAAATGCTTTTTTAAAGATTTCTCTACGACAAATATAACCAGAGATATTAATTTTTGAAGTTGAACAGAACGCAGCGCGTAAGAGAAGCAAGACTGAGCGAGACGGGTAAAAGGAAATTTCGGCTTCGCTGCTGCTAGCTCGCCTACCGTAACGTGATACGTGAGACAAGGACGGAGCGATTGTTGTCGGTCCTTGTCTGACTCATTCACCTTATCGATTTTCAGTAGTTTGGACACCAACCATAGCACGGACACGCACCCATGTACCGTTACCGACCGTGACGAGCGTAGTTTACATCAACTTCTTCAGGCGGCGCGTCGGAAAATGCATCCACCGCAAAAACAAAGGGATGGCCGCTCTCAGGTTTCTCTCTGCTTTTACCTTCCGAAAACACGTTTGCCCTCGTAAAAATCATAACACGGCAGGTAACCTGCCGAAACTCCGTTGGTCACATGGGTACCATAAGCAGCGTTTACAATGTTAATAGCGAGTTCGCACAATATACAGGTTCCGAGATATTTGATTTGACGGTTTTACCCCGTAGACGGTTTAGCCCCGGTCTCCCCTATGTTAAACGGCATTTTCGTTAGTCGTTTATGTCAAAGGACATGTCAGAGCCGTGCGGTGGTAAAATTTGAACTGATAAACCGGACAAGTAATAAAAACAAACCAATGTCGTCAATAACAAAAGCCAGGGCGTAGAGGGGGAAACAGAGAAGAAGGAGCAGGAATTATGTTTCCTTTATAATATGATCGTAGAGAGCGTTAAGATTCTCCGTGTCTTTTTGTAAATTAATGGTGTCATCACATTTCTTAATAAAAAACATCTCCGCTAATTCCCTCTTTCTAATCTGTCCTTCTCTATGTATTATTTCTGGCTTTTGCCAATCAAAATCATGCCCAAAGGATGTTCGATGTTTGCTCACTACGGACTGCTTACTCGCCTGTTTCCTGATATCGCTCTGGTGTTCATTGAGACGTGTGCACAAATGTATATTATTATGAAATATATATTTTACATGTATGTGTACATATATATATATATATTAGAGTGGTCCTTAAAAAGGGTAATTATTAAAAAGGGTAATTTTGAATTTTGACTGCTCGAACGGTTCGGAAAGCTTGAATACATAAAAAAAAATATTGTATAAAAAAAATGTATAAAAAAAAATCTTTGCAAAAGCGCAACTTCCTATCTCAATTTTAACACGTGCCGCAGAGCACTTGAATTTTCCTATTAAAATCAAATAGCAATTGATTTTAGTATGAATGCAATAGCGATCGGAAAAATTTGAAACTTGGCAATTCTCTTACCTATAGTTGTACCTATCTTCTGATATTTTTATAGATTTTTATCTACATATTTCAGGTTGCTAGTAGTCAATAAAAATAATTTTTTTTTTAATTTTTTAATTAAATAGCAAATGATTTTAGTATGAATGCAATAACGGTCGGAAAAATTTGAAACTTAGCAATTCTCTTACCTGTAGTAGTGCCTATCTTCTGACATTTTTATAGATTTTTATCTATACAGGGTGATTCGAAACAACCTTTTACTGTTGAAAGTACAGATTCGTGACAAAATTCTGAGACGACTTTTCCTCTTGCAAAATTTTGTCCGAAGCTTACTTTCTGAGTTACCAAGCAAAATACTTACCCTATCGCTGGCCGAGTACAAAAGATAGACAGGAGCGGCGCGACTCACCATTAGACGCGGGCGCTTACGTCGGGTGCCCGCTGCGCGATCAGTCGATCGATCAATGGATCGAGCTGCGTCCTAATATTTACTGCCAGCACCGAAAATCTACAGTTTGCGTTATGAATAGATTTTCAGAATTGGCAATAACATTGGATAACGATAACCACAATGATACACGCACACACATGCAAACACGTTCACTCACTCGTGTTATTGTTTTCTCTCACAAACTTTACTTAAATGCACTTAACTTTACTCCTTTTACTCACATACTTAAAAATGTGCAATTATTATTAACAATACACAATGCGTCACTTACTATGTTTACGCAAGCGTTACTTCTGTAGTAAGTTACTTAAATTATCGTTTACAATAATTCACTCCGCGTAAACGGAGGTCTCTGCATAATTCACTCCGCGTAAACGGGAGTCTAGCAGAATTATCGTAAATTACTGCAGAAGTAATGCTCGCGTGAACGTGGTAACTGTCAACTCGCTGTGTTTACAACAAGATGCACTGTTATCCTTTGAGTGTAGAAAGGTGTAGAGGTGCGCGCAATCTCTAGCCATCGCATTATACTTCTGTAGTAATTTACGATAATTCTGCTAGACTCCCGTTTACGCGGAGTGAATTATGCAGAAACCTCCGTTTACGCGGAGTGAATTATGCAGAGACCTCCGTTTACGCGGAGTGAATTATCGTAAACGATAATTTAAGTAACTTACTACAGAAGTAACGCTTGCGTAAACATAGTAAGTGACTCATTGTGTATTGTTGATAATAATTGCACATTTTTAAGTATGTGAGTAAAAAGAGTAAAGTTAAGTGTATTTAAGTGAAGTTTGTGAGAGAAAACAATAACACGAGTGAGTAAACGTGCTTGCATGTGTGTGCGTGTATCATTGTGGTTATCGTTATCCAATGTTATTGCCAGTTCTGAAAATCTATTCATAACGCGAACTGTAGATTTTCTGTGCTGGCAGTAAATATTAGGACGCAGCTCGATCCATTGATCGATCGACTGATCGCGCAGCGGGCACCCGACGTAAGCGCCCGCGTCTAATGGTGAGTCGCGCCGCTCCTGTCTATCTCCTGTACTCGGCCAGCGATAGGGTAAGTATTTTGCTTGATAACTCAGAAAGTAAGCTTCGGACAAAATTTTGCAAGAGGAAAAGTTGTCTCAGAATTTTGTCACGAATCTGTACTTTCAACGGTAAAAGGTTGTTTCGAATCACCCTGTATATTTCAGGTTGCTAGAGGTCGATGAGAATAATTTTTTGTAACTGTAAGAAATTAAATAAATTATGTTTCTGGCCATTTTTTTATATTTTGGCAGGATTATATCCTGTACAATTTTGACATTAATGAAATTGTAATGCAAACATGCTATTATATAAAAAAAATATCCCGATGCGAAAAAGGAGACACTCATAAAAGATTTTTGAGATAAATAATTTTTTAAAAGTATTGAATTCTTATTTAAGACTGCGAATAAATAAATAAATATATAAACAAAATTATAGAAATAAATAAATAAACAAGATTCCTTCAATTTTCCAAAAAAAAAAAAAAATTATTTTTATCGACCACTAGCAACCTGAAATATGTAGATAAAAATCTATAAAAATATCAGAAGATAGGTACAACTATAAGTAAGAGAATTGCCAAGTTTCAAATTTTTCCGATCGCTATTGCATTCATACTAAAATTATTTGCTATTTAATTAAAGTGCAACTAATCACGAGAAAATGCGCGAGTTCGAAAACTTTCTTATTGTTTGTAGATGAGCATAAAAAATTCTCCAACATTTTATGTAACAACTCTGCAAACTACAACTAACTACGACAAAAAATCCGCGAAAACTACAACTAAATTAGAGATGCAGTACGCGAAAAGAAGTTTTAATGCCAAACTACGCTAAAATTGCAACTATTCACGAGAAAATGCGCGGTTTCGGAAAATGTTGCGAAAAATAATTCCTGGCTGGGGTGTTATTTTTCGCAACATTTTCTTTATTACCCTACAATCTTTCTATACATATCCCGTCCTTTTTCAAATATACTAACGAGTGTTAGTGGACGATTAAATTGATTTTCAATTTAATTTTGTGAGAGTAGGTACTCTTTCTAGCTTTAGTTGTGGCTACGTTTAAGTCCGTAAGTAACGGCGCGTGGTTTACTAGAGTGATGATTTGTACTTAAAATTCACGAATAATTTTATTGGACAAACAAGATCCAGTCCCGACCGATTATGGCGTTTCCTTTAATTAATGATTATTATAGTAATTATATATTAATTGGGCCAATCAAGATTTTGCAGTACCTATACACTACAAGTACGTTATCATTTTAATCTCGTAAACGCACGTATCTTTTAGTCGTTGACAAATGTTAAATGTATGTTACTTATATGCGTTTGCTTTTGTGTTACAGGGTCTGTTCCATCCAGCCCGTAAAGTTTGCGACGTTTATTGGAAGATATAAGTAACATATACATTTAACATTTGTCAACGGCTAGAAGATACGTGCGTTTACGAAGATTAAAATGATCACGTACTTGTACTCACTTGGAACACGATTATAAATCGCACGGATTTTTGCCGCGATTGTTTATTATCTTGATTGCCTCGGATTTTGCTCAATATTCGGTTTCGACTTTCGATTCGTCGTTGGACGTTTGAGTACCGCTTAATTATAGCATTTGGAAGCCATTCGTTCGATATTCGAACGAACGTTCTTATACGCGCGAGCATTGCATCGCTGGTCGCTCTCCCGCGAAGGAGGGACGCGGAGGTCGTATCCTCGTGCTCCGCACACGCGAGCAGCGGCGATGGCTATCAGTCGGCCGTGAGTCGTCAAGTGAGCGTGAGCCGTGAGTGTGAGTTTGTGGCTGGTGCGGGGCTTTGCGCCATCGAGAGGCGATCGATTCTACGGAGCTGCGCTCTCTCTCGCCCGTCGCTCTCCTCCGTTCGGTCAGAGCGTTTCGACTCGGAGTGTATCCCCGCGTACGATGTAGTCGTAGACGATGAGAGATTATTAATCTGTCTCTCTCTAGTCGTACTATTGTAAGAGACGCTAGAATAATTTTGGGACACCGGACAAGTCAAGTTTGGAACGTAAGACGATTCGGAAATAGGAGAGAGCAGGCGGTGGCTGTCGTGGTGCACCCACGTGACGATCGGAGGTGCCGCGCGAAGGTGTCAATTCGATACAAGCGAGATTCTGCGTCAGTGACAGGACCTCGCCGTACAGGAGCAAGAGAGAGAAGGGGAGAGAGAGAGAAAGAGAAAGAGAGCAAGAAAGAGAGAGAATCCGATCGATGTTCACGTGACAATCAACAACGCAAAGTGAAGTTGCCGCAAAAGGGTGCGCGTACAACGGCCATATTCAAGGCGAGCCCCGGGTAGGCGCAGAGTCGCAAAAACTGTCTCGCGACTGTCCGTCGAGACGGGACGCGGAACGTGGTGAAGGAAGACGAAGAACGTAAACGACGGGAACGAGGAAGCGCACGGTCCGTAACAACACGGCGACAGGAGCCCCTCCATCATCTCGTCATCGAGATGGAGTTCAAGTTCAACGTAAATAAACTCTTGCCCAGAAAGATCAACAAGGTCACGCATAACCTGGTGCCGGAAGACTTCAAAGGCGATCGGCGCGAGTTGAAGTGAGTACTCCCGAGCGCGAGATCCTAAAGTAGCACCCTCGAACTATTAATTGCGCTACGCAATGTCTATTTATATTATATACATTGAAACTCGCGCCTGTTCTGTAATTTCGCGAATGACCTTATCAGCTTTCTATATATTTATTAAATTGTTACATTACAAGTATTTCAATAGATTGTATATTAACATAGTAGTAAAATTTACTTGTATATAAATTTATTATATGTTGTACAAATGTAGGTATACAGATATAAAATATACATATACATACACGTATATGCACGCCTCGATGCACGCGAACGCACGCGCACGCACGCACGCACGCACGCACGCACGCACGCACGCACGCACGCACGCACGCACGCACGCACGCACACACACACACACACACACACACACACACACACACGCACGCACGCGCGCGCGCGCGTACATACAAAAGTAAGATACGCATATCAACTAATTCTTTTAGAAATAATTTTCCATGTCGCATTATGCAACAATTTATATTATAATTTTGTGTGGAATTTGGTAACATTTATTAGATTCCGACATTTTTGTACATACGCAAGAACTGACTATTTGGATCGTGGAAATAACTGACAATGAGATATATCTTTATTTTTTCGGCGCCAATCTCAAAAGACAATTATTGAAGGCATCTTGGATTCTATCAAACGACGATTCTGAAAGATCGTACAAGATTATTATTAAAATAATTTATCTTGATTACCAATTTCTCTAATTCATAAATTATTTGCCAAATTCGATCATATTTCGTCGCCTCTAACTGATTGTGTGAGACGATCTTTTATAGAAAAAGAAGACATAGAAGCCAGAGTGAAAAGAATGCGACGATACATGAAAGATTGTGTATTGTCAAGGTTACATCGCTGGTCGTAATATACAATGGACATATATACACAAAACTTTCGCTACGTATCAATAATATGGCAAATCGGCCGCTTATTGTCAGTGTGAATTTCGATGTCCTGTGAATTTCTGAGAAACAATTAATATCTTATTGTTATTAACGTAATTTTTATTTTTATTACTTCATTGCTTTTGATGTGTGTTATTATTTTATATATACATTATATTTTCATGTCATTCATGCCATTTTATCGCTATTATCATTTTCTTTCTTTATGATTCATTGTTTCTGTCATATTATACATATTTATTGAGCAATTCGCATGAAATAACATGAAATGACATCGGTTTGTTAATTCATCAATTTAATTTGAAATTTTTTATAGCGAGATCCACAACTGCTATGAGAAACATATATTGTCCTATTAATTGTGCACACATTATTTACATTTTTATTGGTACCACATAGTGAATGCTGTAAATATGTAGATAAATCTTTTTGCTGCTTATCAAATTATAGAGACAAAATCTGTAAATTTATTCAACTCATAATGAATATCGATCCTTGCACATTTGCTTATGCAATGAGACGCATCTCGTTATATTTTGTATGCGTCAGTTACCGATTTACAAGCATAATATGTATCAAACAATGCAAAATCTTATTAGTATATCACATTAAGGCTTATCGTTTATTTGTAAAATGTTTGATGATTTAGATGGGGTGATTAAAGTTAAAAGAGGACAATTAGGGGCTGCGCACAGTAAATGAAATAGAGAATAGGGAACAGAGAATAGGGAACAGCTCAATATTAACATATGAAATTCATTAACATATGTAATTTTTTTATTAACACAGAATAGAATAAAGGAACAGAGGAATAGCGCTGAGAAACAGTGATGAAATTTTATTCTACATACAGTATACCGTGCAAAAGTTTGCGTACTTTGGATTTTTTTGACTTAACTTGGTTTTACGCCATCTGACGTGTCTTTGCGAAGAATAATCTCAGAGCGATGTTTAAAAAAGCGTTTTAAAGCTTAAACTCTCAGCTTTCGAATGTTTCAAGGTTCATTTGGACAATGCTAATACCGGTGGCAGAATACAGTTTTTTAGAAATAAGACCTTGAAATGCACTGCTCACTTCAAATCGTCATAACTCAGTGAAAAGAAACGGTAACGTAATAATTAAAAAAGCATTTTAAACAGGAAATGTTATATTTTGTGATACAATCAATAAAATTTGGAGAATAAATTTTGTTCTCCCTGTGCACGCCATCAAAATTGAAGTTTATTCTTCAATTTTGCAAGGTCCATTTTAAATTACCGCCGTTTGTAGTAAAATCTTCGCAGAGAAACGAGCCTTGAAGCATTCAAAAGCTGAGGATTTAAGCGTTTCTCTGCGAGGATTTTACTACAAACGGCGCAAATTTAAATAAACCTTGCAAAATTGAAGAATAAACTTCAATTTTGATGGCGTGCACAGAGAGAACGAAATATATTCTCCAAATTTTATTGATTGTGTCATAAAATGTAACATTTCCTCTTTAAAATGCTTTTTTAATCATTACGCTACCGTTTCTTTTCACTGAGTTATGACGATTTGAAGTGAGCAGTGAATTTCAAGGTCATATTTATAGAAAACTGTATTCTGCCGCCGGTATTAGCATTATCCAAATGAGCCTTGAAACATTTCGAAATTCGAAAGCTGAGAGTTTAAGCTTCAAAACGCTTTTTTAAACATCGTTCTGCAATCATTCTTCACAAAGATATGTCAGATGGCGTAAAACCAAGTTAAGTAAAAAAAAATCCAAAGTACGCAAACTTTTGCACGGTACTGTATATGTATATAAAAAAAAATGTCCTGACTAACTCATCAACGCCCAGCCAAAACCCTTGAACCTAGAAACATGAAATTCGGGGAGTATATTCCTTCCATGACGTAAGCATGATCCACTAAGAAAGGATTTTTAGAAATTCGACCACTAAAGGGGTAAGAAGGGGTAAAATGTGTTTTTACGGGCAATTGTGCTAAATTTAAATTGTTTATTGCAATCAAAGGAAAGTTTATTGGAGTCAAAGTAGATTCAAAGTAGTTAAATACCGTAGCGAAGCACGGGTATCTCAATCAAGCTAGTCTTGTTATAAATTACAGATTGCATTTATTATTCTCGCCGAATATATAATTGGTTTAATTATATAATTGTATGTACATTCAGAATCCAAATACTGCAGATTAGAAAATCGAGAATTTAAATAGAAGAATTGACAGCAAAACATTTAAAACTTAAATTTTATAGTATTAAAAGTTAAAGAATTCTGTCGAATTAAGATTTAAACGTAGAAATCTATAAATGAACTCTTCAAGCCTTACTTTTTATTTAAATTTATGTGCGACTTTTGATATAATTACTATAAATTCTTGTTCTAATTTTCTATATAATTACTATTATATGAAACTTTACTTTTTGTTTAATATTTTCTTATAATTTACGATTATAATTGGCGTATTAGAGATAAATTTTTTGCTAAGCATATGAAAGATTAGAATTCAATGTATTCCCGTGAAGATTTCATGCCAATCTCACCGAGTTATTAAGGATATTTTCGATGTTAGCTCAAAGATAATCTATATTTGTTAGCTGATGACAAAATTGCGAAGCAATGCACAAATGATCTGCTCAATATTGTTGTGCTTTAGGAAAATTCTTATTTCGTAATGCATATTGGCATTTTTATATTACCATAAAATATCACGTACGTCGTACAATAATTGCGGAAGTAAATTAATTTGCGACGCTCGCAAAAGTCTGATGATGCCATGTGTTTCGAATATTTGAAAGTTATGTATCACATCAATTCGTTTTTCTAATACCTGTTTAATGTTTTTTTTGTCTTTATAAACGAGACATCCAACAAATATCGTCAACAAAACATACTATCACCGCTATTGCCATCATCTGATTGCTGAATGATTGCGGAATATGTGCTTAGCTGATTGAAAGTCACAATATTAAGTGAAAAGGACCGGATCAATATAGAATAAATAAGCCCTTACAGTCCGAGCTTAGATCTTAGCAGCCAATTATTATATCCATATGTATAAACATATGTATTTTTTCCCCCCAAACCCTAGACTACTGCGTGCCGACTAGAATTGTCAGACTTACAACACAGCTTTTTGGGTAAAGACCCTTCTCTCCCCACCCCCCTTGATTAAATCGATTTACTCGATTTAAATAACTGTGAAAAAAATTTTTTTTTTTTTTTTTTATTGCGAAAAATATTACCCCAGCCAGGGTTTGAACCTGGAACCTCCCGCTATCCGTGCAGGCGTCGTCCCAATTCGACCACTGAGGCATGTGGTAATATTTATCGCAATAACCGGATAATAATAATAATAATTTAAACGTCTTTCTTCAGGCCGACGTAAATAACAATATTAAGTGAAAAGGACCGGATCAATATAGAATAAATAAGCCCTTACAGTCCGAGCTTAGATCTTAGCAGCCAATTATTATATCCATATGTATAAACATATGTATTTTTTCCCCCCCAAACCCTGAACTACTGCGTGCCGACTAGAATTGTCAGACTTACAACACAGCTTTTTGGGTAAAGACCCTTCTCTCTCCACCCCCCTTGATTAAATCGATTTACTCGATTTAAATAACTGTGAAAAAAATTTTTTTTTTTTATTGCGAAAAATATTACCCCAGCCAGGGTTTGAACCTGGAACCTCCCGCTATCCGTGCAGGCGTCGTCCCAATTCGACCACTGAGGCATGTGGTAATATTTATTGCAATAACCGGATAATAATAATAATTTAAACGTCTTTCTTCAGGCCGACGTAAATAACAATATTAAGTGAAAAGGACCGGATCAATATAGAATAAATAAGCCCTTACAGTCCGAGCTTAGATCTTAGCAGCCAATTATTATATCCATATGTATAAACATATGTATTTTTTCCCCCCCAAACCCTAAACTACTGCGTGCCGACTAGAATTGTCAGACTTACAACACAGCTTTTTGGGTAAAGACCCTTCTCTCTCCACCCCCCTTGATTAAATCGATTTACTCGATTTAAATAACTGTGAAAAAAATTTTTTTTTTTTTATTGCGAAAAATATTACCCCAGCCAGGGTTTGAACCTGGAACCTCCCGCTATCCGTGCAGGCGTCGTCCCAATTCGACCACTGAGGCATGTGGTAATATTTATTGCAATAACCGGATAATAATAATAATTTAAACGTCTTTCTTCAGGCCGACGTAAATAACAATATTAAGTGAAAAGGACCGGATCAATATAGAATAAATAAGCCCTTACAGTCCGAGCTTAGATCTTAGCAGCCAATTATTATATCCATATGTATAAACATATGTATTTTTTCCCCCCCAAACCCTAGACTACTGCGTGCCGACTAGAATTGTCAGACTTACAACACAGCTTTTTGGGTAAAAAAAAAAAAAAAAAAAAAAAAATTCACAGTTATTTAAATCGAGTAAATCGATTTAATCAAGGGGGGTGGGGAGAGAAGGGTCTTTACCCAAAAAGCTGTGTTGTAAGTCTGACAATTCTAGTCGGCACGCAGTAGTCTAGGGTTTGGGGGGGAAAAAATACATATGTTTATACATATGGATATAATAATTGGCTGCTAAGATCTAAGCTCGGACTGTAAGGGCTTATTTATTCTATATTGATCCGGTCCTTTTCACTTAATATTGTTATTTACGTCGGCCTGAAGAAAGACGTTTAAATTATTATTATTATCCGGTTATTGCGATAAATATTACCACATGCCTCAGTGGTCGAATTGGGACGACGCCTGCACGGATAGCGGGAGGTTCCAGGTTCAAACCCTGGCTGGGGTAATATTTTTCGCAATAAAAAAAAAAAAAAAATTTTCACAGTTATTTAAATCGAGTAAATCGATTTAATCAAGGGGGGTGGGGAGAGAAGGGTCTTTACCCAAAAAGCTGTGTTGTAAGTCTGACAATTCTAGTCGGCACGCAGTAGTCTAGGGTTTGGGGGGGGGAAAAAATACATATGTTTATACATATGGATATAATAATTGGCTGCTAAGATCTAAGCTCGGACTGTAAGGGCTTATTTATTCTATATTGAAAGTCAGTGCGGAATATTTAGAAGCCGCAGCTAGAGAGTACTGTAATTTTATGTCATCCCGTTAATTAAGATTTAGACGGATTTAGATCATGATATTACGCAAGCGATTTTCGCAATAAAGTCTAGGTAAAATTCCGCACTTCAACATTTGTACAATCCATTCATTATATAGGTACAAAGTTATGATACTCGCACTACTGTGACTTTCACTACCGTAATACATTACTTCTTCAGAGCACATGATATCCATTTGACAATTTTGACGGTGTGTCGTTCTACCGGAATCTACGATACACATTTCGGATCATGTACCATTATCATTAAATGATAATTAATGCAATTATTTCTCCGAATAAAGAGCGGATGGTGGGATACCTTCGCCCTCCAAGATTATTTTTTGTCATAAAAGAAACTTCGCGGAATGCAAAGTAATTTTCGAACAGTAAAGTCGGACAGACGGGCTTCTATAATACCGTATATTCTTGGTTCAAGGAACTCAGTTCACTTGCAACAACCTCCATCGAATTCTTGGGCAGTGACTCGCGACGCTCGCGGAAGTCTATGACGAAATGGCAGAGAAGTGATGGTTTCTCATCACGAAAGGTTTGTCTCTCATTATCCGGAAAACCCAGTCTTCGGCTGCCTGTCCTCCTTGACGAGAGCAGAATTGACGCAATGATTACACGCGTTTGCGTACCACAAAATTAATTCTTATCTCGATATTCGGCGCGAAAACCCGCCCTTTTTCGTTCTCCTTTTAAATTATACTTTTGTGTCGGAAATAGTCGTCTTGAGGCTGCACGATCTTGTTAATTACATGCGTTGAGATGCAAACGTAAATATGTACATCTAACAATATTCAGGTTCTATATAAATTATTTTTATGATTAGAGAAACTTAATTTTCTCTAAAATACTAATATAATATTGCAGAGTGTATATAATTTACGCAATTATTTTAAACAATAATATAGATTATTTAGTAAGAGAAATTTAATTATATATGATAATATATTGGGTTGTCGGGAAAGTCATGACGTATTTCGTGCAACAGATGGCTCTAGTTCAGTTTTGTAAGTACTAGAGTCATTCGCATGTACGTTATTGCTATGTCATTTGACAGCTGACAGTTATAGCTTTATTCTAAAAAAAAAAATGAGCGATTTGGTTGAGTTTTGGAGATTTTACAACAAGTTGAAAATGGAAGACCAAACTGTGCATTTTCGCCATATTTTACTGTTTTACTTCCTTTAAGCGAAAAACGCGCGTCAAGCAACTTTTCACAAGCTTGACGCGCATTCTTCCCTTTAAGGAAGTAAAACAGTAAAATATGGCGAAAATGCACAGTTTGGTCTTCCATTTTCAACTTGTTGTAAAATCTCCAAAACTCAACCAAATCGCTCATTTTTTTTTTTAGAATAAAGCTAGAACTGTCAGCTGTCAAATGACATAGCAATAACGTACATGCGAATGACTCTAGTACTTACAAAACTGAACTAGAGCCATCTGTTGCACGAAATACGTCATGACTTTCCCGACAAACCAATAAAAGGAAAAGACTTCTTATATGTAATAACCATCGAATATTATGAACAAACGTGCAATTTGATATTCATTTTATACATTTTGGTGTACGTTAGAAAACGTTAGAAAATTACACAAAACTGCAGTTATTTAACTGACATTTAAATATGATGCACGTGCAAAGATAATACGTATATAATCAGTGTGATTCTAAATAAGTGCGAAAAATTTTAAGAGATGATTCTTTGTCGAAAATTAAGAAGTGTTTTTTATATAAACATATACTCTTACATCCCTCCCTGAGGAGTTATACTCCTCCAAAGATGGGGGTAAAAATTAGGTTTTTATTTTTTTCTCAAATTTGGGACTAGTTAAAGAAGTGAAGTTTGGTGGACATTTTCCACTAGTAAAAAGGATATGTATTAATATTTTTTTTATCCTCCCGTATTGTTATAAGGAGATGAAACTAGCAACCTCTATTCAATTTTTTATTAGAACGTTTTAACGGGCAGGAATATGATCTTCTAAAAATATGCGTTAAACGGCTTGATTTTTTTAGAAACTTTTTTCTCTTTTATTTTTTTCATAAAATCAGGTTTCAAGAAAAAAAATAAAATAAATTATTGTGCACAGCACGATGCTAAATAGCATAGGTTTCGAATTACGAGAAGTTATTTTTTAAAATAAAAAGCAGAACAAAATTAGAGTAAACGTTGGAAAAATTGGAGCAAAAACAACAAAATTATAATAAATGTTGAAAATGACCACCCTCGGCTATGATACAAGAGTCTACCCTCCGTCTCATTGATTGGCGTATACGTTCATTTGAATCCTATGCGTGTTTCTCACCTTAAGTTCTTGGTTTATTGAACCCCTATTGAAAATATTAAAGATTTAAAGAATCGCATTGTCGTATCATGTGAAGCAATCAGAAACACACCTGGGATATTTGAACGTATACGCCAATTAATGAGACGGAGGGTAGACTCTTGTATTATAGCCGGGGGTGGTCATTTTCAACATTTATTATAATTTTGTTGTTTTTGCTCCAATTTTTCCAACGTTTACTCTAATTTTGTTCTGCTTTTTATTTTAAAAAATAACCTCGTAATTCGAAACCTATGCTATTTAGCATCGTGCTGTGCACGATAATGTATTTTATTTTTTTTCTTGCAACCTGATTTTATGAAAAAATAAAAGAGATAAAAAAGTTTCTAAAAAATCAAACTTTTTAACGC
This sequence comes from Leptothorax acervorum, assembly GCA_035220615.1. Taxonomy (NCBI): domain Eukaryota; kingdom Metazoa; phylum Arthropoda; class Insecta; order Hymenoptera; family Formicidae; genus Leptothorax; species Leptothorax acervorum. The sequence goes on from JASTWQ010000071.1 coordinate 213,499, forward strand.
ATATTTTTAGATGATCATATTCCTGCCCGTTAAAAAGTTCTAATAAAAAATTTAATAGGGGTTGATAGTTTTATCCCCTTATAACAATACGGGACGATAAAAAAAATATTAATATATATCCTTTTCACTAGTAAAAAATGTCCACTAAACTTTAATTTGTCCCAAATTTGAGAAAAAAATAAAAACCTAATTTTTACCCCCATCTTTGGAGGAGTATAACTCCTCAGGGAGGGATGTAAGAGTATATGTTTATATAAAAAACCCTCCTTAATTTTCGACAAAGAATCATCTCTTAAAATTTTTCGCACTTATTTAGAATTACCCTGTATAAGATGATAAGATCACGATACCAAAAATGGGCTGGAAAATACATTATTTGTTGCGTTGATTAATAAAACAAGTTCACAAATTACAATCACGTAATGATAAGTTTACTCTAGCTAAAATTAGTTATTATTATATTATTACTATAATATAATTATTAATTATTTTTCAGAAAAAAATACAAAATTATTTGTCACGCAACATTATATGTTACATACCTATACTTATACTCATCTATTATTTATATTATCAATTAAGAAGTACTATTTATTTCTGCATGGATGATAAATTATATCATTAGATGACGTAAACCGCAAGCTATGTACATATACTGTTAGCTGTAATTTATAATCTGATTAAAGTATAACCATTCTCGAAACATTTCGCATGCACACCAAATTGTTCTCGTTGAACGTGATTAATAGTTTTCGCTCGTACATATATGAAATTATTTCGGTTAATAATTTCAAATATAAGGATAACATAAAATTATCAGAGCAAGAAGCACGAGTAATCTCCGTGCATTCCTTCGAGGTGCGAGGACGATCGTATGTCTTATTTTCCTGATCACCTTGATCCTTCGTTTTTATGGAAGCCGCGTGTAATGTTTCCGGCAAATGACATTGTGTTAATGACATTGCCAGATATGACCATATTTGGAATAACGTTACTGAACGATATTGAAGGGAATGTAACATAACCAGCCGACATTATAAGATTAAATTAAATGGTGGAGATAAAATAATTAAAAAATATTTATATTTTCTTTGGAACATTTTTTTGGTACTCGATTATAGATAGATGTCTAAAATTGTGTGTGTATCCGAGTTTTATATATAAAATCATTTAAATCTAAAACGGATATTTGAGTCGAAGAATTTCTGTTTATTACTTAACACATAAAACGCTTGTGGAGAAAAACAATTTTTTTTATAATAAAAATCTCACAATCAATAATACTTCTAAATGTGTGTGGTTTAAGATACAATTATAAAACTTTATATACAGGGTGATTCAGAATAAGTATATTGTCCCGAAAATCTCACATTCTTGACGCGATTCTAAGACGATTTTTCCTCTACAAAAAATTTTCCCGAAGCTTAGGTTTTGAGTTAGCATTTTTTTAAATTTTTAAAATTTAAAAATTTTTTTAATTTTTTTAAAATAAAACCAGTAAAATTTATAAGCAGTATACCCGGAACTACGAGTTATTAAAGTAAATAATTACCTTATCACATGTACAGGAGGTAGGCCTAGGCAAAGGCGGCGCGACTCACTGAAATTTACTGTCGCGAGCGCTTATGTGAGACTAAGTGAGGCACCTGCTGCGATCAGCTGATTGTTGCACACTTCGCCCTGCGTGCGGAGAGCTGGAGGGAGTGCACCGGAGTGCACACCGAGGTCACCGAGTGCAAAACAACAATAACATAACCAAAAATCGGTCGACTTCTTGCCAAGTAAATCGCAACTCGTCACGTCGCATAAAAGAGTTACGGGGTGGTCTCGCTCCGCGTGTACTTGGCGCGAGACACTATCGGTCGTTACCGTGTCTCTTGATACATGGCGTGATAACGCGATTGTTGTGAGTTGCACTGCAGCGTGTGTTACGGTTCTTCTTTTGAGATGAACGAAGTGAAACGTGAGTGAGTAAGTGACGAGTGATTGAGTAAATGAGAGAGAAAAAGAAGTGTGCAACAATCAGCTGATCGCAGCAGGTGCCTCACTTGGCCTCACATAAGCGCTCACGACAGCGAATGTCAGTGAGTCGCGCCGCCCTTGCCTAGGCCTACCTCCTGTACATGTGATAAGGTAATTATTTACTTTAATAACTCGTAGTTCCGGGTGTACTGCTTATAAATTTTACTGGTTTTATTTTTAAAAAATTAAAAATTTTTTTAATTTGAAAAATTTAAAAAAATAGTAACTCAAAACCTAAGCTTCGGGGAAATTTTTTGTAGAAGAAAAATCGTCTTAGAATTGCGTCAAGAATGTGAGATTTTCGGGACAATATACTTATTCTGAATCACCCGATATATACATAAAATCGGTGATTATGCATATTAAGACCCCACTCGCCAATGACCTTGACCTTGACATATGTTGTCAAGGTCACCCTCCTGAGTGACCTTCAGAAGGTTTTAGCCGGCGGTCATTGTTTATTAAAAAGTTATTAACAAAAAAAATTTTAAATATAACAGTTATTTTGAGTACTAATAGACATAAATGACTAATATTTATGTGAAAATAGTACATGTATGAACGAAGGAAAGTTAGTTAAAGTAGCGAATTGTTGGTATATTGAAAGAAAAGTTAAAGCAGAGAATAGAGAGTATGTGCTTCAACTTAAAAAGCACATACTTGTAAAGCGCGTCACTGACCTATAGGTTAGTGGCGCGCTTTACAAGTGTGTGCTTTGTATGTGCTTCAACTTACAAAGCACATTCTTGTAAAGCGCGTCACTAACCTATAGATTAGTGGCGCGCTTTATAAGTATGTGCTTTGTATGTGCTTCAACTTAGAAAGCACATACTTGTAAAACGCGTCACTAGTCTATAGGTTTTGTCAATAACCAACTATTATCTGCTTTAACAAAGGTTTAACATGCTTTTGCCATGATTAAAGCAGAGAATACTTGTATTCACGCTTTCTAATACATAAAATAGTGTACATACTTTTCAATATATCAACTATTCTCTGCTTTAAATAACTTTTCTTTCAATATACCAACAATTCACTGCTTTAAATAACTTTCCCCACCAAAGTTTTTTTGTTTATAACTTTTTAATAAACAATGACCGCCAGCTAAAACCTTCTGAAGGTTACTCAGGAGAGTGACCTTGACAACATATGTCAAGGTCAAGGTCGTTTATGCCTTTCAATACTCAAAATAACTGCTATATTTTTTAAACTTTTTTGTTTATAACTTTTTAATAAACAATGACCGCCGGCTAAAACCTTCTGAAGGTCACTCAGGAGGGTGACCTTGACAACATATGTCAAGGTCAAGGTCATTGGCGAGTGGGGTCTTAATATGCATAATTACCATAAAATCTTATATGTATTAATTAAATATATACATATATATCGTACAACTTACATATTGAGAAAGTCTTGATACCCTCTCATAAATAAGAAGAAACTAAAAACATAGATTATGAAATTAAACAGTCTATTGTCAAAATCAAGCAAGCGTCTTATGTAAGATATTTTCGCGAAATTTTATGTCTTCAAGAGCTGTAGATTTCGCAATGCAGCTTTCTATACTCGGTGATTCCTCATGTCATCGTCACACAATCCATCACTCTTCGCGCCTGTAGCACAATGGACATAAGAGAAGATATAATACCGATAGAATAAATTAACTCGACCTATACTGCAAAAGCGGATTGGCGCATATCCAAAGTGTGAATCAGGTCACCGTTTGTAAACGAATGATATATGTTATACCTTTCTTACTAGAGCGTCGCAAATACCTTTGCATCTATACAAATTTCTAACATGTAATTCCGCATAACCAAAATCGAATATCGAATATCAAATTGCACGTTGTTTTACAACATATTAATATTACTGGTTAGGGGAGACCGGAGCGAGGTCAACAGTTTTTTTCGGTGCCGATTTTTTACAACAGAATAAATAATTTTAATCATTAATTAAAGGAAACGCCATAATCGGTCGGGACTGGATCTTGGTTGTTCAATAAAATTATTCGTGAATTTTAAGTACAAATCATCACTCTAGTAAACCACGCGCCGTTACTTACGGACTTAAACGTAGCTACAACTAAAGCTAGAAAGAGTACCTACTCTTACACAATTAAATTGAAAATCAATTTAATCGTCCACTAACACTCGTTAGTATATTCGAAAAAGGACGGGATATGTATAGAAGGATATAGGCTAATAAAGAAAATGTTGCAAAAAACAACACCCCAGCCAGGATTCGAACCTGGACCTCCCTGCTTTCCAGGCGGGCGTCTCACCTATTCGACCACTGAGGCATGTCTATATATATTGTTCTATACATATCCCGTCCTTTTTCGAATATACTAACGAGTGTTAGTGGACGATTAAATTGATTTTCAATTTAATTGTGTGAGAGTAGGTACTCTTTCTAGCTTTAGTTGTAGCTACGTTTAAGTCCGTAAGTAACGGCGCGTGGTTTACTAGAGTGATGATTTGTACTTACAATTCACGAATAATTTTATTGGACAACCGAGATCCAGTCCCGACCGATTATGGCGTTTCCTTTAATTAATGATTATTATCTTATATACGGTCGTACTTTAAATTTGCTTATTGTTAAATAATTTTAGTTAAATGTGGTATACCGTTGTAAAGAGTGAACCCTTAGCTACAAAATTTATATAGGAAATTTTGGTCAACGTCGCTTTGTTTAACCGGTATAGAGTAAAAACGACAAAGGTGGAAAAATTGAAATGTCAAAAATGCTGGGGCGGAGTCGTCACTCCATAAATACATAATTCCGATTATGAAAACTGATAGGATACATTTTATTAATTATTTGTTAATAGAAAAATGTAATAAAATTAAAGTGTTAAAATGTTTCATTATTTTGTGTTTTTGTGTGTGTACGGATTCTATAACTCAAGAACTAATCAACCAAATATTAAAGACTTATATATGAAATAGGGGTAGAAAAGACTGAAAAATGTAATAAAATTAGAAAATTTGCCAATATTATAAAAGTCTACCCCTGTGGCTTGGTGATCACTTCGCCCCGAACACAAGTTTCAAGTTTGGTCGCTCACGAAATATTAGACATCAACGATAATAAAGAAACTTCACTGGATTCGTGTTCAGCATGCATTGCTCTTTAGAATCACGTACCTCGAGATTTGGAGATATTATTGTATATATCATTTCCACGCGCAGAAAATTTTACTATCACCTTCCGAAAACACGTTTGCCCTCGTAAAAATCATAACACGACAGGTAACCTCCCGAAACTCCGTCGGTCACATAGGTACCATAAGCAGCGTTTACAATGTTAAGGGGATCCTGCAGTGACAGGCGAACTCCAACGTGAAAGCGCCATCATCTAGCGCGGAACTGAAAATAATCGATAGTTTCGATCGTTTTCTATGTTTTCTGTGTTACCGAACTATACCTGTCCTTGTCTAACGGATACCTATACGATATATCTGTCCTTGTCAGATTGCAACAGCGCCATCTCTGACAAGAGCCGGCAACTACGGTTGCACGCAACACTACTCTTCTTGTCATTCTGCATCTGTATTTGCATTACTAAAATAAATTTTCGATGGATCTTTTTTTGTACGCATTGAATCTTACTTCTTGTGCGCGAATGAGTTAAAGGAAACGGAGCAAAAAGGTTTTGGAACGAATATAGAGTCAATTTATATATGCGACGGCAGAATATTCTGAACGCGACCGCAAAGGGAACGAGACAAAAAGTCGAACGCGAGCTACGACGAATCTTCGCTAAAAAAGATATTCTATCACTTTCTTATATCTCGTTAAAGCCGATTATTTCTGAAGAAGAGGCTCGCGGGCGCTCCGCTCCGGGGTTTTATCTCCTCATACTTCGCGAAAATTCTCTTCCCCCGGACGCGTCAAAAATTCTTCGGAGCCAATCAGTTGTCGACAGCCCGAGAGTCCGCTAATTCGATTTTGTATACGAAACAGCTGATCTCGGGGTCGGCAACCGATCGATTGTTATTTTCGACAGCTCTCTCGTTTGTCTAGGGTGTTTACCTCACGAACGAGACGCCGGAGACAAAGGAGAGCGTCGACTTCTATACAGAAAAAGTATCGATTTGCCTTGTCTATTTTCGGAGCATTGCGAAAACGGAAGATGATTCCGGGAATTATGTTCGGCGTTTAAGCACGGTTTTAAATTACCGTTATAATTTAAGAAAAGCATTTTATGCTCGCGTTTTTCGTATTAACGCGGACAATATACTGATCGATTTGGAACACTTCTACTTGCACGATATTATTCCTACATGTTTTCTCAAAGTTACATGATAAACATTATGTATGTATAAACTGCAGAATTTTTGTTTTAAGCAAATATTGTCGTCAGGTGACAGCTGTATGTGCCCAAATAAGTAATATTTTTAATTTTTTGGTGTTTTTGATATAAAATCGCGGTTGTGTAACATAGATTTTTGTGCGTACTTTAATTCTGTAAATAATTTTTGCAATTTTATAAAGCCAATTAAAAGATTCATCGAAAAACGATAATGTCGGTAAATCATACGACTGTAGGATCCCCTTAAGGGGATTCTAAACCCGTATGATTTACCGACGGAAATGTGATTTTCGCACAGCTGCCATTTTTTATTGGATTTATAGAATTAAAAATCCTTTTCCAGGATTAAAGTATAAACGCAAACGGATACGGCGCTGTTTGATTTTACGTTAAAAAAGAAGATAAATTTATTATATAAAAAAAATTTTTTTTTTTTTTAACATAAAGTTGTACAGTGCCGTGTCCGTTTGCGTGTATACTTTAATTCTATAAATCCAATAAAAAATGGCAGCTGTGCGAAAATCACATTTCCGTCGGTAAATCATACAGCTTTAAGATCCCCTTAATGGCGAGTTCGTAAAATATACAGGTTTCGAGATATTTTATTTGACGATTCCACCCCGACGACGTCTTTGCCCCGGTCTCCCCTACTTCATGCGTAAAAAATTTTGTTACTTATCTCTTATAAATCAACATTTTTTTATTTAATAAATAATTATATTATTATTTTGGATGATTGTCTTGGGTTTATTATAGTATTAACGCTTGAAAATTATGATCGGTATTTTAAAAAATAAAGTTTTTCACTATTTTCCACACACACATTCAATGTAAAAAGTATATTTATATAGCAACGTAAAAATTTATCTGAGTGCTTTCTTATAATAATAACAGATGTACTTACCTACTATTTTTCTGTATACTTATACTTATGCTACTTTCCGCCAGTTTTGAAAAATGTTTTGTCCTAAATTCTTGACAGCATCGGATCGAAATTAAATTGCCGTCCGGAATTAATTAATATTAGATCTACGAGAACGATGCTTGTATATAGAGTAGAGTGGGACAAAAGTACGCATTTAGTTTTTGATCCCATATAACTACCGTTGAGATATAGCTAGAATCTTGAAATTTGCACCTCAAAATCTGCAAACATTTTTTTTTAAAATTCACGGGTTTATGTCCATATTTTGAATACATTCCATGTACCTAATAAATTTTTCTTAAACCAATTGCAAAAACGCACTTTTACCTCACCGGTAGGGCGAAAGTGCAGTTTTTAAACACGTTTTAAATTGCCGGTAAGCGCTACTATCTACGGATAACAATTTGAAATATCTAATATAGCATGACACACGCCAGAAACGAGTTAATCAAAATGTCTTGTCAATGATTTACTTAAGTTTATTTCTACTTAATGAAATACCGTTTGGAAGAAATCAAAATATTACATCAGAAAAAGGAAAAATGAAATTTACCTCATAGTTTCAACACTGTTCAGTCGAATCGGTTGTTATTACATATGACGTCACTCAGCCATGACACCTCACAAACTATCTTAGTGTTATAACTATCTTAGTGTACTATAGAGATATCGTAATATACATGATGCTTATGTTCAGTTTATTAAGTTCGATCCTTATGTTAAATGTACGCGCGAGTTTCTTTTTTGTGTATTTCCTTGTACTGCGCGCGCTACTACTTCCGGTTTCTTCTTCACTTCTTTTGTTTCTCCAAGTATGGACGCAACTGAGTTCACGTTTATATAATAAAGTTATAATACACGATTAATTGGCTGCCTTTCCTGCCCGAAAGTCAACAGGTTATGAGCCCAGAGATGGAGAAGAACGTAAAGATATATTGAAGAACTGTGTAATTGAGCAGCTGTGTCACCGATTCTTTGTGACAAAATGTATAGCAGTATACAGTACATCGAGAAATTAATCGATAAAAACTATGAGGCATGGAAAATGCAAATGAAGAGTGTGCTTGTATATATATATAATGGCCTCTGGGGCTATGCAAGTGGAGAAATCGTGAGGCCTGTGGCGTAAGCAAGCGCATCGAATTGGACAACCAGGGATAAAAAGGCTCTCGCACTTATTATTTTGAGCGTATCAAAGGCGGAATTAGGACACATAAAGAAAGCAGCATTATTCAAACATGGGTTGAATTGGCAAGAATACACAATTCCAAAGGTCCGGTAAGAAAGGCAGTTCTGTATAGACAATTGTATAATCTAAGGAAAAGTTCTTCCGAGTCGATGTCGCATTGCAGTATATAAATACTTTCCAAGAAAAGGTTAATTTATGGAAGATGCAGAAATAGAAATTCCAGCCGAGTTGCAGTCAATTATGCTATTAAGCAGTCTGCCTGAAGATTACGAAAATTTCTGTGTGGCTATAGAGTCGAGGGATCAAATTCCGACAGTAGATATTATTAAAGGAAAACTAATAAAAGAAGAAGCAAGGCGTCAAGGAAACGAAAATAAAGAAAATGCTACGACGTCGGCGCTGGTTTTTCGGAAGACTCATACAAACAAAGAATCATCTGCATCCATAAACAAAAGTTCAACCAAGAGTGACCAGGTGGATAAGAAGAAATTTAACGGCACCTGTTTTAACTGTGGCAAATATGGTCATCCTGCAAATCGTTGTCGTCTAAGAAGAAGAGATGGCGGTAAGGTTAATCGGGCAAGGAAAAAGAAAGGAGCACGAAAAAGAAGACTCTCTAATCGTGATCTCAGCTCTGGTATGTTTGTCAGGGAAAAACGAATGGTATTTAGATAGCGGAGCTACGTCACATATGTGCAATGATAGAAATGCGTTCGAGAAGTTATCTAACGGGCCGGTTAGCAATATTAGTACCGCTGGGAAATAAAATATAATATCTTATGGTGTAGGGATTGTACGAATTAACGTTAAATTGCACGGTAAAATAAAGTCAGTAAAGTTAACAAACGTGTTGTAGGGTAAACGCACCCAATATCGTAAACCTAATTTTAAACCCTTGTAGAAAATAGAGGAATTAGTATTTTTATATAAAATATGTCTCATTTTCTTCGCAATTTATTTAAGAAACAATATATGAAACTGCGGTGATATACTAAGATGTGTTATAGTTATAGTCAAAAAACCAGAAAATGGAAAAATCACGATCCTAAAAAAATGGTACTTAATATCGTATATGTAGAAAAACAATTTGAAATAAGCAGATAAAATCGTGGTAAATTTTATTTTATGATATATGGAAGTAAACATAAAAAATTACAGTGGTTATTTATTAATGTTGTCACTTATTACCCTCGAAAGTTAATTATTTCTTGCGCAGTTGCACACGTGAAAATTTCTTCAAAAATCCCACATTCTACGTGGGTCCAACGATGACAAACGATACATTGCACCCATTCTTTACCATGTGTATCAATTTTATATCTTCCCCCGCATAATATGCATACGGCATCGTCCTCATCACAATCAGAATCAGTCGTATACGGTTTTAAGTACACACGCTTTATGACATAAAATCATCCATCAAGACTTGTATAACGTTCAAATAAATAAAATAACCGTTAGACGTCATTGTTTAGACTGTTTTAATGACTACTTATATAATACATACATTGTCCACTTACCTTACTTCACTATATATAGTTTTCTTGTAACACCTTGCTAATGTACACGAGGTTAAATTCGGAACAAATACTTCTTGTGCTACACGTGCTTGATGAATATCGCCGAAAGTACAATATGTCTCTCAGCAAACATCAGGGAACTACTTCCGTCGGTTTTCAATACAGTGCAACGCTTAAGTGCCAAAATAATGCCCGAAATAATACGATATTACGTGCTATACGATATTGGGTGCGTTTACCCTATGTACCGGAATTAAGAAGTACTTTATTGTCAGTTCCGGCGATGACTGAAAAGAAATACGTAGATAAGTTTTCAGAGAACAATGCGTATATCACTAGACCGGTTAATTCGTTAGTTTTTATCGCGACTAAGAAAGACCGCATGTACGTAGTGAAACAAATGGCAAGTCATGAAGTCCTCAATGTTAGTGATGACCCGAATTTAAAATTCAGATTATGGCATGAAACGTATGGCCATTTGAATTATAACGATTTCAAAGAATTATTTGATAAGAAAAGAGTATACGGGTTAGATTTACCGTCGAAAAATCTAAAATTACCATGTAAAACATGTGATCGATCTAAAATTCATGTGTTGCCATTTAAGGATGTATCGGAGGTACAATCTTAGACAAAAGTGTATGAAATTTGAAATACTTAAATATCTACGCCTAACGCATAGTAAATCTAGATGTAAGATACTCAAACGATAGTAGGAGCCTTATTTTTACTCCTAGAAAGGTATTTTTTACTTTACAAATGTTTTTTCCAGTATTATTTGCGATTTTTGTCATTTATGAACCTAAACTTTTGGCAGTGAAAATGCCTTGATTTCAACTTTATAACGTCAAATTATTTCAAAACGAAAGACATTATTCAGCAGTGCTGATAAACAAATGTGACTTTAATAACGTCAAAAAAGATAAATATGTATCATATAAACGATAATTTTGAATATTATTTATTATAAACATTGTTATGCGACTCTCTCAAAAGAGACGTGATAGCGCTGTATGACTCGATTCACGTAGGTTGGCAGCCTTGCACAGTACCAAAACAGTGCGAGACTTGATGCGAGCTGCGAGGTGCGACGTGCGAGGTTATGTCTGTTCGTTTACATTTTTACAATGTCAGACACGAAAAGTTATCGGTGGAAAGGCAAAATAGTGACAAAAGCAGTTCATGAAAAAAGACTCGCTATCTCTTCACGAGTGCAACGGAGACAAAAAGTTAGCTAGAAGGCATAGATATACCGGATATACGTGTAGCGACAGCTGTACGTTATACTTTGCTTACCCAGCTGATTGCGACGTTGCCGCGCTTTCACGAGCCATCGAGATACATTCGTGCCGACAGCACAATTATCTCAAGTTATAATTTATATCTTTAAAAGGGGACTTGGTTAGAGGGCGTGTGAGTGTATGGATGTGTGTAATTGACGCTGTGATATTAGATCGTTTTTAGATAGTTTTAGAGTAAAGTTCGTAGTATAGCAGCGTTTGAGAGTAAGAGGAGAGGCGTGAGAAGCGGTGTGAGTGAAGGCGTTGCATGGGAGTGCGTTAAAGATTAGATTTCGGCTTAGTTTTTGGCAAGCGGCTTTGTACAGGTTATGGCGTCGAGCGGCTCACCGAGCGCGGGAAGTGCCGGGAAAGTAGGTAAGGTAGGAAGGCGCAAACCCGACGGTAAGGCCGATGGTAAACAGAGGAAGTTGGTAACGGAGGTAGGCAAAAGAGTTACTTTTAAAGAAGAGGTGGATGAGAAAACTAATATAAGTATACTGAGGAAGGAAATTAATGAAGTCAGGGAGCAATCTAAAGAGCAGATTTTGAAGTGTTTGAGTAAAATAGAGGAAGTGAAAGAAAATTTCGAACAGTATAAAAGAGAATGTAAAAGAAAAGAGGAAGGTTTAGAGGAAAGGCTAAGGGAGATAGAACGTAAGTTAATAGATTTGGAAAATAGGTGGATTGGCTGGCTGGAGCGTTGTGAAAAAGGGATGGATGTAAATAAAAAAATAGATTTAACGGGAGAAAGTGAAGGGGAGAAAAGTTTAAGTGAAAGCAGAGAGCCTAGAAGTTTAAGAGGGAGTAGTTACGCGGGCTCTTTTATGAGCGAGGATAGGTAAAGTCATCGTGAGGTAGGTAAATTGAAGAGATGGATAAAAGATAAAGAGAAAGAGGATAGGAGGAATAATGTAGCAATAAAAGGACTGAGGTTGGATAACGAAATAGCAGACTGGAAGGTATGGATGCAAAACTTTTTATTAGAAAAGCTAGGTGTGAAATGCATGGTCAGTAATGTCAAGAAAAGTGGTTCGGTTATTATTGTAAAATTAGAGTACGAGGGTAAAAGGGAGGTAATGAGAAATAAATATAAATTAAAGGGAGGGAACGTTTTTATTGAAAATGACTTGACATGGGAAGAAAGAAAGGTACAGGAAGAAATGTATAAGTGGGCTAAGGAGAAAAGAAGTAAAGGGGAGGATGTAAAGGTGGGCTACGCGAGGGTTAGAATAAAAGGTATTTGGAAGTCATGGACGGAGATTGAAAAGGATATGGGGAAAAAAGTAGTCGAAAAAGGGATACAAGATGATAATATTGAAGAGAGGGAAGAGCAGGGTTTTGTATAAGGAGTGGAGAAGAATGAAAATAAGAGAGGGCTACAGAAAATAGGTAAGAAATTTATATTTTGGAATGTGGTAGGTTTAGAAAATAAAGATAGAGACTTTTGGAATTACATCAAGGTTTATGATTTTGTGAGTTTGAGTGAAACATGGATTGACGAGGAAAAATGGGAAATTATAAAAGGCTGGTTACCTAATTCTCACATATGGGAATGTAATTACGCTACTAGATTAAAAAAGAAAGAGAGGGCTAAAGGCGGAATGTTATTAGGTATAAAGAAAAACTAGAGAGTAGAAAGGTCGGTGCTGATTAAGTCAAGAGAGAAAGGTTTTATTTTGTCTGAAATAACTGAGGGAGGGGAATTAATAAATATAATATCGGTTTACAATACTGAAGGTTAGAGCAGTATGGAAGAGATTTTGGATAAGTGGTTGGAAAATAAGGATAGAAAATGCACATTTATTGGTGGGGATTTTAATATTAGAATTGGTGGATTAGGAAGTGGGGAAGAAGAGGAAGGAGGTTTGGAAAGGAAAAGCAAGGATAAAACTATAAGTAATGGAGGTAGGAATTTGGTGGAGTGGGTGCAAAATAAGGGATGGTACATCTTGAATGGTATGACTAAAGGCGACTGGGAAGGGGAATACACATTTGTAAGCGCGAGAGGTAATTCGGTAATTGCTTATGTGATTGTCTGCGATGAATTGTATAATAGCGTTAAAGAATTTATTGTAGATGCGAGGGTGGACTCGGATCACTTGCCTGTAATTGCGGTAATGGAGGATAGCAGCAGAAGGAATGGAGACGAAGAAGAGTGGGTAAATGAAGAGGATGAGAACACTGAGAGAAGATGGAAAACATGTTGGGATAAGGAGACTATAAGGTGCTACAAGGAAAAGACAGATGATCTCACATGGAATGACTCGCAACAGGGAAGATCAATTGAGGAAAAGTGGAGCAAATTGAAAGAGCTAGTCCAGGAGTCTATAATAAAGAAGGAGGTAAAGGTTAAAAGGTGGAAAATTGGTTCCAGGGACTGGTGGGACAGAGAATGCACGAGGAAGAAAAGGGATGTGAAGAGGACATATATAAAATGGAGGAAAGGGAATTTAGCTAGAGGAAGGTACATTGAAGAGAAAGGTAATATGAAGGCGCTATATGAACAGAAAAGGAAGAAGAAGAGAGAAGAGGAAGAAGAGGAATTAAAGAACTTAAGGCACGGTGCAGAAGTTTGGAGATTTATAAACAGAAAGAGGAAGAAGAAAGTCTGGAAAGATAACAACATTGGTTGTGAGGAATGGAAAAAGTATTTTAAGGATCTATTAGGCGGCACGGATGAGAAGGGGGCTAACAAGGAAGAAGGAAACGAGGTAGGAGCAGTACAAGATGAGCTTGTAGGATCACTCCTGGAGGAAGAGGAGGTAGCAGAAGCGGTCAGAGGGATGAAAAAGAACAAAGCGGTAGGAGTAGACGGCATCCCGATGGAGACTTGGCTGTATGGAGGTAGCTCAGTAAGGAAAGGGTTGATAGAGGTGCTAAATCAAGTTTGGAGAGAGGGATATATCCCTAAGGATTGGAGAACTTTAATTATAGTCCATCTATACAAAAGAGGGGAGGTAAATAAGGTTGGAAACTACAGAGGAATCTCTCTTCTGTGCTCAGCTTATAAAATATACGCTGAGATAATTAGAAGAAGGTTGGAGAAGATCATGGTACAAAAAGGTTTGCTGCCGGAGAGCCAAGCGGGATTTAGGAAAGGACGTTTAACGTTGGATAACATTTTTGTATTGGATCATCTAACACAGAGAGAGGATAGGGATGGAAAGAAAGTCTATGCGCTCTTCGTTGACTTGAAGGCGGCTTTTGATAATGTAGACAGAGGTCAACTGTGGAAGATTCTTAGGAAGATGGAAATTGAAGAGGAGCTTGTAAAGAAGATGGAAGAAATTTATAAAACTACAGAAGTTGCAGTTAGAACGAAGGATGGTTTAACAGATGAATTCATGGTTACGAGGAGTGTGAGGCAAGGCTGTGTTCTGAGTCCACTTTTATTCAACTTGTATATGGCGGACATTAGGAAAGTACTGAAGGAAAGAGGTATCGGCGGAATTTGATTAGGCCATGATAGAGTATGGTCGTTAGAATATGCGGATGATATGGTATTTTTAGCAAAAAATAAGGTTGCGATGTTAGACATGATGGATACAATTAAAAGATTTCTTAGGAAAAGGAAAATGGTATTGTGTACTGAAAAGACTAAGATGATGGTGTTCAATAAAAAAGGTAGGAAAAAATTTGAAAGGTGGAAATGGGATAATAAAGAAATTGAAGAAGTTAAGCAGTTTAAATATTTGGGATTTGTATGCAGCAGGAATGGAAAATATGCAGAACATGTAAAAGATTTATGCAGAAAAGGTAGGATTGCGGTAAATAAGGTATGGGGTTTGGGGGAAAGAATTTGTAGGAACGATTTTTGTAGAAGGTGGATGTTGTTTAAATATTTGGTGCAAAGTGATTTCGTATGGTGTGGAAATATGGGGATGGGAGTAAAGAAAGGAATTAGAAAAAATTATGTTGGATTACGTTACATGGATTTTTAATTTGAAATTTTGTACCCCAAGGTATATGATGTCAAGGGAGTTGGGATTAAAGAAATTAAGAATAGGGTGGGGGATAAGGGCTATGAGATATGAAGAGAAAATTAGAGCAGCTGATGATAATAGATGGATTAAAATGTGCTGGTTAGATAAAGAAAAAAATGATTGTAAAGATAGATATGGTAGAGAAAGATCAAAATATTTTAGTAGGAATGGTTGGAGTACTGTGGCTGTGGATGCTTTAAGAAGGGAGGGAAGAGATTTAGTTAAGGAAATGAGTAAAAGAGATGAAGATGTACAAAGACAAATTGAGGAAATTAGTATTTTAAATTCTAGGTATAATAAGAAATATAAGAATTTAAGTAGAGAAATAGGTGGCCCTAAATATCTGAGGAAGGAATATATGGATAATTATGATAAAGGCGAAATTATTAGAGCTCTAGTGAATTTAAGATGTGGTAATTTGGAGGACGCAAATATGTATTGGTTAAAAGAGGAAAGCGGTATTTGTATGTTTTGTAAACAAAATAGGGATAACACGAATTATTATGTAGCGGAATGCAAAGCGACAAAAAATTGGTTTATTGAATTAGGTAAGAATAATAAAGAAAGATTAGAGAGGCTTTGGAATGACGACATGGACAGCATCAAAGAGAAAATATTGTTGAGATTATATAGGGAACGGTTAGCGTTAGAAAAAGAAGAGCGAAAAAGAAGGTTGGATTAAAACATTGATGGTAAATGTGTAACAATATGTGCAATAGTTAGCGGTAAGTTAGGATAGTAGCGTATGAATGGAAGGATGAATGATTAAGGTTATTTGTAAACCAAGTCCACTTCTTGGCTATGGTAGTAGCTGAAGTTAATAATAAATAAATAAATAAATTTATTTATTTCTTTAAAACGGTGTAGTGAAGACAATTAAAACTTGGCAGATATTTTTATCTATTCGTATACTAGATGTACAAAAAATTCAAAATATTGGTAGCATTTCTTCAACATTTTTTTAGCTGTTTTATCCGTCAAAATCGTCTCCTCCCATAAGAATACATGTAAAATCAGTGAAAATTAAAATCGTTATAACTCAGCAACCGTTTAGTGGATTCGTTTCTACTTTTTTGTAGCACATCAGGAAGACTAAAAGAACATTCTCACAAATTTTTGTCGACTTGGTAACATTTTGAAAATAGGTCACGTTTATATAATAAAGTTATAATACACGATTAATTGGCTGCCTTTCCTGGTCATCCCTGCCCGAAAGTCAACACCCACCTAACTTACACGAAAAGAAATATACTTGCACTGAGTACTTTTATGTACAAACGATGTACAATCCGAATATATTAATGTTTTTGTGGTAGATGAGGGGCAAAATATATCGACTAGCAAAACCCGTTCGTAATTACTCCAGCTACGATTCGGCATTGCCTCGCGTGCGGCGGGTAACTCCCAATGGTTTTGCTTTTTGTTTAAAATTGTAGTTCATGTTGATAATCTATAAATTTTAATTATAGTAATTTAAAGTTAAATAACTAGAGTATTATTTAAAATAGTGCCGCGCACTCTTACCCTACTCTACTCTACATATAGCATAAAATGTGAAGACGAAGCAAAAAAAGTAGAACGTGTCTGTTTCGTGTTAATATTTCAGTGATAAATTGCTATCTATGTAGTAGCAGTAATGAAAAACGACAATATTCGATCTAGATGTTATTAATTTTTGCTCGCTATTTTATTGCTATTTATTTTAAAAGGTATCGCCGCGGTGACAATTATTCGATACTTGTCAAATTATTTTGATCAAAAGTAAAATTCTCAATATCTAATCAATTCTTACTTTACTTTTTTTACAATCATGTTTAAAATGCCCTCAAAGATTAATTTCTGACCGTGCTGATTCGATTATATATTTTTTCAATTAATTGTGTTATAAGAATAAATAAATGGAAAAGCTAAGAAGTTTTGCGTACGATTTATATGTATGACATCGTGTCTTATATCAACGCATGTAGCTAGATCTACTAATTGCGAATCATTCGATCTATGTATAAATGCGACCGACTTTTCTTCTGTTGCCTCGTAAAATCTCGTATAAACGTAGGTATTTAATAAATATGTTCTTCTTTTTTCAGCGAATGTCAGAGATTGTTGAGCAGAATATTGGACGATATGGGCGAGGCATCGGCGAATGCTCAAGGACTCAACAAGCCCATCACTAGCGCCCTTAAACTCCGCGACACGGATCACACGGTTTATTTGCTCGTAGATAATGAGGCGAACAAGTAAGCTCTTTTATCCGTTTTTTGATAGATTTATTTACTTGAGAGATGCAATATCTGTTAATTGAGTTATAGTTATTTACACTTAAGATCTATCGTTTGTGTGCAAACAACACCATATTTAGAATTTCGATATTTCGATACATAATTAATCTGATTGATCTTTAATTTTTTTCTCAAATTTTTAGTTCTTAATAAGTTTTAAAAAAATTTCTTGCGATTAAAGGCCATCACACACAAAATGCATAGCGTAGCATTAGCATAGCCTAAGACCGCTGGATCAATGAGCATCCAGCATAAAGTCGCCATATTAATTTACATAAGATGCTCATTGGTCCAGCGGTCTTATGCTATGCTTATGCTACGCTATGCATTTTGTGTGTGATGGCCTTAATACTCGAAATCATAAAAAATAAGAGTAAAAATAAAATTTTATTGTTAAGTTTTGTAACTATTGTACAAATCGAGATATCTTAAATTCGCGGATTTTAAAGAAGAAATATATAATACTTAAAATGATACGTCAAAGTGGGTATTTTCCAGTCAACATTCGTCGGATCTTTCTTTAAAATTGTTAACACAAGATTCTTAATTCTTTTCATTTACATAATTCGCCTGTTTTTAAGATTATCTAAGATGAGATGCGATATAATTAAAATACTTTTATAATTGTATATATATATAAAGCGTCCTCGAACTATTAAACTATCTTTTGTCAACGAATGCTTTGATCAATTCCGTCGAATCTTCTCCAGCGAGAATATCAAGCACGATAAACGCGTTTCCATTGCAGCTTTTCAGATTGTAACACGTTACATTTTCATCAAGCTCTAAATTAAAATTGTTTGTATTGAGATATAAAAGTCAATCTATACTTAACGATATAGAATATGGATCTGCGATTTTCCGCAGTTAAATTCCGCAGTTTTCCGGAGTTAAATTTTTCAATAATTTATAAATAAAGAACCATGTAGGTATTTTCTCCGATGTAAACACTTGAAAGATATGAGATACGCGTCAGACCATACACAGATATTACGCATCACTTGGCGATCATTAAGACAACGACGTAACATAGTGTCCTCCAAAGTGATCGTCTCGCGGGAGACTGTGATTCATTCGCATAAAATCGCGTATGCTTGATTTTGCAGCGGGCTCGGTAGCGTGGTTGGATTACTAAAAACGGGATCAAAACATCTGTTTCTGTTCGACGAAACGGGGGAGCATTATCAGCTGCAGGCGAGATGTATCCTGGATTTCTACGTGCACGAGTCGCGACAGCGTATGGGTCTGGGCAATATTCTCTATCAGCACATGTTATCTGTAAGTTCAGCGTACGCTCTCTCATTCTCGAATCTTAAATTAACTGTTTAACCTCGCGAATTATCTTTGCTGGTAAGAAACCGCCTACGGTAAGTTTACGGTACCTATATAAGTTTAAATCGACATACATATACAATTAAGAATACAGGTACAATTAACGATCTCTGATCGGTAATGATCGCAATTAGTAAAATTGTAGTTAATGAAAACAAATTAAAAATAATGAAATACACTATAATTTTTAATTCCCTCCCGTTGAGATTATCTCTGACAAGAGAGAAAGAGTATACCTCTGATTGCAAGTCTGAATAATATTTCACACAAAGGAGTGTTAATGAATAATTAAACACAGGAGTGATCCAGGATTTAATTAATGTGAATACCGTAACTTCATATTTTTACATTGTTATATTGTGATTAATTCTTTTATTACGTAAAATATAATGAAATATAGCTACTATTGCCATTTCTAAGATGTTTGCCAAAAGATGACCGATTTAATTGATTAGCATTCTCTCTCGATAATTATATGTTAATGAGACCCCGAGAAACGCGCCGTTCTCACGTAAAGAGAGAGTTTCCGCTGCATGATACCCGAACTTCCCCGCTCGAAGACAAATCTTCAATGCGCCGATACGAGGCGTAATTACTTCCTGTACAGAAGCAGAAGGCGTTGCGTGCGATCATGATTTAGATCGTTAAGGCTCCGTGCGAAACAGAGGCTTGACCGCTGCAATAGCGGTTACTCAACGATAAAGAGAGAAACGAATAATATTTACGTAACAGACTGGCAACATTTATTTCCGACAAATAATTTTATTGCAATTCCTGATGGAAAAATGTCTCAGAATTGTTCATATTATTAATCAGAATTTCTATGAAATTTTTAACTCAGAATTTTTATACGAATTGGTACGTTTTTCTGAAAAACTCAAAATAATAATGAGGCATTTTAGATTTTTTTATCCAACACATCTTTATAGAAATCTGTGAATAAATAAAAAATCTGCGCAATATATTTATCAGAAGTTTTCATACATACAGATATACTGAAATATTCCGAAAATCTCCGTAATACGTATCCATATGTATTACTATTAAAGGGAAAAAATTAATATAAAATTTGAAAAATTTTAGTTAAAAAAACGACGCTGCTAGATTTTAAAATATTTGAAAACAATAAATAACTAATTTAAAATATTAAATTAATAGATAATTACAATGTGAATGTAGAAATACTTTCACACATTAATTTAAAATACTTTTTCCATTTATAGAAATTGTTTCATTAATATATTATTTTTTTTAGCAGCGCCGTTTTTTTAACTAAAATTTTTCAAATATTATATTAATTTTTTCCCTTCAATAGAAATACATATAGATACGTATCACTTGGATTTTATTTCTTTTTTTTTTTTTTATAAAGATACTATCCCTTGAGTTTAATTTTTTAAAAGTACCTATACAATAGTTATTTTTCAAGATAATATATCTACTATAATAAGTACCTGACGTCTGTATGTCTGTCTGTATGTCTGACCGCGAACTACTCATTCATTAATGGACCGAATTTTAAAGTAGTGTATATGAAATCTGTACAAAATTACCTTTTACAAAAAGGTTAAAAAAAACGCGCCAAGCACGCGTGGTGTACCTTGAAAAAATCGAAGTCGTTATCTTTACCTCGAAAAAATCCAAGTAATATCTTTACCTTGAAAAAATCGAAGTAATATATTTATTACAAAAAAAAAGAAATGATCTTTAAATTATGCGCCAATCAAATATATATTATATATCAAAAAATAACTATTGTCCTTTTAAAAAATGTATTCCCATTGAAGTGAAAAAATTAATATAAAATGTGAAAAATTTTAGTGAAAAAAACTTGGCGCTGCTAAACATAATAATATATAATAAAACAATTTCTATAAATGGAAAAAGTACTTTAAATTAATGTGTGAAAGTCTTTACATTCACATTGTAATTATCAATTTAATATTTTAAATTAGTTATTTATTGCTTTCAAATATTTTAAAATTTAGCAGCGCCAAGTTTTTTTCACTAAAATTTTTCACATTTTATATTAATTTTTTCACTTCAATGGGAATACATTTTTTAAAAGAACAATAGTTTTTTTTTGATATATAATATATATTTGATTAGCGCATAATTTAAAGATATCATTTCTTTTTTTTTGTAATAAATATATTACTTCGATTTTTTCAAGGTAAAGATATTACTTGGATTTTTTCGAGGTAATGATAACAACTTCGATTTTTTCAAGGTACACCACGCGTGCTTAGCGCGTTTTTTTTAACCTTTTTGTAAAAGGTAATTTCGTACAGATATCACCCCTTTTTGTAGTTACAGATACATCGAACGCCATAATGTCTATCGACATCGACATTTATGTCTAATAAAATCAAATGTAAATATTTTTTGTATTATAACTTATAAGAATTATATCTGAGAGTTTGACATCCTTAAATGTGCAGTGTAGTTTGTATAAATTTATAAATTTAAAAAATTAAGACACAAAATATGAATATATCAGGCAAAGTCATGTTTGTCGAGAGCACATTATGCAATGTGTTTGCTATAAATAAATTATGTCGAAAGAAAAATAGATTTGATACAGAATTTGGCATGTACGATGCTATTGGCAGAATGTTATAATAGATAATATATGTATAGTAAAGTTTTAACAAAATAAGGCAATTAATAATTTATAAGTAGAGCTTGACAGTCCTATATAATTCGATGCAGATTATATAGGACAGAAACAGCAGAATCTACGTTCGACAATCCCAATTTACTGTTAATTTGTTATTAGATAAGATATTTTTGGTATGATAAGTTAAAGGATATGTATGAACAATTTTATTTCAAAACATTAATTAATTAATTAATAAGTGACAAGAAAACGATTATTTTAAAGATATTTACTTATATACATATATAAACAAATATTATGGAGATAGAGGAGATACAGTCGGAGGAGCTGTCTGATATTTTATATCTAACAACAAATTAGAAGTAAATTGACATTGTCGAGCGTAGATTCTGCTGTTTCTATTGCTAATCTGCATCGAATTATATGGTACTGTCAAGCCGTACCTACTTATAAATTATTAATTGCTTTATTTTACTATACATATATTATCTACTACCTAACATTCTGCCAACAACATTGCACATATTTCAACAAAATTTATGTATAGCAAAACACTGCATGCTCTCGACAAACTTGACTTTGCGTGATATATTCATATTTTATGTCTTAATTTTTTAAATGTTTTATAAAATACAAACCACTGCACATTTAATTAAGGATGTCACTGTCAGATATAATTTTTGTGTTATAATATAAAAAATATTTAGATTTAATTTTATCAGATATATTCGATAGTCATTATTAAAGGGAGAGAGAGAGAGAGAGAGAGAGAGAGAGAGAGAGAGAGAGAGAGAGAGAGAGAGAGAGAGAGAGAGAGAGAGAACGCGAGCGGGAAACGCGAGCAGGGAACGCGAGCAGGGAACGCGAGCGTGACCGCGAGAAAGAGTGATAATACGTACAATAGATATAACCTCGCCATCCTCGCTCAGGGTGTATCCCAGGAACCAGCCATCCACAAGACGCAAACTCTGTCATTCTAGCACTCATCATGCACTTTGTTCGGAGTGTTCGGAGTGTTCGGACGCGACGACGCGGACGGAATATTTTTCGACGACGCGGACGTCTAAAGCGGCCCATTATTACATGTACGAGTTTGATTCGCGAGCCGGACTCGAGCGTTTTTCACCACACACACACTCCCGAACAGTCCCGAAATTTGGCTCGTCGAACGCTGAGCCCGTCTCGTGACATCCCACGAACGAGTAGAACCGAGCCGAGCCGGACTCGCGACGTGTATGCGCCGCTTTATGGTTATGTTTACATGTGTCATATCACATGTGATCGAACTAACGCCAGCGCCGCATCGCATAACGGCAAGAACATGAACTGGACAAAATCAGACACTACAGCGCTGCGCCGCGCGCCGTGGCGAACACAGCAACCGTAATACGTCGACGTTTCTTAATTGTAAATTTTCAGCTTTGAGTTTTGCATCGCGATATCTCCGCTCGTAGGGCACGTAGCGGAAAAATAAAAACACTTTTCTTATATAAATTTGGTCCAAGCTTTACGATAAGCCTAGTTAGAACTTGATCCGTTCACTGGTTATCGAGATCTAAAAATCTCGGGTACTCGCAACTCGTCGCGTCGCGTATATATAGAGCCACGGCTGTCTCGCTCCGCGCGTACTTGGCGCGAGACACTACCGTGTCTCTTGATAGGGGTAAAATTTCCCGGGAAGTGCCATAAAGTGTATAATTTTTCGTTACCGATCTTTTTGGAAGCCGGTTACGATATTTTTCCAATTTTTCCGGAAATTTTATATGAAACGGGGGTAAAATTTTCCGGGAAGTGCTATAAAGTGTATAATTTTTTGTTACCGATCTTTTTGGAAGCCGGTTACGATATTTTTCCAATTTTTCGGGAAATAATTGACCGAATCTTAAAGCCATGATGTGTATAATTTTTCAATAAATCCTTAAGAACTCTCGAAAATTCAAATACAATATAATTGGCCATGAGAGTCAAACGCGGTACTTGGTGCGTATTTTTAATCATAACTGATTAAATTTCGAGATACAAGATCCGAAATTCCGTAAGTTTCCAACATATTAACTGCGCGCCGATTATTTGTCAGACTTTAAACACAGCTATCATTGGAACATTAAAAATTCCCTGTCCCTTCCCTAATTAAATCGATATCGATTTAATATTAACATCACTGTAAAAGAACTTATTGCGAAAAATATTACCCCAGCCAGGGTTTGAACCTGGAATCTCCCGCATTCCGTTCGGGCGTCTTAACCAATTCGACTACCGGGGCATGTGGTAATATTTATCGCAATAACCGGATAATAATAATTTGAACGTCTTTCTCAGGCGCGCGTCGCTGCGCGATCGATTTGCTTTTGAAGTCTGTACAGGCCGACAACACGTGATTCTTCTGGCAAACCGGGCATTTTATTGTGTTTGCGGTGTGACTTTGAAGGACCGCCTTATTACTCGATTTTCGGTTAGCAACCGGGAGAATATTCTCGAGCGCTCGAATTCGGGCCGCAAGAAAGGCGTCTAGTGTAACGTACAACGGATAATCCGCGGTATTCCCCAGGTGCAACTCCCATACTTTACGAGTAGCTTCATCGAGTCGTTGAGTGACAAGGTACACGAAAAAATCATCCCAAGACGACATGGGTCGACCAAGATTCCGCAATGCTTGAATCGCCATGGACGCTCTGTCCCGCAACGCGGTTAAATCAGACGCAGACTCTGAATTTAAGCTCGCCAATGAATTTAGCGCGTGAATGTGCTCATGCACGAGACGTCGATGATTATCGTATCGCGACGACAGAATTTTCCACGCGACCTTAAAGTTCGCTTCGGTAATCGGCAACGTTTTTACGAGATCGCTCGCTTTGCCCTTCAGGCACGATAGGAGATAATGCATTTGCGTGACATCCGATAAATCAAAGTTTTTAAGCATTTGTATGGGTGACCTTCGTAAGCGAATACCAAGTCGATATCTCATCGGGCCTAAGAGATATTGACGAATCCGTGAAAATACATTTTAACCCTTTTCACACCCTTAGGGATTGAATTTTTAAAAATCCCTTCTTAGTGGATGCTTACGTCATGAGAGGAATACACCCCTCGAATTTTATGTCTCTAGGTTCAGGGGTTTGGGCTGGGCATTGATGAGTCAGTGAGTGAGTCAGGACATTTGTCTTTATATATATAGATTTTATTTGGAAACATTAGTTAATTAATTAATAAGTGACAAGAAAACTATTATTTTAAAGATATTTACTTATATATATGTACATATATAAACAAATATTATGAGATAGAGGAGATACAGTCGGAGAGAGGAGCTGTCTGATATCTTATATCCAACAACAAATTAGCAATAAATTGACATTGTCGAACGTAGATTCTGCTGTTTGCTAATCTGCATCGAATTAGGTATATAGTTGTCAAGCTGTACTTATAAATTATTAATTGCCTTATTTTATTAACCAACTTTATTATACCTATATTATCTATTAACATTATGCCAATAACATTGCACATACATGCCAAATCCTGTAACAAACCAGTAGTTTTCCTTTCGACAATATTTATATATATAACAAACACTTTGCATACCTAATCTGCTCCCGAAAAACTTGACTTTGCCTGATATATTCATATTTTGTCATTTTTTTTTAATAATTTATAAATTTATACAAACTACACACATTTAAGGATGTCAAACTGTCAGATATAATTCTAAGTTAAAATACATATTTAGATTTGATTTCATCAGAGATATAAATGTCGATAGCCATTATTATTACGACTTTCGATGTATACAATAATGTCATTTTTCGCCTCTGATGTCACAATTTCACATGAGATACTGAAAATTTAACGTCACGCCCGAGAAAAAATGATTTGATATAATCACATATGATTATATAAAATCGACATTAGATATAAGAAATAGCCCGATATAATTGTATATAATTATATATAACCACATATAATCATATATAACCACATCTATACTAATATATAAAATTCTTACGGGTGCAGGTGGTGTGTGTTTGAACGTTATTAACTTAAAAACTATTAAACCGATTTTGAAAAAACTTATACCAACATGTTCCTTGAAATCTCAGGAGTGCTATAGGGCAATTTAATTTGGCTGTTCTTTTTTTAAAAAATGATATTTTTTAATTTATAGCATTTTTGTGTATTGGTGTGTATGTATGTTTGCTTTTATATCTCGAAAAGTTTTAAAGGAAAGGGTACTTAATTATAGTGTTTTTTTAAATTTCTTAATGTAAGCTAAATGCACTTGCAATTTATTTTGGTTGTTTTTTTTTATTTTTAAAACTGATTGTTTCCAAATTAAATACCACTCATCTATACAATATGTGTCGAATGTCTGTCTGTCTGTCTGACTGCGAACTACTCATTTATTAATGGACCGATTCTCTTGCAAAAGGTGTCAAAATTTTTCTAATTTCTCGGGGATGGCGGCAATGGGGTTCGATTTTTGTTTTACCGATTTTCTTGAAACCGGTGCTAAAGTTTTTACGAAAACAAAGCTTTTTCTTTTAAAAAAATTTAAACCCATCATTGCAATTCCCAAAAAATTAGAAAAATTTAGGCCCCGGTTTCAAGAAAATCGGTTTAGAAAAAATAAAAACACTTATTATACATATATGGTCCAAGCTATCCATTAAGCCTAGTTAGATCTCAATTCGTTCACTAGTTATCGAGATCTCAAAATCTCGAGTAGGGGAGACCGGGGCTAGTTGGCACACCTTTTACATTTTATTTTTTTGTTCTTTTCTATACAACATTTTATGCCTATTTTTAGTATAATTTGAAAGTACAATCCTTCGACAACAGAAAAATATATATACTGAAAAGTTCAAAAGTAAATTTGTAGAAGAAATCCGTTTTATGTTCGAAGATGTCTAGCAAGTCAACGTGCCCCGTTAACGGGGTACAATGGCACACAGTATGAGGTAAATTGTCTACGCCGAGAAAAATATGGTTTAATTTAATTAAATGTTTATGTCATGGTTTACCACAAATATATAAAGTTAATTTAACTTTATCTTTACTGTATTATAACTTTAGGCTATATTAAATTGATAATATGGCATATTTATTTAATTAATACTAAACATAAAATCTTTGGTTCATATTTATGTAAATAAAACTTATTAATGACAACAATTAAAAGTAGAACAAGCTGCACACGCCATGAGTTTGAACATGCCGTACTAACTTGTCCTATTCCTTTTATGTCAACTTATCCCAAAGCCAATTAAGTTCTTTTGGGTCATATATATAAAGCATGATATAAAAATATATTGTTTAAAAGTTCGTTAAAATGTACTCAAATAAGTATATTTTCGAACTGCCATAGCAACATAAAAGTTTACATTTATCAATAATATAAATAAATTTACGAGATTGTAAGAATTTACTTCCACTGTTAAAAATGCAATTCAACGCCATTATTTCAAAACTGTTGCTCGTAACAAAATGCAACTTACGTCATGTGTGAAAGATGGTTTTGCACTTAACACTTGCTTGGTTCTGCAATATGTTCGAAAACAGCCGAAATATAAGCATAGTGTCAACTAGCCCCTGTAGCCAACTAGCCCCGGTCTCCCCTACTCTCAACTCATTGTGTCGCGTTAATTAGAGCCACGGAGCAGTCTCGCTCCGCGCGTACTTGGCGCGAGACACCACCGTGTCTCTTGATTATCTTGTAAAAATTTAAAACAATTGATTTTACTACACTGAGAAAAAAAGTTGTTAATTCGACTAAATGCGTTCAACTGATTACTATTTTTTGGTAATTATTTACTTTAGGGAACACCCCTTCAATGACCTTGAGCTTGACATATGTTGTCAAGGTCACCCTCCTAAGTGACCTTCAGAAGGTTTTAGTTGACAGTTATTAAAAAGGTATAAACAAAAAGAGTGTCAAAAATATAGCAGTTATTTTGAGTATTGGAAGGCATAAACGAATTATATGTATGTGGAAATTGTACATGTATGAACGAAGGAAAGTTATTTAAAGCAGCGAATTGTTGGTATATTGAACAGTCTTTTTGTTAAAGCAGAGAATAGTTGGTAAGTATATTGAAAAGTATATATACAATTTTATAAGTTATAAAGCATAAATACAAAGTATTCTCTGCTTTAATCATGGCAAAAGCATGTTAAAGCTTTGTTAAAGCAGATAATAGTTGGTTACAAACAAAACAAGGAACAAAACAAGGTTCAATGACCACCTTCAATGACCAACTATTCTCTGCTTTAACAAATTATTTCTGTTACGGATATTAAGTTAAAGTTGACGAAATAGAGTAATATAATAATTTATGGATATACATTTTAATAGTTTATACGCTTTGTTAAAGCAGTTGGTCATTAAAGGTGGTCATTAAACCTTGTTTTGTCAATAACCAACTATTCTCTGCTTTAACCTTTGTTGTGCACCGGGGGTGGGATCCACCCCAGCGTACTTTCAAACGCGTTTTTCTAATACGTACAATGCGAATCGGGACCTGTGCTGCTATCTATCTGTAGTCAAGGAATGACACTTCAAGATCCTATACATAGTTTTGGCCGCCCGGCTTTAGTCTGCTCTTGGCAGTGGTGACAAGGTGACGTTCCGAAATTCTGGGGTGTGAAACACCCCATGTGCACAGTACGTATAATTTCATGAATAATTTCAACTTTTATTTTGTCGTTTTTTTTGGCTTATTAGTGCGTAAATAGTGCTAATAATAGTGGAAGAGCTTGTTTTTAAAATTAATTAATTAATTAATTAATTAAATAATGTTGTTTAAAATAAAAGTTAAAATTATTCATGAAATTATACGTACTGTGCACATGGGGTATTTCACACCCCAGAATTTCGGAACGTCAACTTTTCACCACTGCCAAGAGCAGACTAAAGCCGGGCGGGAGAAAATATGTATAGGATCTTAATTAATTAATTAATTAATTTTATTTTGAAAATAAACCCATATTTCTTATAATACTCAATACTCTCATTTCTTCCAAAAACGCGTGACTTCATATAGCAAAATAAATATACTTTTTTCAACTCCGCTATAAACTAATATTTTTCCTTCAAAGTGTAGTATTTCAAGAAAGTAATCCCGCAAGAATTATTAAAAAATATTAAAAATTGAATTTGTTATGCATTTTTTAGTGAAAAAAGTCCATTTTTCGGTTTCTTTAGTTAACATATCATTTATAATTCTTTTATGTTGCAAAATATTAATGAAACCTATTAGACCTTATTTTGGAAGCTTTGAACAACAGCCAGCAATTTTGTTTGAGTCAAAATAACGAATTGTACGTCTGTAATAAACGTTTTAAGTGACTGGGGTGTGAAACACCCCCTGTGCACAATACGTAATTTTGAAGAGGTGTGCACAACAAAGGTTAACATGCTTTTGCCATGATTAAAGCAGAGAATACTTTGTATTTATGCTTTCTAGCATATAAAATTGTATATGTATATACTTTTCAATATACCAACTATTCTCTGCTTTAACAAAAAGACTGTTCAATATACCAACAATTCGCTGCTTCAAATAACTTTCCTTCGTTTATACATGTACTATTTCTTCATACATATAAGTCGTTTATGCCTTCCAATCCTCAAAATAACTGCTATATTTTTCAAAACTTTTGTTTATAACTTTTTAATAAACAATGACCGCCAACTAAAACCTTCTGAAGGTCACTTAGAAGGGTGACCTTGACAACATATGTCAAGGTCAAGGTCATTGGAGGGGTGTCCCCTAAAGTAAATAATTATCCTATTTGGTAAATTGAAATATATTTAAATATTTAAATTTTAAATACAACATATTAAATCTAAAATGACGTAATTTGACTTAAATACTTAAATATTTCAATTTAAAAAATGGTAATCAGTTGAACGCTTTTAGTCAAGTTAACAATTTTTTTCTCTGTGTACATATGCAAAATATTTAAACAGAAATTAATTAAAAATAAATGAAACGTTTGTATTAATAGATGCAAAATAGTCTTCATTAATTTTTCTATTAATTATAGCACTTCAAACATAGATTGCAACTTGGCGATTTATATTTTTTAAGAAAAATAGGTACATGATAAACATAAATTAATAATAACTTATAATTATAATAATTGACAAACAGCTGAGTACACAGAAGCTAAAATTAATAATTACTTTTAAAAGAAAATTTCAGCGAAAAATAATTTTTCTCGAAGTACTCAAAGTATAGCAGATATATACGCGTGTAACAAAGAAAAAAACTGAGAATTCTGTAAACCGTTTTTTGTTCCGCTCGAGGACTCGAAACCCTGAAATCTGTGTCACGTGAGGACAAGTGCAGAGAACTGTAACGAAAGAAGGCGGCTATTCTTTATTTTTCTTTGCTCGACGGAATCTTGTCTAGAACATCAGATTTCTTCGTGAATAATATAATTTGTAATAAATATGAAATTTAATTTTGTACAAATAATATGCTTTTTGGTTATTACTTAATATCAAGTTTTCTCGTCTTCATCGTCAGGAATCATTTTCTTTATTCAAGAATTCAATAAATAATCTAGTCATTTTTCTCATATTGCTTTTACATTGAGCTTTCAAATCCAAATTGAGTAATTTAAGTAAACAAAAAAATCTATGTTTTTATCGAACAAAGAACTTTAAAAAAATTACAGATGTTTTGCAAGTGTTTATTAAAAAATTAATTATATTTGTGGTGTGTCCTCTAGTATCAACATATTTCACGATCTCTAGGCAAAATTTTAGTTGATTGGTTATTATGACTTTTACAATTTTTGTCTTTTGGTTTTTAAGTCAAAATAATTAGTTACTATGACGAAAACAATAAGATGAAATGCGCACAGTCACAAAACGAGTCACTCGACTGTGCTCGAAAAGCACTGGCTAGGATTTCACTAAATAACGTGCATTGATTACAGCCAAACGGAATAAAACCTGAAACTCGACTAAACTTGGGTTGCATTATACGTGCTTATATCCCTTCACTCATACCTCACACTATGAGTCATTCGAAAGTAGGTACGACGTCATAATTATTTGCGTATCCAACATTGTATGTCATCAACGTGTGAGATATATGCGACAGATAACGATTCCTGGTGATAGATAGAAAGAAAGAAATCGATTCTAGTTTCTCCGCCAACGTATATGTTGACGAGACTTCTTGCGATTATATACGGCACAGCGTCTTATACGTATTAAAGACGATAGTACAATATTTTATTGGCCAAGTAGAAAAGCTTGCCTAATCAGAAACGCGGTGTTATTCTAGCATCAATGCCGATACCATCTGAAACTTCGTGAAACGCTCGCTTTAAATCGCTGGAACTTTCTTATCTCTCACGCGGTTGTGATTTTATAGCGCACGGGCTATTTCGTGGTCGCCGTGACTTTCTCGCGATTCGCGGTCGGAATCCGATATATTGCGCGTAAAACGTGACCGATCTTAAATAGGCGCGTGACAAAAGGTCATTCGCGCACAATACGCGGAGGACGGCCAGGTGTTACGCTCGAAGGTAACTCGCAAGGTGACTGAACTCATCCAGCCTGTTTTGTTTCAGCACGGTTTGCCGCTTTGTGTTTAGTGATACACCGATGAGCATTTTCTCCTAATCATGCTCGACTTTTACGTGAAATAACTAATATTGGAAACTCGATTTCGCATCTCAAACACGATTAATCGCGTCCGGCGGCGCGGCGGCCTGACATATGCAGCTATGAAAGTTAATCACATTTACGCTGCTGCATTCTTCTACGGTCGCATGTATGAGCATATTAGTCATTCTTTTACAAATCGAACACCTAGTATGAGATCACCTTTTCTAACTGCCTCAAAATTTTTTAACGCGTTTCTTATACAAAATAAGCCGACACGTATTTTGGCATTATTTTTTTTGTCAATATTTTCAAAAATACAGACGGTTAAAGTTTTGAAAACTCGCCGATTATGCACTTATTTAAATCGCGATATTTCCGCTTCTATTCATCGTATTATAAAGTTCAGTTTAGGCTCATTTTTAAGGTAATAGAATAATCTTTATTTTAATATCAATTATTATTATATTTGTTGTTAACTTGTAATTATTATAAACAATTAAAATATTTAAACAATAAATCCTTGAGGACTCTCGAAAATTCAAATGCAATATAATTGGCCATGAGAGTCAAACGCGGTACTTAGTGCGTATTTTTTAATCAAACTGATTAAATTATATTCCGTAAGTTTCCAACATATTAACTGCGCGCCGATTATTTGTCGGACTTTAAACACAGCTATCATTGGAACATTAAAAATTCCCTGTCGATATCGATTTAATTAGGGAAGGGACAGGGAATTTTTAATGTTCCAATGATAGCTGTGTTTAAAGTCCGACAAATAATCGGCGCGCAGTTAATATGTTGGAAACTTACGGAATATAATTTAATCAGTTTGATTAGAAAAAATACGCACTAAGTACCGCGTTTGACTCTCATGGCCAATTATATTGTATTTAAAATATTTAAAGTCATTTTACGACTTAAGGCCATTAGTTTAAAAATGTAAAAAAAATACCATCGTATTTTTTGTTTTATTTTCTATAAAAATCATATTTTTTTAGAATGGTTATTTGATCTCATCTGTATGGAGTAAATTAATTTGTACAGCAGAACGCGCTCCGCGGCGCGCGGCGGCGCACATTAGTGGACCGATTTTTTCGAAATATTAAGAAATCAGTAAAGACACTCTTCATAAATAATATCCAGCAGTATAGAACATTTGAATAAAATTTTTTATTCATTATAAACAAATTATAAATTAGTAAGTGTTTCTTCAGGATTAGAAATACTTGGATACTTTATTCTTAAATTTTTTGCACGGGATTTACTTAAAAATAACGTTTAATTATAACTTGTTAAAAGTCCAGAACAATTGTTAATGTTGTAAACAAATCTAATGAACAAATACATATTTTAGCTATTTCTTACTCTACAAACTTTATTCTTTCAACAGAATTGACAACAAATTGCTTAACATTAAATATTATTTACGATGCTGTGATACCTGATAACAATTGTTAATTGTTTAAACAAATTTTTTAAACAAATTAAGATTGTCGTCAGTTTTTAACCGATAGATTTCGTTTCTTCAACGTAATCAACTACAAATAACTTGACAATAACTGACGACAATCTTAATTTGTTTACGAAATTTGTTTAAACAATTAACAATTGTTATCAGGTATCACAGCATCGTAAATAATATTTAATGTTAAGCAATTTGTAGTCAATTCTGTTGAAAGAATGAAGTTTGTAGAGTAAGAAATAGCTAAAATATGTATTTGTTCATTAGATTTGTTTACAACATTAACAATTGTGCTGGGCTTTTAACAAGTTATAATTAAGCGTTATTTTTAAATGTATCCCGTAAAAAAAATTTAAGAATAAAGTATCCAAGTATTTCTAATCCTGAAGAAACACATTCACTAATTTATAATTTGTTTATAAGAAATAAACAATTTTATTTAAACGTTCTAAACTGCTGGATATTATTTCTGGAGAGTGTCTTTACTGATTTCTTAATATTTCGAAAAAATTGGTCCATTAATGTGCGCCGCGCCGCCGCGCGCCGCGGAGCGCGTTCTGCCGTACAAATTAATTTATTCCATACAGATGGGATCAAATGACCTTTCCAAAAAAATATGATTTTTATAGAAAATAAAAGAAGAAATACGATGGTATTTTCTTTACATTTTTAAACTGATGGCCTTGAGTAGTAAAATGACTTTAAATATTTTAATTGTTTATAATAATTACAAGATAACAACAAATATAATAATAATCAACATTAAAATAAAGATTATTCTATTACCTTGAAAATGAGCCTAAACTAAACTCTATACGATGAATAGAAACGGAGTTATCGCGATTTAAATAAGTGCATAATCGGCGAGTTTTCAAAACTTTAACCGTCTGAATTTTCGAAAATATTGACAAAAAAAAATGCTGAAATACGTGTCGGCTTATTTTGTATAAGATACAAGTAAAAAATTTTTAAGGCAAATAGAAAAGGTGACCCCATATTTTTTACAAAATCCGTTCGATTTGTAAAAGAATGTCTCATATATCCTATCGATCAATCAAAAACTTCAGCGTTAAAAAGTCTGGCGAAATGATATTCAAATAATATTAAGAGAAGTGTGCACATATAAATATATATAATCAAATCTTTTAATTTGTCTTTCTTTCTGCTGAGAAGCAGTAGATAATTAATATCTTTCTCTTTTGTGATATTCAATTTATTTAACCCGGGAATAATTCACCTGGAGTAATTTTTACATCTCAGCAGTGAGAAAATGAAGCTTATAGTCACAATAGAGTTTTCTTTACTTATCGAGAATTTATGACTATTAAAATTATAAATTACCTTTACTTTTTTAAAAAATATTGAATAAATCTATACAGGATGTCTATTCGACCTTTCCCTGGTGAATTACTCGAAAAGTCCGAGCTCAACATGCAAATATGTTTCAGACAAAAGTTGTATGATCTGGAGGAGAACAAATACTAAAATTAATTTTCAAAAAAATCGATTTTTAAGGTCACACTAAAGTTACCATCATTTCTTAAAATAAAATATTATATGACTTTTTACATATGATTCTTCGATATATGTTAAGACCGTTAAGATATAAATCAATACAAAGGAAATGGCCATACCGTCCAAGCTTGGATCTTAGGCAGCTCAATATTATTTTCAATATGTATTTAATACGCGTATTTTCCAACATATTAAACTGCGCGCCGATTATTTGTCGGACTTAAAACACAGCTCTTGTTGGAACATTACAAATTCCCTCTCCCTTCCCTAATTAAATCGATATCGATTTAATATTAAAATCACTGTAAAGAACTCATTGCGAAAAATATTACCCCAGCCAGGGTTTGAACCTGGAATCTCCCGCATTCTGTTCGGGCGTCTTACCAATTCGACTACCGGGACATGTGGTAATATTTATCGCAATAACCGGATAACAATAATTTGAACGTCTTTCTCAGGCAACGTGAATAAACAATATATGTTAAGACCGTTAAGATATAAATCAATACAAAGGAAATGGCCATAAGGTCCAAGCTTGGATCTTAGGCAGCTCAATATTATTTTCAATATGTATTTAATACGCGTATTTTCCAACATATTAAACTGCGCGCCGATTATTACAGTGATTTTAATATTAAATCGATATCGATTTAATTAGGGAAGGGAGAGAGAATTTCTAATGTTCCAACAATAGCTGTGTTTTAAATCCGACAAATAATCGGCGTGCAGTTTAATATGTTGGAAAATACGCGTATTAAATACATATTGAAAATAATATTAAGCTGCCTATGATCCAAGCAATTGGGCCGTATGGCCATTTCCTTTGTATTGATTTATATCTTAACGGTCTTAACATATATTGTTTATTCACGTCGCCTGAGAAAGACGTTCAAATTATTGTTGTCCGGTTATTGCGATAAATATTACCACATGCCCCGGTAATCGAATTGGTAAGACGCCCGAACGGAATGCGAGAGATTCCAGGTTCAAACCCTGGCTGGGGTAATATTTTTCGCAATAAGTTCTTTTGTTGGAGTATTTGAATTTCGCGCCATTTATTATAAGCTCGCTTGACTCCAGTACTCTCCCCTCTTCTTCTTCCGCTTTCTCAGCGGTATGGCTACTAGTTGTTAGCTGGCTGACGAGGTGTGTGGATCGAAGTGTGTGATCAATAAACGAAACATTTTTTCAAAGACAAAATATCGAGTTCTGGCCTATCTACTCCTTCCACCAAGCACATAATGTCAACAGGTTATGGGCCCAGCACGCTTCCACTCCGCCTAGATAATTGTTTGGAAGAAAAAAAAGTAGAAAGAGGAGAAGGACTGGAATGTTCTGCTCGACGAGGCCTTGTGCCGGTTTTGGAAAGTAAGGTAATGTGAGAATGAGTTGTTGTTCTTTGTGTATGTCTCCTGGAACGATGAGGGTAGAGAGACTCTGATACTTTTGCTGTGGTTAATTTCTGCAAATTTGGAAGTGTGCATAAAGTGTCTTGTAGGCAATGGCGGATATGGCGGCGTTTGTAGTGTTGTTTATATGATTTTTTGATCGATGAGCCTTGATTGTGACGCCATGTTGAGTGCTTGAAAACGAGGCCGAAGACTCGCTGTCAATAGATGGCGTTACGAGTGGCATTAAACTATTACCGGTATAGTTGTATCGATGTGTTGCAGGTTACTCTAACCTCGAAAGATAGCTGTCAAATAACAGGAGGTTAATTTCTAATAAATTATGTCGACGGTTCAGAAAGTAGTGAAGCGATGCAGACGTGCATTGCTCATTGAGACGTTTGAAGATATGGAAGCGGAAGTCAAGATAGACGAAGCGTTTTTCACTGTGACTTTCTCGTCTGGTGAAACAATCAATTTGAGTACGTACTTTTTATTTTCAGTTTTTCTTATTGCTTATGACTGTGTAACGACTGTTAACGACTGTTATTTTTACAATATCAACAAAGGACTGGTAACGACGGTTTATGTTTGGAAAGGTTTACAATGAAGGACACACGAATCCGTTTGTCTGGGTTGTTCTAGTCGAATGAAATTGTGTTCATTTCTGAAGACTGGAGCAACTAGGTTTGTCTCGGAAACACACGGGAGTAACGGGTGTGAAAGAGCAAATCTGCTCTGAGTCACTCTGGCTTGTGTTCAGTCTGAGTGGCTTGAGAGCGGGCTTTTGTGCACTTATGTGTCGAAATTATCAAATCGATACAGTCATTATCTTTTCAAGTTGGGAGATAAATGACAATTCTAAAACGAGAAGTTAACAAATGTAAATTTTATTTAAGGCCGAAAAACTCTGAAAGACGAGTGGGAGGATTTAAGAGCTGAGCTTGCAAGTGCAAAACAGAAGCATAAACCAGACAGCGGCGACGCCAAAAGCAGTAAAATATCTGAGGCTAAGGTGGATAGAGATAACATCACTGATAGTGATGAAGAAAGGCTTTTAGCTGATCCAGATGGTGGAACAACAGACAAGACAGTGGACACTGAGATAGAAAGCACACCACTTTGGACGACTCATAATTTAGGTGATGACATTACCAGGGGTGTGTCGCCAGAAGCAACAGAGGGAGGTCACGGAGAGATCGAGGATCATCGTAAAGACTCGAACGACAGTGTTGAACAGGAAAAAAACCAGTGTAAGGAACAAGCCTTAGAAAAGCCAATGCAGATGGACAACGGTCAGAACGAAAAGATGGTTAACCTTGAAGGAAGGCTTGATAATAAAATCCAACATCTGGAGCGTATGATGAGCGCAACGATAAACTTGCATTCCAAAATGCAAGATAATCTCAAGCTATGGCTTAGACAACGCGAGCTGGATGACGAGAGGGCCAAGAAACCAAGAATTGAGTCTATTGTGACTCTTTCTCCTAATAGTAAAATTACGACTGGACCTCGGACACTCGCAAAGACGACGAATACATTGAACGACAGTAATCAAAAATTAGTAGAGGATGGTCAATCTGAGCATGCTGAAACAAAGACTGGTGTGACTAATAACACGACTGGCTCGAGTACTGCTTCAATAGATTCTCGCGAATCAGGTAACAGAAGCGATCAAAATTCAATTGATCGGTAAAGACAGTGGTATGAAACATGATTATAAATTGGAACCGCGGGTAAAATATGAACACTTTTATGAGTTTTTGGCATCGGAATTGCGTACTATTGATTTAATGTATGTTATTGATAACACAGTTGCTCCACCGGAAGGTTTGAATAATAATTTGAAAGAAAAACACAGGTTTAAAGTTCGCGACATTCTTATAAATAGAGTCGATAAATTTTATCATACAAGAATTTTGCAAATTAAGGATCCGGTTGAAATGTTAAATAAATTGAAAGAGTTTAAACAATGTGAAGTCAATGTAACGAGTGTAAGCGTCCGAAAACAATTATATTCAATTCAGTATAATGCGAATCGCGAAACTGCAATGCAAATCATGAATCGTTTCGAAGAAATTGTACACAATTATGAGTCAATTCAGGGTTCAACTCCTTTGTCCAATGATGAGAAACGTGATGCTTTGTATAATTCAATTATGAATCAAGTGCCGGAAGTTCAATCAGTCGAGTTCATAACGAAAAACCAAACAGGCAAGGGTTTGACCTATGATTTGCTAAAATCATTTTTACTTCAGGCTGAAGCTAATCGTGTTCAAACAACGACGAGTAATCATCCAGGTACAAAACCCAGCACGATGGGTTCTGCCTCTTTAGTTAACACAAAACAGCAAACTAAGTGGGTTAACAAAAGATGTTATGAATGCGATGACTACGGTCACATGAAGAACGAGTGCCCTCGAAAGGATCAAGAATTGCGTAAATGTTATGAATGCCAACTATTTACTACCCACAAAGCATACGAGTGTCCTCAGCGAGTATCCAGGCAGGGAAATGGTTCAGGCAGAGGTGGCTATAAAGGTAAACAAAATGTAAATAATAATCAAAACAATAAATTCGACAGTCGTTTGCATGCCAGAAACAAACGTTTCTTTAAGGCTAGAGGGAATAGACATAATCGCAAGTCACAGTCATTTAAACAAGCTCGTGACGACGGTAAACGACAGTGGAATAAAGAAAACGACAGTAATGCTCCAAAACAATCCAAGAATAAGAAAGATAACACGAATAATCAGCAAAACCAATCTCGGACTGGAACAAGAGAAACCCCGACAATTCACTTTGCAAATCACCAACAAAATAATAATCCAGGTATGTGTGAATCGAATAACGTTGCATCTGTATTTTGTTTTAAATGTCAGTCTGATAATCAAGATCAGTCTTTTTCGCGCACTGGTTGTACTCATATTACAAAAGACAGTAAAAGTTCTCCGAAAGATGACGGTAATCAAAATGATAGCTACGTGTCATTTATCGTGGATTCTGGTGCAACCGAGCATCTTACGAATTTAAAGGAAATTTTTAGTTCTTTTAAAAATACAGGATCCGGTGTGATCAAATGCGCCAATAAAGATAGCAAAGCAGATCTAATTGCTGAAGGCAAAGGCACTGTGAGTTTAATTTCAAATATGGACAGTAAGAAATCATTTAAACTGGATAATACTATCTATACTGAGTCACTTTCCGAAAATTTACTGTCGTTACGACGCTTTGCAGAAGCGAGTTTGACAACCTATCTAGACGATAAGTGCGTGAACATTTTTGACCCTAAAACGAATAAAGTATTTGCTACGGGTGTGTACGAGAGTCCCTATTGGTTAACCGAGTTTCAAATCGATAAGAAGGATTCAAAGAAACGATGTGATTTGTTTGATGCGATTGTTTTTGACGCGAATGCGGTGGAACGGGATTCGAATCAAAATAACGAGATAAAAATTACCGAGTCTAAAGAATCGACAGTTGATAATGAGTGCAAAAATCATGACTCTACAGTTAATGATAAACAAATAAGCGAGGATAGTAAGTTGAAGACTGGTGATAATAATATCAGTAAAACTTCGGTCGGTTGAAGGGTCCGTAGTGACTACAAATGACAATAATACAGTCGATAATTATATATTTTCAGATTTTGATACATTAATTACGAAAAGAAAAATAACTAATTTGGACGATTTGCCGACGATTGAATTGCTTGAAAGTATTTCCCCTTTATTTAAGTCATATAGCGATTTAATCAAAACAAATAAAGCGATGCTTTGGCACGTACGAATGGGTCACGCGTCAGTCAATTACTTGCGTAAGTTGCAAAGTTTATGGAAAAATAACAAGGATCTGCAATCCGTAATTTTTGACGACAGTCTACTCGAATGTGAAATATGCGCACTTACTAAACTATCAAAATTGCCTTTTCGAAGCGAAAGAAATAGAGCAACGCGACCGTTACAAATTATATTGTACATTCAGATGTGATGGGTAAAATCTCTCCGTCTACTCATCCTTATGGGTATCAATACATTTCTGTATTTATCGATGATTTTTCACGTATGTCTCTAGCGTACCCAATAAAAACGAAAGACGAAACTGGCCATTGTTTGGAACGGTTTATCAAGAGTTCGCGAAACTTGCTTGGCAAAGACGAAAAGATCTGCTACCTAAGATCAGATCAAGGAACAGAATACATGGGAGGTTATACAAACGATGTGTTAATTCGCGAAGGAATAGAAAGTCAACCTGCTTGTCCAGATACTCCACAGCATAATGGAATTTCTGAGAGGTTTAATCAAACTTTACAGAAAAGGATAAGATCCATTATGTTCGATTCAAAGCTTCCATCAAATATGTGGTATTTGGCCTTGGGAGCAGCTATTTATGTGTATAATCAAATCCCTCACAAATCAATTGGCTTTATAGCCCCTCTTGAAAAGTTTGCACCAGACTTTCGTTATGATGTAAATCAAATCAAACGATTTGGCTGTTTGGCTTATTGGTCAGTGACGAGAAAACCAGACTCCAAGTTTTCGGCACGAGCAGTACGAGGAGTTTTGGTAGGGTATACTCATTCCGGCTATGTATTTTTGAACCCGGAATCGGGAAAATTTTTCGAATCCAGAAACGACAGATTTAATGAAAGAATTGTATACGGAGATAAATATAAAAAAGATTCAATTCAAAACTGGCCTTTTCCTGAAACAATTCAGTCGACAAACAAAGGGTGTATACGATTTAAGGAAAATGACGTAATCAGAGTTGAGAAGAACGACAGTGTAACGTTGGAAACGGAGGGAGAGCAAAAAAGGAAACGAGGCAGACCCCAGAAACGGCAGTTAGTAACAGAGGAAGAAAGTATTGATAAAACAATCAAGAAACAAAAATTATTACAACCAATGACACGAGAGCCTTATGCTACTCGAAGTCGGAAAATTATTGATACGAGTTTTATTAAGCTTACAGAAGCTACGACAGTTTCGAAAGGATATGAGTTTCCAACTCTAGAGGAAGAATTTGCAAAAACAAAAGACATCTTAGACGATGAAATATTACATTGCCTACACGCAAATATCAATAACCTCCTTCATCCTCAAACATTCAAACAAGCCATACAGTCTGAAGAGAAAAACGAGTGGATCAAGGCAATTAACGATGAGTTGAAATCCATGGAGAAAAATAAAGTTTAGTCTTTGGTAGATCGCCAAAAGGTCGGAAATGACGGTAAAAGGCCAAATATATAGATTCAAAATGGGTGTTTAAACGAAAGAACGACAGTTTTGGAACTATCAAATACAAAGCAAGGTTAGTAATACGAGGATTTAAAGATACAAACTCATATGACTTGAAAGAAACGTACGCACCAGTTTCTAGACTGACACTTGTACGAACGGTACTGGCAATAATAAATTTTCATGATCTTGATGTATGCCAATTAGACGTAAAGACTGCCTTTCTTAACGGAACGATAGAAGACGATGTGTACATGGAAATTCCAGACGAAATGGAAATTTCAGATAAAATACGAGGGTCTAAAGTGTGCAAACTTAACAAAGCTCTTTACGGGTTACGAATCAGTCCCAAAAGATGGAACAAGAGGTTTACCGAGGTGGCAAATTCTGTAGGGTTGGTAAATGACGATTATGATCCTTGCTTGTTTACGCGGAGTTTGGGAAAATCAAAAGTCATTTTACTTATATACGTGGACGATATGTTATTAGCAAGTAACGACAGTAAGAAATTAGTGGAAGTAAAGACCGAATTAATGAATTCATTTGAAATAACTGACTTGGGAGAGCCAAAGAATTTTCTAGATATGAACATCCAAAGAGATAGAGAAACGAGATCCATGACGATCACTCAGGAAAAGTATATCGATAAAATTTTGACGAAGTTCGGCTTTGATAATGAGTTCCCACAAAACACCCCTATGATAACACGACAGGTCGCGA
This sequence comes from Leptothorax acervorum, assembly GCA_035220615.1. NCBI lineage: Eukaryota > Metazoa > Arthropoda > Insecta > Hymenoptera > Formicidae > Leptothorax > Leptothorax acervorum. Next base: position 254,916 of record JASTWQ010000071.1, read on the forward strand.
ATCGTGAAAGACGACAGCGCGAACACGATGAAGACAACGATTTAAAAGAAGATACTCTTGATATTCCGTACAGCGAAGCTATTGGTAGTCTTTTATATTTGGCTGGTGCTACTCGTCCAGATATTGCTTATGCGGTGAATGTTTTGAGTAGACATAAATCGACCCAACTAAAAACGAGTGGAACATGGTTAAAAGAGTATTTAGATATTTGAAAGGTACGAAAACTGTTGGTCTAAAATACTTAGGACGACGGAACGACTTGTTAGCTTATTCTGATGCTAGTTTTGCCGATTGCAAATCATAATTTCTACTTGTGGCTTTATAATACGACTTTTTGGAGATACAATATCTTGGCGTGCAAATAAACAAAGTTATGTTGCCCTTTCTACCTATGAAGCTGAGTATGTGGCAATGAGCCAAGCTTGCCAGGAAATAATTGCCATTAACAAATCTATAATGCGCATATCTGATAGCAGTTTACTCCCTGCTATACTTCGATGCGACAATAAAGCGACAACTATTTGTGCACAGACTAGTGGCGAAAATAGATTGAGACACATGACAGAGATATACCAAGACTATGTAAAAGAATGTGTTAAATACGACCGTATTGTTATCGAGTGGGTTTCTACGAAAAATCAATGGGCTGACATAATGACAAAACCTTTGTGTTCTGAAACCCATGTTCGATTACGAAATAAAATCTTAAATTACGATTGTTATATGAATAGACTGATTAATTTTAAATTATGATTGTTCGATCAGATTGATTAAATTGATGACTGTATGAATAATAAAGAAAAGGATGATATAATAACGACTGGTATTGGTAATTTTAAATTTTAGGAATCCGATGAATCAAAGGTAACGACGGGATGAACGAGAAGAAGACAGTATGAACAAAGTATTTAGTTTATGACAGTAAAATGACTGAAAATTTAAGGATAACGCTAAATTTCTAAGATAAAGCGTAGTTTAAGTTTATTTGAATGAAGCAAGTTGATATCACATTATATAATTTTATATGTTAACGCCAAAGATTATTGTTCTGTAACCTAGATTAAGAGTTCACATATTGCCATATATATCTATATAGTTTTGTAGTAAACGACGTTATGAAACCATGTTTGTGTTATAAACAGCATACTGAAGTCAAACTCGGGAGGGAGTGTTGGAGTATTTGAATTTCGCGCCATTTATTATAAGCTCGCTTGACTCCAGTACTCTCCCCTCTTCTTCTTCCGCTTTCTCAGTGGTATGGCTACTAGTTGTTAGCTGGCTGACGAGGTGTGTGGATCGAAGTGTGTGATCAATAAACGAAACATTTTTTCAAAGACGAAATATCGAGTTCTGGCCTATCTACTCCTTCTACCAAGCATATAATGTCAACATCTTTAGTGATTTTAATATTAAATCGATATTGATTTAATTACGGAAGGGAGAGGGAATTTCTCATGTTCCAACAATAGCTGTGTTTTAAGTCCGACAAATAATCGGCGCGCAGTTTAATATGTTGGAAAATACGCGTATTAAATACATATTGAAAATAATATTGAGCTGCCTAAGATCCAAGCTTGGACCGTATGGCCATTTTCTTTGTATTGATTTATATCTTAACGGTCTTAACATATATTGTTTATTCACGTCGCTTGAGAAAGACGTTCAAATTATTGTTATCCGGTTATTGCAATAAATATTACCACATGCCCCGGTGGTCGAATTGGTAAGACGTCCGAACGGAATGCGGGAGATTCCAGGTTCGAACCCTGGCTGGGGGAATATTTTTCGCAATAAGTTCTTTATAGTGATTTTAATATTAAATCGATATCGATTTAATTAGGGAAGAGAGAGGGAATTTTTAATGTTCTAACAATAGCTGTTTTTTAAGTCCGACAAATAATCGGCGCGCAGTTTAATATGTTGGAAAATACGTGTGTACAAACTTATCTTAAGTCTGATCTCTGGAATGCTGGTGGGAGGAAGCAACACATTGAAATAACACTCGTTGAATTTTTAATCTCGCTTTAATTGAAAATAAATGACTCTACTGGTAGAACTAGTTCACAGAATACCAGCATTTGCTGCTCGGGGTAAGGGAAACTGCCCAAAACCTTACCAGTATTCGTAACAAAAGTATTTCACACTCAAAGTATTTTAGCTCAAATACATATAAATCATACAGAATACAAATCATAAAGAATGTGCATTAAGATAATTCAGATGATACATAAGAATAATAGGCCAAATAAACACACAAATCATATATCGAATAAACACACGTAAATCGTATGTCAAATACGCCAATAATGAAAAGAAATGAATGGACTGTAACTCAAAGTAATTATAGATTAATAATACTGATATGGAACTTCGCACTTAACGCATGAATCGAATTATAACTCTACTTCTTGTAATACAATTCGTTAGAAACGTAAGATATACACGTGTTATAATCAAAGTATAACTTGTCTTAAATAAATCATAAACCGTCGCAATAGTCACAAAGAAAGATAAGAACTGTATCGTGTTACCGCGTTCCGCAAAGAAAGAATGACAAGTCGTTCCGTCAAAGAGATAGAAACGCGTAGTTACAACAACGCGTCACACACACTTAAAGATTTATCATATTCCCATATACGGTACCGGCGAATTAATACAATGTATAGAATGTATTAGAAATACCTAGCAAGGTCGCATACGCAGTTTTCGAGCGCTCGATACAATTACCGTGAAAGAAACAAAGGCAGAGAGAATGAACATTTGAGTTAAGCTCCTTGCTCGGTTACGACACCATGGCCAGTGGTGCGTAGAAAGAATATGAGACACACCTGAAACTACCGAGGATTAGTATAACAAACGTAATCCCGGCCGCAACGTTCCTATTCCAGAATCAGTCTCCTCACCTTGTGTATGTACTCTGTCTGCGCCTACATAGTAGGGAACAGAGTTTACCGCTCGTATGAATCAAAGGTCTTTCCTCGCTCGTTTCCAGAAGGATCGTTACTGTAAGATGGCAACGACGTTACGTCGTCCCGCTCTCAGAATACCAAGTCTTGCGGTCCCGTCGAACTCCGCAATCCTCACAGTTCCTCTGTCGATCGTCTGATGGAAGATACGCTATATTCGCTATAATGCGACTCGCACACGCCTCGTATGATTGACTCGACAAGACAAAGACAAATCTTAAGACGAACCACACGTCCGTCGTCACTACTTGACGATCGTTACAAGAATGGCTGTTCCTTCTTCTTGGCGTGGACATTCCGAGTCCACCCGTTCCAACTTGTCTAGTTTCCAGGCAGCGAGCCAGTAAGTGGCGCCGCCCGCCGTTTATTGTGTGTTCACAGTGCGCTCATAGTGCGTTCACGAGAGATACCCGATTTGATCTATTCGATTTCTACTTTATCTTTTCTCGGTCGGTAATTCCGTCACCTATTTTCTATTCAATTTTTAACAACGTGTATTAAATACATAGTGAAAATAATATTGAGCTGCCTAAGATCCAAGTTTGGACCGTATGGCCATTTCCTTTGTATTGATTTATGATTCTTTGTTTTCCGTTATTCGGTACATAAAAGTATTAAAGTAGAGTTATCGAAAAATTAATTATAGTTTACAAGATGTTTTATATTTTATAATATAAAAATATGCCAGAATATAAAATATGTCATTTATGTGACCTTCAAAAATCGATTTTTTCAAAAATTGATTTTGCTATTATTTGTTCTCCTCTAAATCATACAACTTTTGTTTGAAACACTGCTGCTTACAAGACAGAGGGTAAAATAGAACACCTTGTACGTAATAATCTCAAAACTAATAAATTTTTGAACAATTATTATAATATACACTATTATAATAGATAATAGCGACTTTTAATTGCCGTGTAACAAAACACCCAGATGATTGTTTTCGCAAAAACGACTAGCAATATGTAGCTATTTCCGGATTAAGATTGGAATAACGCAAATACTTATTTTAACAAGCTATTTATTTTTTTTTGCTTATTTATATTTTTATCTTGATATATTCTTATTTTTATTTTACTTCTGATAAAAAATATTTTGATTTATAGGAGGAGAACATTAGGCCAGTGAAATTAGCGATCGATCGACCCTCGGAGAAGTTCTTGGCTTTTCTACGCAAATACTATGGACTCTCGAAGATTATTCCGCAGAACAATAAATTTGTCGTTTTTGAAGGTTTTTTCGATGACGGTACGTAATTATTACTTTTGCATACATTTTTATTGAATTATGTGCAACAAATATGAAAAATTTAATAACTAAATTTAATAATATAATAATCTACATATATTCCTGGTAAAAAAATTTTGGTATAAAAAATATATAAATATACATATATGTATATAATCACATATGAAATATGTTCATATGTTATGGTCAAAGCCCAAAACGCGGGCATTCCTAGGATTGATTGGTCAATTCTGCGGAACGACCAAGCGTCTTGGTCAAAGCTCGAAATAAGTTTTGCGTTTCGGCTTTTGATTGGTGTGTTTGTAGTCAATCCTAGGAATGACTAACATCCCTGCCAAAAATGTTCGATTAAAACCGATTAAAACATAATCCGTTTTAATCGGTTTTAATCGATTCAATCCGCGCCCGGATTAAAAAGTAATCAATTTTAATTCCGAACAAGTTATAATCGGTTTTAATATCGCTTTTGCGGATTATCCGAAATCATTACATTCTAATCCATACCCAATCAGCAGACAATGTTTCTTAAATGTCTTTTAAATATTTATTTTTGATTAATTATACATTTTTACAATTTTTTTTGTAAAAATAATATTTATTTAATGTTTACTTAATTAACATTAATGTTACATTAATTTTACATTAATTATTTATTTGAAATAATAATTTACAAAAAATATTTATTTTACGTTTATTTAATGTTTATTTAACGTTGATTTAATATTTGTTTTACATTAATAATTCATTTGCAATAATAATTTGAAAAAAACATTTAACATTTATTCAACATTAATTTAATATTTATTTTACATAAATTATTCATTTACAATAATGATTTTAAAAAACATTTATTTAACATTTATTCAACATTAATTTAATATTTGTGTTATATTGATTAATTATTTGCAATAATTTAAAAAAACATTTATTTAACATTTATTTAACATTAATTTAATATTTATTTTATATTAATTATTTATTTGCAATAATGATTTTAAAAAACATGTATTTAACATTTATTCAACATTATTTGATATTTATTTTACATAAATTATTCATTTACAATAATGATTTTAAGAAACATTTATTTAACATTTATTCGACAATAATATAATATTTATGTTATATTGATTATTTATTTGCAATAATAATTTAGAAAAACATTTATTTAAAAGTTATTTGACATTAATTTAATATTCATTTTATATTAATTATTTATTTGCAATAATGATTTGAAAAAACATATATTTAGCATTAATTCAGCATTATTTAATATGTATTTTACATAAATCCCAGTGAACATAATGTCTCTCAAATTGAGACATATGACATCTTAAAGACATCATTAAGACGTCTTAAAGACGTCATATCATAAGACGTCTTGAAGATGTATTAATAATGTCTCTAAGACGTCATATGTCCCGATTTAAGACATGCATGCTGGGATTTTTCATTTAAAATAATGATTTAAAAAACATTTATTTAACATTTATTCGACAATAATTTAATATTTATTTTACAATAATTATTTATTTACTATAATAATTTAAAAAAAACATTTATTTAATATTAATATTTACTTCAAATATTATTTAATAATAACTATTTAATTATAAGAAATCATCATTTTTCTGTTATCGTTTTGCTCTATAAATTATGTGGCGGTAGGGGCCTATTGCACAATTTACAATATTTTATAGACTAAAGTCGGGAAAGAAATATTTTTATAATTTTTCAAAATTAAAAAAAATTAAAAAGATTTTTTTCAAAAAGTACATTTTTTCGATTAATTTCATGACCGGATTAATTTCATGACCATTTCATAATACAGGAAGGATTAGCAAGACTCCTACAAGGTAGGACGCTGCCCTTCTCCTCACTACCATCCTTCCTGCTAACAGTACCAACGCCTGTTTCACGACACTTTTTTCTACCAGATTAAGTCTTGTTTTTGTAATAAATGTTGCTTTTACAATAGAAAAGTGTTATATCAAAGTCGGGGGGGCTCTTCCCCCCCGAACCCCCCTGGCCGGGGGCTTTGCCTCCTGAACCCCCTTTCGGGGGGCTCCGCCCCCCTAACCCCGCCGGGGGGCTTTGCCCCCCTGAACCCCCCATTGGGAGTTTCGCTTACAAGTACATGCTAAGTTGTAAAGCGAAGTCCATACCGGAGCGAGGTTCCGTACCGGAAAATGACCTTAGCGCTAATTTTCGTTGTCATATTCGTAATTAGCAATGGCTGAAATTTTTGAGATTCCTAATGATAGTGTTGAATAAATCATCATTAAACGTTTATTTTTGTATTTATTATTTTTATCCTTTTTTAGTCTGTATCTCCGAAGCTATTTGAGTCCGACCCTTATATATGTATATATATATGAAATGACTCGGGAAGACATGCCCAACAACATATTTAAAAATAAAGCAAATCGGAGAGGATACCGTGAATTTTTGTATGAAAATAAAAAATGACATACATTTTGAAAATCGAATTTTTAGTCTTTAAACGTAAAATTAACTGTGAAAACTAAAACATAGCATTCTGCAGTATTTTTTTTCAAAAAATAAATTTTTTTCTGATTAATTTCATGACCGATTTTTTTACGATCCGATATATAGAAGTAAAGTTACAGCTATTTGAAATTCTCCGGAAAAAATAAATTTTAAAACTTTGAATATCTATATCTCGAATACAACTTGAGATAAAAATCTGAAAAAAATTACGGATACTTATTTTTGTTACTTGATTGTGATAAAAAATTAAGAGCAAAATCAAAAGGGGTCAGGGTCGGCTGCAGTATTTTTTTTCAAAAAATAAATTTTTTTCTGATTAATTTCATGACCGATTTTTTTACGATCCGATATATAGAAGTAAAGTTACAGCTATTTGAAATTCTCCGGAAAAAATAAATTTTAAAACTTTGAATATCTATATCTCGAATACAACTTGAGATAAAAATCTGAAAAAAATTACGGATACTTATTTTTGTTACTTGATTGTGATAAAAAATTAAGAGCAAAATCAAAAGGGGTCAGGGTCGGCGACCGACCGATTTGGCAAAGAATGCCCCATATACAGAGTTGTCACAGAAAATTAATTTTGAAATTCCTTGACTTTTTCATGTTTTCCAAACGACAATGCTGCAATGGAGAATTTTCCATGGCCAATATGTAATCTTGAATTTTAACGTTTAAAATCAGAAATTATAGGAAAGGTACCTTATATTATTAGAAGCGATACAAACTTGGAAGTTTAGTAGGTAACATAACATAATTCTGAATGCAGGCTTACAAGAAATAAATAATATTGGAAAAAAATGCAGTTATAACGGAGAAAGACGATTGAATAAAAGCACTGAATAGTATATAAATTTTTATTATTTAAAAATTTTAATATTAAAGTTTAGAAAAATAAAAACAGAGTCGGCGACCGACCGATTTGGCGAAGAATGCCCCATATAGAATATTATATAAAATTTTATTTTATACAATTATATTATACATTTATAATTATATGTATAGGTATAAGCAATTTTTTTTATTTTGCAAAACTACTTTTTGTTAAAAAACAATGCAAAAATAACCTTTTAATTATTTTTAATTCTTTTTTTTATTATTTTTTTTCTAGATATATACGAACAGAGATTATACAAAGAAAAAAAACGTATATGGACATATTTCACACATAATGACATATATTTCTATGGTGGCATTCGTTTACGCAGTGGCTGCCGCAGATTTCGTTCGTTTACCTTGTTTAACACTCGGTAACAACAAGGTAAACAAGCGACATCTGCGGCAGCCACTGCATAAACGAATGCACCCTTGTTTTTAAATAAAAATTTTTTTATTGGTTCTATTATATTTCTGACATATAATCTTATTTTATCGGTAAAAATACCTGTAATAAAGAATCTCGCAAATAAATGTTGAACCAAACAATTGTAATAATTTCTGTATAGTTTTCCATACTTGCATTTACTTATATGTAAGTACAATAATTCTCGTGATTATTCCGCATTCGTGGTTGCGAATAAACAAAGGTGTGATAAGCAAAGGAAAGAAAGGGTGCGAACAGAGAGAATCCCTCGTTAACTCTGTAATAGTAGGGTGAGGTCAAAGAAGACTGCACCATTTCTCTTTTGCTTGAGAATTATCATAGGAAACTATGGCACGCCGTTTTGCTATTTATTAATAAGATTTTTTAATCTTAAATAAGAATTTAACAATTGATTTAAACTGAAGTAGATAGTTTTTCGGAACAATTTTTATTATGTCATAACATAATAAAAAGGAATTAAAATTATGTCTTGACATAAAATTAATTCAGTTAAACATAAAATACGAAAATCTTATTAATAAATAGCAAAACGGCGTGCCATACATAGAGAGATACAGCTTAATATGGAATTACTTTTATGTCAAGACATAATTTTAATTCATTTTTATTATGTCATGAGATAATATTAATGTATTTTTGTTATGTCGTAACATAATAATAATTGCAGGAATTTAAATTATGTAAGCTATCATGGTAATTCAGTGAATAAAAATTATGCTACGACATAATAGAAATTTACGAATTAAAATTATGTCGTGACCTAATAGAATTTTGGTAAATAACAATTATGCCATGACATAATAAAAATTGAAAATTAGAATTATGTGCTACTGTCATTTTAATCCTAGATTTTATATTAAATTTTAAATCGAAGAGAATTTTTATTGTGTAAAGACATAATATTTATTGAAAATTTCCATTAAGTACATAATTTTAATTCCCGAATTTTTATTATGTACACAATTTTAATTCTTGAATTTTTATTATGTACATAATTTTAGTTCTTGAATTTTTATTATGTACACAATTTTAATTCCTGAATTTCCATTATGTACATAATTTTAATTCCTGAATTTCCATTATGTACATAATTTTAATTCCTAATTTTCATTATGTACATAATTTTAATTCCTGAATTTCCATTATACATATACATAATTTTAATTCCTGATTTTCATTATGTACATAATTTTAATTCCTGAATTTTTATTATATACATAATTTTAATTCCTGATTTTCATTATGTACATAATTTTAATTCCTGAATTTCCAATATGTACATAATTTTAATTCCTGAATTTCCATTATGTACATAATTTTAATTCCTGAATTTTCATTGAAATTATGTACATAATGAAAATGAAGAATTAAAATTATGTACATAATAGAAATGCAGGAATTAAAATTATGTACATAATGAAAATCAGGAATTAAAATTATGTCCACGACCATACATAATGGAAATTCAGGAATTAAAATTATGTAGGGGAGACCGGGGCTAATCCGTCGGTTTTTTTTCGGTGCCGATTTTTAACAACAAAATAAATAATTTAAATTAAATGTGGTATATCATTGTAAAAAGTGAACCTTTAGCTACAAAATTTATATAGAAAGTTTTTGTCTACGTCGCTTTGTTTAACCGGTATAGAGCAAAAACGACAACGGTGGAAAAATTGAAATCTCAAAAATGCCGGGGTTAAACCGTCACCCCCCCCCCCCCCTGGGCAAATCCGTCACACTGCATTTTCAATACTAATACGTACAGCTGATCCTGAAAAATGATAGGATACATTTTAATAATTGTTTTTTAAGAAAGAAATATAAAAATTTATTTTTTAAAATTTTTATGCAAAACATTATTAAAAAATAATTGTTAATAATTGTTAATAATAAATAATAATAATTGTTAATAATTGTTAATAATAAATAATAATAATAATTGTTAATAATTGTTAATAATAATTGTTAATAATAAATAATGATAATTGTTAATAATTGTTAATAATTGTTAATAATTGTTAATGATAATTTTTAATATAATTGTTAATAATAATTGTTAATAATTGTTAATCGTTGTTCTTTTTCAACCAGTTGTTTAACGTGGTTCTCCGGACATCGAATTGTTTTGCGGCTGCGTAAGCGCTCATTTTATCTTTTTTTACCGCAAGAACTGCCTTCTTGAGTTTCTCCTTGTCGACGGGAGTCGTTTTGCGACGATACGTGCGTACCATTTCCCTATATATATCTACAAACTAACGCACTTGCAAGGATGACAGAATCACGCTCGAGGGAAACCTAACCTGAAATTGCCGTGAGCTATCAGCTGAAGTCGTGCGCCCGGCGCGCCACAGTAACGAGACTGCCGGACTTTCCCCGGGTGCTTACTGACGGATTAGCCCCAAACACAAGTTTCAGGTTTGATCGCCCACGAAATATTATACATCAACGATAATGAAAAAGCTACACTGGATTCGTGTTCAGCATGCATTACTCTTTATAATCACGTACCTGGAGATTTGGAGAGCAAATATTATTGCAGATATTACAAAATTTCCTCGCGCAGAAAATTTCACTTTCACGTTCCGAAAACACGTTTGCCCTCGTAAAAATCATAAGACGGCAGGTAACCTGCCGAAACTCCGTTGGTCACATGGGTACTATAAGCAGCGTTTACAATGTTAATAGCGAGTTCGCACAATATACAGGTTCCGAGATATTTGATTTGACGGATTTACCCAGTTGACGGTCTAGCCCCGGTCTCCCCTACATAATAAAAATTCGGGAATTAAAATTATGTACATAATGGAAATTCAGGAATTAAAATTATGTACATAATGAAAATCAGGAATTAAAATTATGTACATAATGGAAATTTAGGAATTAAAATTATGTACATAATAAAAATTCGGGAATTAAAATTATGTACATAATGGAAATTTAGGAATTAAAATTATGTACATAATAAAAATTCAAAAATTAAAATTATGTACATAATGGAAATTCAGGAATTAAAATTATGTACATAATAAAAATTCGGGAATTAAAATTATGTACATAATAAAAATTCGGGAATTAAAATTATGTACATAATGGAAATTCAGGAATTAAAATTATGTACATAATGGAAATTCAGGAATTAAAATTATGTACATAATAAAAATTCGGGAATTAAAATTATGTACATAATAGAAATTCAAGAATTAAAGTTATGTACATAATAAAAATTTAAGAATTAAAATTATGTACATAATAAAAATTCAAGAATTAAAATTATGTACATAATAAAAATTCCAAAATTAAAATTATGTATATAATTTTAATTCCCGAAATATTTTTATGTCATAACATAAAATAAATTCAGAATTAATATTTTGTCTAGACATAATTTTAATTCTGCATTTTCAATTATGTGATATCTTAATAATAATTCGATGAATTATAAGTATGTCTAGGCATATAATAATTTATTTTCTTTAAGTATCAATTTAATTTGGTAGAATTTTTATGATGGTATTAAATAGCAAAACGGCGTGCCACAGGAAACAGTAAAATGATGGATTATACCAAAGTGGAATCATATTAAAATGAAAATAACGCTCTGATATAGAAAAAAGCGCCATATGGAACGCTCCGTTTCTCTTACAACAAAGCGGTGCCGAGGCAGTTGGTTTCGGCGAAAGATAATATATATTACATTAATATAAGTACCTCTATCAAGTTAGCCCCCCCACCATCGCAAAAAAAATCCGCACCTATCAAAAAATTTAGTGCTATTTATGTGCTAATTTGTTGCCCTAGTCCGGATTTTGTTGCTCAAACCGTTTAGCAGGAAACGGCGATCGAAATGGGGGGGCCAGCTTGTCGTCAAGCTAGCACCCCCCCCCCCCATAATGAAAAAAGTATATAGAGTGCTCGAATCAAGAAAACAAATACATCAGAATTTGTTGCTTTTTTGTTGCTCCAAGATAGCGTAAAAACATTTTGGAAATATAACGTTTTTTAGAAAATACGTATATCCCAACATTGAACAGATAGCACTATATCTTAAACAACGTTATATTTCCAAAATGTTTTCACGCTATCTACAAGCAACAAAATAGCAACAAATTCTGGTATAAACGTTTTTTTTATTTAAGCACCCAATATATATTTTTTTCGCATGGGGGGGGGGGCCAGCTTGACACAGGTTCTAGCCCCACCACATACTGAAAAACATATATAGAGTGCTCAAATCTAAAAAACCAATACACCAGAATTTGTTGCTATTTTGTTGCTTTAAGATAGCGTAAACAAATTTTCGAAATATAAGGTTCTGTAAATAATACTACTATTTAATAAATACTGCATCGCCGCGCCGACCGTTATCTACGACTTCGATGGCGAAAAGTTAAGTAAAAGAATTTGTTGCTCGGCTCTTATCGGTATTAAAATATTCTATAGACAGTGCCCTACCAAAATATGCATTATATGATTTTGTTGCTCGCTCCTAACTGCAAATAAATACATTGTTTATCTCCGCGCCGACCGTTATATACGACTTGAATGGCTAAAAGTTAAGTAAAAGAATTTGTTGCTCGGGTCTTTTAGGTACTAAAATATTCTATGGACAGTGCCCTACCAGAATATGCATTATATGATTTTGTTGCTCGTTCCTAACTGCAAATAAATACATTGTTTATCTCCGCGCCGACCGTTATATACGACTTGAATGGCTAAAAGTTAAGTAAAAGAATTTGTTGCTCGGGTCTTTTAGGTACTAAAATATTCTATGGACAGTGCCCTACCAGAATATGCATTATATGATTTTGTTGCTCGTTCCTAACTGCAAATAAATACATTGTTTATCTCCGCGCCGACCGTTATATACGACTTGAATGGCTAAAAGTTAAGTAAAAGAATTTGTTGCTCGGGTCTTTTTAGTACTAAAATATTCTATGGAGACAGTGCCCTACCAGAATATCCATTATATGATTTTGTTGCTCGCTCCTAACTGCAAATAAATACGTTGTTTATCTCCGCGCCGACCGTTATCTACGACTTTAATGGCTAAAAGTTAAGTAAAAGAATTTGTTGCTCGGGTCTTTTAGGTACTAAAATATTCTATGGACAGTGCCCTACCAGAATATGCATTATATGATTTTGTTGCTCGTTCCTAACTGCAAATAAATACATTGTTTATCTCCGCGCCGACCGTTATCTACGACTTCAATGGCTAAAAGTTAAGTAAAAGAATTTGTTGCTCGGGTCTTTTTAGTACTAAAATATTCTATGGAGACAGTGCCCTACCAGAATATGCATTATATGATTTTGTTGCTCGCTCCTAACTGCAAATAAATACGTTGTTTATCTCCGCGCCGACCGTTATCTACGACTTTAATGGCTAAAAGTTAAGTAAAAGAATTTGTTGCTCGGGTCTTTTTAGTACTAAAATATTCTATGGAGACAGTGCCCTACCAGAATATGCATTATATGATTTTGTTGCTCGCTCCTAACTGCAAATAAATACGTTGTTTATCTCCGCGCCGACCGTTATCTACGACTTCAATGGCTAAAAGTTAAGTAAAAGAATTTTTTAGTACCAAAAAGACCGGAGCAACAAATTCTTTTAATTAACTTTTAGTTATTGAAGTCGTATATAACGGTCGGCGCGGAGATAAACAATGTATTTATTTGCAGTTAGGAGCGAGCAACAAAATCATATAATGCATATTTTGGTAGGGCACTGTCCATAGAATATTTTAATACCGATAAGAGCCGAGCAACAAATTTTTTTACTTAACTTTTCGCCATCGAAGTCGTAGATAACGGTCGGCGCGGCGATGCAGTATTTATTAAATAGTAGTATTATTTACAGAACCTTATATTTCGAAAATTTGTTTACGCTATCTTAAAGCAACAAAATAGCAACAAATTCTGGTGTATTGGTTTTTTAGATTTGAGCACTCTATATATGTTTTTCAGTATGTGGTGGGGCTAGAACCTGTGTCAAGCTGGCCCCCCCATGCGAAAAGAATATATATTGGGTGCTCAAATCAAAAAAACGTTTATACCAAAATTTGTTGCTATTTTGTTGCTCCAAGATAGCGTAAAAACAGTTTGGAAATATAACGATATTTAAGATATAGTGCTATCTGTTCAGTGTTGGGATATACGTATTTTCTAAAAAACATTATATTTCCAAAATGTATTCACGCTATCATAAAGCAACAAAAAAGCAACAAATTCTGTTGTATTGGCTTTTTGGATTTGAACACTCTATATATGTTTTTCAGTATGTGGTGGGGCTAGATCCTGTGTCAAGCTGGCCCCCCCATGCGAAAAAAATATATATTGGGTGCTCAAATCGAAAAAACGTTTATACCAGAATTTGTTGCTATTTTGTTGCTTGAAGATAGCGTGAAAACATTTTGGAAATATAACGTTGTTTAAGATATAGTGCTATCTGTTCAATGTTGGGATATACGTATTTTCTAAAAAATGTTATATTTCCAAAATGTTTTTACGCTATCTTGGAGCAACAAAAAAGCAACAAATTCTTGTGTATTGGTTTTTTTTATTTGAGCACTCTATGTATGTTTTTCAGTATGTGGTGGGGCTAGAACCTGTGTCAAGCTGGCCCCTCCATGCCAAAAAGGATATATATAGGGTGCTCAAATCGAAAAAACGTTTATACCAGAATTTGTTGCTATTTTGTTGCTTGAAGATAGCGTGAAAACATTTTGGAAATATAACGTTGTTTAAGATATAGTGCTATCTGTTCAATGTTGCGATATACGTATTTTCTAAAAAACGTTATATTTCCAAAATGTTTTCACGCTATCTTGGAGCAACAAAAAAGCAACAAATTCTGATGTATTTGTTTTTTTGATTCGAGCACTCTATATACTTTTTTCATTATAGGGGGGGGGGCTAGCTTGACGACAAGCTGGCCCCCCCATTTCGATGGCCGTTTCCTGCTAAACGGTTTGAGCAATAAAATCCGGACTAGGGCAACAAATTAGCACATAAATAGCACTAAATTTTTTGATAGGTGCGGATTTTTTTTGCGATGGTGGGGGGGCTAACTTGATAGAGGTAATATAGGTAAGTAGTCTATCAATGAACAGTAGTGCACTATGAACCATTGCAATATTTCGTAAATGTGACGTTGCCAAATTGTGCTATTATCATGCAACGACTCGCATTTGAACCCCTCCACGGCTCCCCAGTCGGCCCGGTCGGCCGGCAGTTCGCGTGAAGGACTGCCGTGTGGGATCACATTTTGTGATTTTTGTATGACAAAGTTTTTTTCGTAAGTTTTACGTATTTTTCATGTATTTGTTATATCTATCATTTTGTTCATTACTCTATAGTTTTATGTGCATATTTAGCTTTATAATTCGTGTAAGCAACTTTTTTCTGTTGCATTATTTTACCGTATTAAGGTCGATTCAGACATAACCGTGCCGTATCCGTACCGTGCACGGACAGAAAGAAATGACAGACAGATAGAAAAATGACAAACAGATAGAAATGTTCACGGTATGGATACGGTACAGGCACAGCACGGTTATGTCTGAATCGACCTTTACTTTCGAGGTTATCATAAAAAAGGTTATATTGTCTACAATAAACCATTTTGATGTGTCGAACAATGAACCATGGTTCAATGCAAATTAATGGAACCAAAAACCGAAATAGGACATATCATTTCCCCGTTCATATAAGTGCAATTAATTTACGTTAAAACATACCTATTCTTAAATCCTTTTTAAGTTCTTTTTTATTATTCGCATAAGAATTTAACTTTTTTTTTATTGTTTCTAACAATTATTATTGGTTTTGAGTTTATTTTTGTTTTGCTAATAAGTATGTTGATGATTAAACC
Source organism: Leptothorax acervorum (assembly GCA_035220615.1). Taxonomy (NCBI): domain Eukaryota; kingdom Metazoa; phylum Arthropoda; class Insecta; order Hymenoptera; family Formicidae; genus Leptothorax; species Leptothorax acervorum. The sequence goes on from JASTWQ010000071.1 coordinate 270,838, forward strand.
AAAGTATAGGTAGAATTTAAGTTGAGACACTGTGATTTTTCATTATTTCAGTATTATGTTGATAATTATTTTTTATGCTGTTGATAAAGCCTAAAAAAGTAAAGTTTATGTCTAAATGGTATTGTTCTTGACTACTTATTTGTGTTATAAGTCTAATTAAACTGTGACTGACAATAAATAATAATCTAAGTGAGGAGAAAGTCTGATTCAAAATAATAATTTTTATTGTAAGCTTCAAATAAAAAATATAACATAATTAAGTTGGCTTTAATTTAAATTTATACTATCCTAACCTTACTTATATCATGTCTTATAGTTATCTCTTCCCTAAATAAAATTTTAAAACATAGTAAAACTAATCTAATCCTAACAATTCACAGAATAAAACATGTGGTTCATTGTTAAAAATGCTAGGTTCATTGTGTACATCCCCCTGTACACAATGAACCATTTGACATTGTTTTAAAAAAATCGAAATTATGGCTAAACTGTAAAAATAACTTCCCTATAGCACAGGACATCAAATGACGGCATAATGCCGTAATAATGCCGTCTTAGTGACGGTAATGCCGTAATAATGCCGTCTTAGTGACGGCAACACGTCGAGTTTCCGTCACTAAGACGGCATTATTACGGCATTTGATGTCACTGTGCTATCTGGGTTATAAGTCATCTTATACAGTATGTAGCCAACTAAATTCATGATGCTAATTCATGATGCACTGTATGCAAAAACACAGATCTCCAACTCAATAATTGAGAGAGATATAAGCCTCTGAAATTTACATGGTTCATTGATGGACTACCTACCTTACACGGTGAAAGATAAGTCTCACATCGAGATTCCGTCGACTATTTCTCCAAAATCTGTGTACCGATCGTTCTTTTCGCGCGGTCTCGTTATCAGTTACACGATAAGCGCCATATGCGATTGATTCCGTAAATTCAGCACGGAAACGAGATTATTCTGGAACGCCGAGTACGATAACGATGGTTGAAAGATAAATGTAAAAAAGAAGTGACCGGGGTATTTCGGGTATTCTTCTCTCCTCTGAAAGTTTTTGCTTTCTGTTACTCGTGCTCTCTCCGAAATGACCGACTTCAATTCTCCCCCCCCCCCCCCCCCCCCACGATGCGGTTGGAGTACTTACCCGGCCGCGACGTCTTTCTCGCTGAACTTCAAGGTGTCTATCTATACGGATGCAAGGCCAGACATTGCGATCTGGTTCTGAAGGTCGGATCGTTCTACGAGGCGAGTCACTCTCTTGCATCGAGTTTCTTGCGTCCTAAATCGGCAACATACACGCTCGGGAAGGGTCAAAATCGCGGCCAATGCCGTGCTAAGGACAACTCATGTCTCGATTATATCTACGATCGATCAAGCTCCGTCCCTAGACGGCCGAAGCCGCTGTTTGAATCACATTTATGCCAATTATGCACAATCCGCTCTAATTTTGTTGATAATACACTATCGATAAATCGATGAGCGTTTTATACGCTAGCAAACAGAATATTAAACATGGAAAGAAATATGCGATTGCAAGACAATGAGTGGCATCAATACAATGGAACGATAGATGGTATATATTTAACGCATATCATCAAGTGTAAAGCTACTTAAAGATTGAGTGAAGAGAATTTCAAAGTCTGTAGACTAGTACACGATATAAAAGAGAAGGGAAAACAAAGCAAGTGTACGAAAACAAATTTTTATTACTTGCACACTACTAGAAAGATGATAAAAAATATGTTTCTAAAATACTTTCTAGACAGTTTTCGAAATTTTCGAAATACTTGATCAATAGACGTAAAAAATGGATTTAATTATTATTTATTATACTTCTCAACTTTAGTCATTGTTTGTTAGCCAAACGATTTAGTTTTTATTTTATATCATGACTGTTTTTTGACTGTATCATTATACAGTCAATAACAGGAGGTAAGAGCGATAGAATTACTCAATTCTATTGCTCTTACCTCCTCTTGATGTTTATCATTCAATATTTTATTACGGCTTTATTTTATTCTCACGTTCTCTCTGGACTATTTAGACTATGATCATTAGCCAAAGTTTCACTCAGATCTCCTCGCGTGAAATACACTGCTTTTAGATCAATCAATCCGGAAGTCATCTGTGGCTTGTCAGAGAACGTGAGATTATTTTATTTTACAAAAAATGATGTTTATTTAGATCGACACAATTGGCAAGTAAATAGTATAACGGTCTGTCACGACGTTTCGACCCTTGGTTTGGGTCCTTCTCAAGTAATCTATAGGTTGATACGGAAGATTAGCTGCTGTCGCGCTTTACAGATATCTTCTTCTTGTTATTTATCCATAATTTTAAAAGCGTAACGGTCCTGGTAAAAAATTTTTTGTATAAAAACATATAAATATATATGTATAAATATATACAGGGTGAGTTTTTTAAAGTGTTACAAACGTATATCTCGGAAACAAAGCATTTTAGAGAAAAATGTTTCATACAAAAGTTTTTTTTACTTTGAGGGGGATATAAGATGGTGTTATTGGTTTGACCTTGGATAGTCGTTTGAAGCTCACGTGAACGTCTCACTTTCAATTTCTTAAATAAAACCCCCTATATTGTAGAATATCGTTTGAAAGGGCATAAAATAAGAAAAATTTTGGCGCAAACCAGAGGTCGATACATTGACCCGTTCGGGAGTTATTTAGGGTCAAAAATTGACTTTTTTCAACTTTGACTTTAAATAACTCCCGAATGGATCAACGTATCGATCTCTGATTTGCGCTAATTATACATATATATTATCTCGAAAAATAACTATTGTAGGTACTTTTAAAAAATTAAACCCAAGGGGTAGAATCTTTATAAAAGAAAGAAGAAATAAAATCCAAGTAATACGTATCTATATGTATTCCTATTGAAGGGAAAAAATTAATATAAAATTTGAACAACGCTGCTAGATTTTAAAATATTTGAAAGCAACAAATAACTAACTTAAAATATTAAATTAATAGATAATTACAATGTGTAGAAATACTTTTACACATTAATTTAAAGTACATTTTCCATTTATAGAAACTGTTTCATTAATATATTATTTTGTTTAGCAGCGCCGTTTTTTTAACTAAAATTTTTCAAATATTATATTAATTTTTTCCCTTCAATAGGAATACATATAGATACGTATTACTTGATTTTATTATTTCTGGATTTTATTACTTCTTTTTTTTTATAGATTACCCCTTGGGTTTAATTTTTTTAAAGTACCTACAATAGTTATTTTTCGAGACAATGTATATGCAGGGTGATTCGAAACAACCTTTTACCGTTGAAAGTACAGATTCGTGACAAAATTCTGAGACGACTTTTCCTCTTGCAAAATTTTGTCCGAAGCTTACTTTCTGAGTTATCAAGCAAAATACTTACCCTATCGCTGGCCGAGTACAGGAGATAGACAGGAGCGGCGCGACTCACCATTAGACGCGGGCGCTTACGTCGGGTGCCCGCTGCGCGATCAGTCGATCGATCAATGGATCGAGCTGCGTCCTAATATTTACTGCCAGCACAGAAAATCTACAGTTCGCGTTATGAATAGATTTTCAGAACTGGCAATAACATTGGATAACGATAACCACAATGATACACGCACACACATGCAAGCACGTTTACTCACTCGTGTTATTGTTTTCTCTCACAAACTTCACTTAAATACACTTAACTTTACTCCTTTTACTCACATACTTAAAAATGTGCAATTATTATTAACAATACACAATGCGTCACTTACTATGTTTACGCAAGCGTTACTTCTGTAGTAAGTTACTTAAATTATCGTTTACAATAATTCACTCCGCGTAAACGGAGGTCTCTGCATAATTCACTCCGCGTAAACGGAGGTCTCTGCATAATTCACTCCGCGTAAACGGGAGTCTAGCAGAATTATCGTAAATTACTGCAGAAGTATAATGCGATGGCTAGAGATTGCGCGCACCTCTACACCTTTCTACACTCAAGGATAACAGTGCATCTTGTTGTAAACACAGCGAGTTGACAGTTACCACGTTCACGCGAGCATTACTTCTGCAGTAATTTACGATAATTCTGCTAGACTCCCGTTTACGCGGAGTGAATTATGCAGAGACCTCCGTTTACGCGAAGTGAATTATTGTAAACGATAATTTAAGTAACTTACTACAGAAGTAACGCTTGCGTAAACATAGTAAGTGACGCATTGTGTATTGTTAATAATAATTGCACATTTTTAAGTATGTGAGTAAAAGGAGTAAAGTTAAGTGCATTTAAGTAAAGTTTGTGAGAGAAAACAATAACACGAGTGAGTGAACGTGTTTGCATGTGTGTGCGTGTATTATTGTGGTTATCGTTATCCAATGTTATTGCCAATTCTGAAAATCTATTCATAACGCAAACTGTAGATTTTCGGTGCTGGCAGTAAATATTAGGACGCAGCTCGATCCATTGATCGATCGACTGATCGCGCAGCGGGCACCCGACGTAAGCGCCCGCGTCTAATGGTGAGTCGCGCCGCTCCTGTCTATCTCCTGTACTCGGCCAGCGATAGGGGAAGTATTTTGCTTGGTAACTCAGAAAGTAAGCTTCGGACAAAATTTTGCAAGAGGAAAAGTCGTCTCAGAATTTTGTCACGAATCTGTACTTTCAACAGTAAAAGGTTGTTTCGAATCACCCTGTATGTATAATTGGCGCAATTTAATATTTTCTTTTTTGTAATAGATAATCACTTGGATTGAATAAGGCAACGCAATTTTGTGATATGTACACCACCTGGGTTTTAATTTTTTTGAAATAAAGATACGGTAATTATTCAGTTTAGCGTCCTCACCTCCGATTTTGATGAAATTAGGCTTAATCAATTCGTTTTTACATAAAACAAAAGAATCTGGCAGAAGAAAGCGTCGCTCTGCCCCGCAAAGCGAGATATTTAGCGTTAAAGTTGATGACTCTCAGGTTATGATTCCTGTCATACCGACGAGGTGCAGCTATAGGAATTTGCTATCACGAAAATTCGATTCTTGACTTCCATGTGTCGGCCTACTACCGATGTGTACGACTAGAGAAATCGGGTATTATTTAAGCACTCTAGTTATAACGAGAATATTGCTTCCTTTATTGCGAGCCAGAGTATAGGCCCTTGCACAATGCTAGGCAACAGGCAATAGGATCAGGAAATAACCTCAAATTCGTCAATACAAACCTAAAAAATTCGAACAATATGATTGGTTGGCAACAGGCAATAGGCACAGAATTTCCAACGTGACGGAAATTCTGTGTCTATTACCTGTGTCATCGTCTATTCTGCATAAATACAAGGTTTCTGATTTCTGTTCCCTGTTCCTATTGCCTGTTGCCTAGCATTGTGCAAGGGGCTTAACAGTTATTCACCTTCTCCCAAAACTCCTCGTCTCTGCAGTCCTGCCAACCTCGTTACGCTAACGTTCCTTCCCGCAGCCTCGCGAGAGAGAGACGATAGGGGAGGGGAGACGGAGATACCGCTCCCTACACACTCCCCCCTAAGCACATTCTAACGAATGTGCCTACGCATTTGGCCCCATGCTATTGCACGAGATTGACAAAAACAAATAAAAAACTTTAACTTATAATACATATGTACGCTTGAGCGTAGTTTGAGCAAACTTACGACTAATAATATCGCATATGAGGTATAACATCACCTTTTCAGTCTTACAATTAAATCACTTTGGTTTAGTTGCCGGCGCAAACGTGACTTTTTCTTACGAGAGTAGGTCTTAAGTGCGGGCGGGTTTGAACTTACATTTTGATCGTGTACGTTCTCGGAGGCTGTATACGGTCGCTCTAAATCCTTCTTGGCCATATTACGTAAAAACACGTGAGTACAATTATATAAATCCTTGAAGTAAAAGGCGCGTTTTTTATGTTTGTGCGCGACGGGAACCAGCTGGACCTGGCGCATATATTCGCGGAATTCTTCGAGAAAGTAATTAGGGTTTGGTGTGTAATCGTCGGGGAGAAAGAATTCCCCGGGAAGTTGTAACGTTGTCCCGAACATGAATTCGGCGGGTGACGCATTAGTGTCAGCACGGACGTGCGCCCGAAGTCCTAATAGAATGGTGGACAAGGTACGGGCACAGTATAACCAGTAGTCCGACTCCGTCAATTGTTTTGGTTCCGCGCCGATCCGATCTGCGGATCTGCGCATGGACATTGGGTTGAGCGGGACCAATCAGAGGATTTTTGTATGCGCGGTAGTGCAACGTCGGTGTGACCCCGCCGAGGCGCCACAGTTTATACGTGGTTGCAATCATACGTTTGACGATGAGATAAAAATAAATTCGTTAATCAGTGTGACGCGCAGAGACACTTGATATGTTGGATAATTTTGATTAGATTATTTTTCAAAATGCCTAAAAGCATAGGTTATACAATTTGTAGCGTTCGAGATTGCCGAAATACGAGCAAAAAATCAAATTGGCATTTCTTTCGTTTCCCTAAGGATGCCGAAAGGTTTGTATATATTGACTTCTTGTAAATGTTACAGAACAATTATTTTTCCTTTAAATCTTAATACAAAAGTTTAATAATTTTAGGTTAAGACAGTGGGCAATTGCGTGTCGTCGCGAGGATCTTTTGAAAAAAAAACCAGAACGTGTATATTCCCGCAATAGAGTTTGCAGCGATCATTTTGAGGACCGAATGTATATAAATTATTTGAAAAACCGTTTGCTTCCTCTGGCTCAACCAACTCTCAATTTGGGTGAAAAATTAGAAAATGATCAAAATATGGTAAATTTAGAAAATGGTCAGAATATGGAAAATTTAGAAAATGATCACAATGTGGTAAGTAAATTAGAAATGATCAATTGAAGATTAAGTAAAAGAATCGAGCTGCTGATAGGTTTGAACCTGCTAGACGTGATCTTTATAAAATCTGATTTTAGAATTGTGCAAATGCAAAAAGTAACACTTCATCTGGCATGCGACAAACCACTCGTTGGAAGAGGAAGAAAGGTTGCAGCTTTCTGCGGAGCATGATGTACGAGCGGAACACAATGTCGGTTTCGAACCAATTAACATCACCGCCAATTCTCTTCAGCCTTTAATCGCCGTTTTTTTAGCAAACAACAGCAGTATGGCAGATCCTACAATTGCAGTCACTGCAGGGCCCAGTGGTGGGGACCACAGAGGAGTCGAACTGCTACCAAGTCAAAAAAGACATAAATCCATTCAAACCACGTACAATAACTTGTCTGCTCATACTCAAAGGAGCACTATTAAAGGTACAAAAAGAAAATAGAACACTAAAAAGAGATATTAGAATACTAAAAAAAGAGAACGCCGAAATAATAAAAAAAGTAACAGATGTAACCAAAGATAAATTTTGTAAGGCCTGTGAAAAATATCTACCACCGCGGATAGCATTGTTTGTAAAAGAACAAGTATTAGCAGGCAAGAAACAAGCCCGAGGTCGGAGGTATTCCCTAGAATTTAAACGACTGTGCTTGAATTTGTATTTTAAAGGGCCAAGAGCGTACAGGGCTTTGTCATCGATATTTTCTTTGCCAAGTAAAACGACTCTCAATGATATAACACTTAATATTTCTATTACGAGCGGCATAAATCAAAACGTGTTCAATTTACTGGCTAATAAATTTGCAACTATGCGAGAGTCTGAAAAAATGTGCGTAATATGCTTTGATGAAATGTCATTAAAATGCCATTTGTATTATGATAAAAAAACTGATAAAGTTATCGGTTTTCATGAGAGTGGCAATGAAAAGCAATTCCAACCAGCAAAATTTGCATGCGTCTTTCTTGCAAGAAGTATTTTTGGTGATTGGAAACAGCCTCTTGCGTACGAACTTTCGAATACAGCTTGTTCAACTGCAGTTCTTAAACAATTACTCACTCAATGTATTTTCGAATTGCAAAATATTGGTGTAACAGTTGCTGCCGTAGTGTGTGATATGGGTCCTAAGAATAAGCAACTCGCAAATGAATTAGGAATTACGCCTAGTACCCCATATTTTACGCTGAACAACCGCAAGATTTTTTTCTTATTTGATATGCCGCATTTGATAAAGGCAACGCAAAATATGTTTTTAAAATATACTTTCAAGTTTGGCTAATATTTTGCTAATATACGTTACGTAAGACAATTTTATGAGATCGATCAATCAATGCCGTTCAGGTTGGCACCAAAATTACCAAACTTACTCTCATTTAAATCCAAGGCCACAGGAAAAAATAAAAACTCGATTAGCTCCTCAGCTTCTTAGTCAGAGTACGGTGGCAGGTGTAAGTTCATATATCCATTTTGAAAAAATATCAACTGATGCAGTTGGGACGGTTTCAACTTTCATAGACAAAATGGATAAACTGTTTGACATGTTAAATTCCATCTCTAAATACGAGGGAGACAAACTGCACGCTCACGTTTTTGAAGGGAAAGAATTCCAGACTAGCTTTTTACAAGAATGTTTAGAGTTTTTTGATTCATTAATAATTATTAATCACAATGATCAGAACGTGACAAATAAAATGAACTTCATCAATGGCTGGAAAGTCACTATTTCAGGCGTGCTGCAACTATGGGAATGTCTCAAAGAAAAAGAAGGAATTGTTTCTCTGCAAACGAGGAGATTAAATCAAGATCCTATAGAAAACTTTTTTGGGAAAATTCGTTTAGGAGGAGGAAACTGTCCGAACCCTTCTTCCTGGCAGTTCACTCGAGCATTCCGAAAATTGCTGTTTCAGAATTTCTTTATTACGGGAAACGAAAACTGCGAAGATGATTTTAACAATATCTTGCTAGACTTAAGCAGATTGAATGGAGATATTGGAGATGAAATAAAAGAAATTGAAGAAGAAAGTGAAGGCGGACTTTTTGATACATTTATGCCGGATTATACTGATTATGAAAAGCTCAATTTAGTTGAAGAAAATTCAATTCGTTATATATGCGGTTTTTTGATTGGTAAATGTTTAAAGAAACATTCATGCACAATTTGCAAAGAATATAGTATCGATCACGTAGAATTTGAAGATTCGATAATTTATTGTTTTTTTAAGGCATACCAAAACAATAATTCAATTTTCGGAAATTTAAAAATGCCACATAATAATTTTATTTTTTACGTGTGCTCGTTGGAAGCGATTTTTAATCAGCACTTTGAAAATATTGTTTTGGAAAAAAATGTTATACAAAAATTGTTAGCGGAGGTTGAAGTAATAACATTTAAGCACCTATGCAGGGAGGGCTCCGTTTGCCTACAATCCCGATTGCCAACAGCTTTGTTTGCCCACAACATTTTGCCTACAGCTTTGTTTGCCGACATTCCCGATTGCCTACAAGCATTATTGCGCACACGTAATAGTTAAAAATACGAACGTACGTTTGCGCACATGGCCAAATACATTGGACACATGACTTTATTGCACACAAGCAGATTGCACACATGACATTATTGCGCACATACATATTGCACACATGACTTATTGCGTACATACGCGTTATATTGCACACAATGTCGCAGGCTTATTGTAAAATCAGCCTTTTTGCAAAAAGGCTAGCCTTTTTGCGAAATGCCGGCCCTTTGCGAAAGCATTTGATCGTTTCTTTAATAAGACTAACGTATTTTAGACTTTTTGCAAAGTGCCTAGCCTAGCACCAGCCCATGTGTGCCAAAAAGCCTAAAGTGCGTTCAGTCTTATTGGGAAACGATCATTGCTTCGCAAAAGGCCGGCTTTTCGCAAAGAGGCTAGTCTTTTTGCAAAAGGACTGATTTTGCAGTAAGCTTGCGACATATGTGTGCAATATAACGTGTATGTGCGCAATAAAGTCATGTGTGCAATGTGTATGTGCGCAATAATGTCATGTGTGCAATCTGCTTGTGTGCAATAAAGTCATGTGTGCAATGTGTTTGGCCATGTGCGCAAAAGTACGTTCGTATTTTTAACCATTACATGTGCGCAATAATGCTTGTAGGCAATCGGGAATGTCGGCAAACGAAGCTGTAGGCAAAATGTTGTGGGAAAACGAAGCTGTTGGCAATCGGGATTGTAGGCAAACAGAGCCCCCCCCCCCCCCCCGCCGTATATGCAATAAATGTAGGGGAGACCGGGGCTAAACCGTCAACTGGGTAAATCCGTCAAATCAAATATCTCGGAACCTGTATATTGTGCGAACTCGCTATTAACATTGTAAACGCTGCTTATAGTACCCATGTGACCAACGGAGTTTCGGCAGGTTACCTGCCGTCTTATGATTTTTACGAGGGCAAACGTGTTTTCGGAAGGTGAAAGTGAAATTTTCTGCGCGAGGAAATTTTGTAATATCTGCAATAATATTTGCTCTCCAAATCTCCAGGTACGTGATTATAAAGAGTAATGCATGCTGAACACGAATCCAGTGTAGTTTTCTCATTATCGTTGATGTGTAATATTTCGTGAGCGATCAAACCTGAAACTTGTGTTTGGGGCTAATCCGTCAGTAAGCACCCGGGGCAAGTCCGGCAGTCTCGTCACTGTGGCGCGCCGGGCGTACGACTTCAGCTCACGGCGATTTTAGGTTAGGTTTCCTTCGAGCGTGATTCTGTCTTCCCTTGCACGTGCGTTACTTTGTATACATAGGGAAATGGTACGCACGTATCGCCGCGAAACGACTCCCGTCGACAAGGAAAAACTCAAGAAGGCAGTTCTTGCGATGAAAAAAAATAAAATGAGCGCTTACGCAGCCGCAAAACAATTCGATGTCCGGAGAACCACGTTAAACAACTGGTTGAAGAAGAACAACGATTAACAATTATTAACAATTATTATTAACAATTATATTAACAATTATTATTAACAATTATTATTAACAATTATTATTATTATTTATTATTAACAATTATATTAACAATTATGAACAATTATTATTATTTATTATTAACAATTATTAACAATTATTTTTTAATAATGTTTTGCATAAAAATTTTAAAAAATAAATTTTTATATTTTTTTCTTAAAAAACAATTATTAAAATATATCCTATCATTTTTCAGGATCAGCTATACGTATTAGTATTGAAAATGCAGTGTGACGGATTTGCCCCGGGGGGGTGACGGTTCTACCCCGGCATTTTTGAGATTTCAATTTTTCCACCGTTGTCGTTTTTGCTCTGTACCGGTTAAACAAAGCGACGTAGACAAAAATTTTCTATATAAATTTTGTAGCTAAAGGTTCACTCTTTACAACGATATACCACATTTAACTGAAATTATTTATTTTGTTGTTAAAAATCGGCACCGAAAAAAAACCGACGGTTTAGCCCCGGTCTCCCCTACTTTGCAAAAATGATATTGTTTTTGCATTATTAATTTATTAAACTTTACCACGAATATAAAATCTTTAACGACATATAAAATAATTGTACTATTTTTTTATAATTTTAACTTTAACCTCATAATTTATAATAATTTTTAATAATTTATAATAATATATTAATATTTAATCTTATAATTTATAATAGTTATTTTATATCTAATTAACATTTGAACAATTCATCGAAACTGCTATGCTAGCAATTTCATTAATCATTTTTTATTCGTACAATCTTTTTTCGTGTATTTCTACCTAGGCCATTTCTAACGCGTGAATAATGTATACAGTTCTTATGCGCCTTTTCTAAGTAAAATCCTGAAAACCCGGGGCGCTTTAACTTCTAAGTACAACCCTGAAAACCCGGGGCCCTTTGACCGTTGATACGCCGTTGGCCCACTTATAATAATGGCGGCGAATCGGGAACCGATAGATCAAAGGTGCCGACAGAGAGTCGGACTACTGGTTATACTGTGGTACGGGTCCAGCACGAATCGGCATGGCACATGATTGCAGCCTTAAGCACCCGGTGCCAACGTTCAATCATGCCGTTTGACGCCGGATGGTAAGCGGTCGTGCGAATTTGCTCGCAACCGATTAATGAGAGCAATGCCGTAAACAGGCGGGATTAAAACTGGACTCCCTGGTCCGTAGTAAGTAACCGGGGGGTTCCATAACGGGAGAGGCTCACTTGCGCACAGTACAATTGCACACGTTGCAATTACACACCGTGCTATTAGACACAAAAAATTGCGCACCGTTTTATTGGACACGGTTCGATTGGACACGGTTCGATTGGACACGGTTCAATTGCTCACAGTTCTATTGCGCACAGTTCTATTGCGCACCGTTCTATTGCGCAGCGTTCTATTGCGCACCGTTCAATCGCGCACCGTTCAATCGCGCACCGTTTAATCGCACACTGTTCAATTGCACACCATTCAATCGCACACCGTTCAATTGCCCACGAGCAATTGCGCACAGTTCTCATAAAGCGAGGTTCACCCAGCCTACCGGCGGAGGGGTTGCGGGAGGGGGGGGCCGAAGGCCCCCCTTGCACCCTCCGCGCGCGCGCGCGCGCGCGTGTGTGTGTGTGTGTGTGTGTGTGTGTGTGTACACCATGTGCGTAATAGAACTGTGCGCAATTGATCGTGGGAAATTGAACATGTGCGCGATTGAACGGTGCGCAATAGAACGGTGTGCAATAGAGCGGTGCGCAATAGAACTGTGCGCAATTGAACCGTGTCCAATCGAACCGTGTCCAATCGAACCGTGTCCAATCAAACGGTGCGAAATTTTTTGTGTCTAATAGCACGGTGTGCAATTGCAACGTGTGCAATTGTACTGTGCGCAACTGAAGGCTTCTCTCCGTAACAAGAAATCCATACGTCGTAAAAGGCTCTTGCGACGGTTTGCGCGGAAATATCTTTAAGAGGGATTGCCTCGGCCCAACGCGAAAATCTGTCAATCATAGTGAGACAATAAGAGTAACCCTCGGAAGGAGGTAATGGGCCGATAATGTCAATATGCACCTGGTCAAATCGCCTGTCGGGGGCAACGAAATGCTCAGGAATCAGTCTCACGTGACGAGAAATCTTCGCTTGCTGACATTCGATACAATTTTTACACCATTTGGAGATATCGCGGTGCATGTCAGGCCAGACATAACGCTGTCGGATAGTGCGATCCGTGATTTTGCCGCTGGGGTGAGCTGGGTTGTGAAACATATGAAATACCCTATCGCGGAGACTATCGGGAATATATGGCCGAATAGCCTCGCCTGTGATTTCGCAATATACGGTTGTATGACCCGGACCCCACTAAATTTTTTTCATTTTTAAAGGGTGATCAGGGGTGCCACAGATCAGCTTGAGTTGCTCGTCGCTCTTTTGTAGTTCGGCGAGCTCATTGAGATTGAACTCCACGGGTAAACGCAGGGAATCGATCCGAGAAAGCGAATCCGCGACAACATTTTGCGCACCAGCGATATGTTCGATATGCTTTGTGAATTGGGCAATAAATGACAACTGGCGCAGCTGTCGCGGGGACGCCTTGTCAGATCGCTGAATAAACGCGTACATAAGCGGTTTATGATCGGTTATAATTTTGAACTCGCGTCCCTCTACGAAATAGCGAAAGTATTTAACGGATTCGAAAATCGCCATAAGTTCGCGGTCGTACGAGCTATACCGAGTTTGCGCGGGGGAAAATTTACGCGACAAGAACGCCAGGGGTTCCCAGGTATCCCGTTTTTTCTGCTCGAGGACAGCCCCCATGGCGGAATCGGAGGCGTCCGCGACAACACGGAGCTCCGCACCAATACGGGGGTGAACCAGCATTGCAGCGTTAGCAAGGCCGTCTTTGGTCTTTTCAAACGCCTCGATTAAACTGTCGGACCATGCAATCGCGCGCTTATCATTTTTACGCGAGTCGACGAGTAACGAATTTAACGATGCTTGTGCATTTGCCGCGCGAGGAATATTGCGACGGTAAAAATTTATCATGCCGAGGAAGCGGCATAAATCGGAAATGGTTTGGAGTCTAGAAAACTTGGAGATTGCCTCGACTTTTTCGGGAATGGGGCGAATTCCCTTACCATTTATTATGTATCCAAGGAACTCCAGTTCAGGAGCGCCGAGCACGCACTTTTCAGCGTTGAGGCTGGGATTAAATTCCTTAAGCCTTTGAAATACAATGCGTAGATGCTCCGCGTGCTCATCCGAAGAAGAAAAAGCGACTAGGATATTATCAATGTAAATGAAAACAAAATCCAGATCGCCTAAGGCGCGATTAATATAGCGCTCAAAGGATTGACCCGCATTACGAAGGCCAAAGGTCATATACAGTGTGACGGGGCAGCTCCGCTGCACGTTGCAGCGTCCCCATCGCCGCCACGGGGCGCGGAATTGTGCTCGGGGGCAAGCCGGAAGAGCGACGCGGAATCTCCGGGGGGCCTGACAATTAAATATTCGCGTTACTGATTCTTTTTGTCATTTTATTTTTGTAATCGCGGCACCTCGCCGGGGTCCCTCGGCGAGGACCTCATCGGCGGCGACACCGAGAGCATCGACAACGGCGGGAAGAAGGAGCCGGGCGAGGGGCGGAGGACGCGCCGGAAATAAGAAATGCGGCGCTCGGGGATCGTCGCGGGCCACGCAGAGGGGAGCGCAGAGGAAAACTTCGGCAGCGTGATCCTGGAACGCGAGAAAGGAGCGGCCCGAAGGCACTCCGTACGCGGGGGGCGGACGACCCGCCACAATTACTACGTCGTCTTACAGCGGCGACAACAATACGGCCACGACACCGGCCCGAAAGTCACGGGGAGGAACGTCCCCGCGGCGGAGATGCCGATCAGCTGACCGGAGCACCTGACCCCGAGCGGTCAGTTAAGCTGCCGAGAAATCCTCGCGGGGTCGCGAGGTGACCGGCCAAGGATTTTCCGATACGACGTCGCGCAAAGTACCGCGACGTAATTTCAAGTCCGCCTCCCCATTGGCCCGCGTTATCGCGCCGAAAGACGTACGCACCCCCAAGGTGGGGCGCGACGTCGATCCGCCATCGAGCGGTCGCCGAAACGATCTCTTTCGGCTCGCCCTCTCGTCGGGATAAGACGTGCGTGCTCCCGCGTATTCTTGGTTGCGAGTAGCGTAGTGTGAAGCGGAGGGACCAGCCCGGTGCCAAGGGTCCCGTGGAAGATCCAAGGTCGAAGGAGCCGAGGCGAGTGCCCGGTGAGGTTGCCCGGATTATATTCAGTGTACAGCCACGGGGAAGCCGTCGGGTCGCGTTCGCGTTTCGTTGCCGACTCGCGTTGGTGAATTTAGTGATTTTGGTGCTCGCTCGCCGTACACGGCGTAGCAAAAGTTTATTTCGTGAGAGCGATCGGCATCGAGCGCGGGGGGGGGGGGGGCTCCCTTGGCTATCGCGCAAGCTTCCTGTCGTGTTAGAGTTGCGTGCGTTGTCGGGATATCGCGGATTCGTCGTCGCGTACGGCCTTCTGGAGATCGGGACCGCGGGCGTGTGCGGCGGCCTTCGGCGGGGCCGAAGGGCGAGATATCGCGTTCGCGCGGACGGCATACGGGAGTGGCCGCGTATTAGAGTTCGTGTGTGGCGTACGTCCTCGGGTTCGTGTTGAGTGTGGCGTTACCGCGTATTTGCTCGCGTACCGTGTGAAGTCTGGCGTTCTAACGACCGACTTTGAGTTCGCGTTGAGTGTGGCGTAAATACGTATCTGCTCGCGTTCCATTTAGAGTTCGACCCTTATTGCGTTCTTGATTGCGTAGTGCCATCCCGAGTCGCGTCCGCGTTCGCGCTCGCGTCTCCGCCGCCGCGCCCCGGCGTGCGAGTCACGTCGTTCCCGAATTCCGCGCGTTTTTGCGTGTTTGTCGCCGCGTATTATTGTCGCGTTGCTTTAGTTTTAAGTATTAGTTTGCGTTACGATTTGCGATATTATTCGGCGTTATTATTCGTAATAGGATTTCGCGTTATTAGTTGTAATTATTTGGCGTTATTGTTTGCGATCTTGTTTCGCGATCGTCTTTCGCGTTATTAATTGTGATATTATCCCACGTTAGTGTTCGCGATACTACTGGACATTATTATTGGCGATATTAGTTCGCGTCATCGTTGCAGTATTATTTCGCGTGGTCGTTTGCAATATTAGTTCGTGCTACTATTTGCAATATTCTTCCGCGTTACTATTTGTATCGTTTCGCTAGTATCTTGCGTTCCTTGCTGCCGCGTATTTGTTTTGCGCCATTATTCGCGTCCGATATTCTTGTGTATTAGATTCGCGTCCGAATATTATTTAGCGTGGTTGTTTATGTCGGAATATTACTTGGCGCTTATTTGCGCTGCCGTTGGCTCATTCTGTGTATTGTTTCCGACTATTATTCGCGTTATCGGGCAATTACGTTTTCCTGCGTTACACTAAGTCGTGGAATCTTTTTTCTGATTTGCGTGCCCTATATTGCGCCCGTTAATTGCGTCGCGCGTGCGACGAGTTCGCGCCTGAGCGGCGTAAAAACCACTGACGACAGAACAAAATAGAACGGAGTTGAATCTCCGAGTCTGATTGATAGCGATTTATTGTGATTCCCGCGTTATTATCTGTTTCGTTAGCGAGTTACGAGCTCGCGCAAATAAATTACCGCGCTCCGGTAGCGCGCGCCGAAAATTATACTTGATCGCCGATCCTTTGCTTTATTATCTGTCTAGTCCATAGAGTACGTGTTGAATATAAAGAGGTGTCGCGAATGTCAATCGGGATCTCATTTCTTAGCGTCGTTATTTGTTTTGTAATAATCCCAAAAGTTATAATTTGATGGCTGATTACGTTAGATTCTGTCAGTTATTTGCTTGATTTTGCGCTACTTGTTGTCGCGCATTATTCGCGTTTCGAGCTTGTTTCACTTTATACTCGCGTCGGTTATTATTTCGCCTTATTATTCCGCTTTTTCTTTTTTAGTTTTTCTGTAAACGAACTTGATTACAGTTCGATAGGCGGGGGCGATTGCCTCTCTCAACTTCGTTACTATTCCACGGATCAATTTAAACATTATTATTAAAGCTACTATTATTGAATAACTGTTTTCACTATTTACATTATCATATACTAGCAATAAACGATCAATTATTTTATTATATTATACTGTGTGGCGAATTATTTAGCCGTCATCCCGCCGTCCTCTTTCGCTGCCCCGCCTTGCCCTGCCCCTCTACCGTTAGGTCGAGCTGGTCGGCCTTTGCACGAATAATTAAGTTTAAGCTTTCGTGAGTCATTAAGGGGTTACATGGGTCTTGAAGGCAAAAAAGAAAGCTTATTTTCTCGAATTTTTTTAAAGATACGACATGAGTTACACAATTTATTTTTTTTTATATAAAAGTACAACATGTAAACAATATTTCCTCAAAATTTCAAAGGAAAATATTAAAAATTCAGCCGTTAGCAATTGCTTCCAGTAGACCATCCAGAAAAAACGGTAGTCAGCATAACTTCTTTAATTTTTATCTGAAATAAAAAACCCAAAGTTTTTCTTATAGTAGGTGAGTATAGCTTGTCCTTGAACGAAGGATTTATTTTATCTTCGATTACAAACCATTTTACAAGCCAATACATGGCCTAATTTTATGCCAAAAATGACATCTTTTGCAAGAAAAGCTACAAAAAATTTAATTTTAAATTTTTTTTTAAATCCTTTGTTCAAGGACAAGCTATACTCACCTACTATAAGAAAAACTTTGGGTTTTTCATTTCAGATAAAAATTAAGAAAGTTATGCTGACTACCGTTTTTTCTGGATGGTCTACTGGAAGCAATTGCCAACGGCTGAATTTTTAATATTTTCTTTTGAAATTTTGAGGAAATATTGTTTACATGTTTTACTTTTATATAAAAAAAAATAAATTGTGTAACTCATGTATCTTTAAAATAAATTCGAGAAAATAAGCTTTCTTTTTTGCCTTCAAGACCCATGTAACCCTTTAATAGCGTTTTGGCGAATTTTGTGAGTAGAAGCATTCGAGTGGTCGCGAAAAATAAGTAGAGAATCGCTGTATTTAGTGGACGCGATCTGCCGCGTCTGGCGCCCAATAGTTTGTATCGCGAGTCAAATATTTCATGCGAGGGACCCATTCGAGAGGTCCGACACCTTACTCTCTCCCGTCCCCTTTTGATCCGGCTTGCGCCCGCGCGCAAAAAGCCGTGACAACAGATATTCAAACAACCCGAAAGCGGTTATAATGGCTGTCTTCTCAATGTCCTCGGGGGCCATTGGTATTTGGTTATAGGCTTTGTAAAGGTCTAGAAGAAAAGATGACCGTTTTACCATGTAGATTTACGGAGAAATCATGCAGGTGAGGGGTGGGATATTTATCCGGAACCGTGACCGCATTCAAGCGGCGGTAATCACCGCAAACCCGCCAGGTACCGTCTTTTTTAAGGACTAGATGAATGGGACTAGCCCATGGACTACGAGAGGGGCGGCAAATTCCCGCCTCGACTAAGACTCTGATCTCGGTCTTCGCGGCCTTGAGTTTGTCAGGGGCGAGGCGCCTGGCGCGCTCAGCGACTGGGGGGCCGGTGGTAATAATGTGGTGAAACACGTCGCGATCAGACGGTGGAACAAGTGGAAGGGCTCCTGTTATTTGCGGAAACTCCGCGAGTATTTTGGAAAACTCAGAAGAAGGATCGACCCCGTTAATTGAATGCACTGGGGCCGGTTTTTTAATCGCGAGGGTATATAACTTGGTAGTAGAGTCTATGAGACGTCGTCGTTTTAAATCTACAAGTAACCCGTAGTGCGAGAGCAAGTCGACGCCAATGATAGGATACGGGACTGCAGCAATGCAAAAATTCCATCGAATTTGCCGTCTCAAACCGAGGTCAAGTTCGCGAAGCGATTCCCCAAACGTGTCGATACGCGTACCGCAACGAGCCTTAATTCGGAGGGCTCTCCCCTGATCCCATTAACGGCGGGTACCAGGGAGATATCCGCGCCTGTATCAATAAGGAACATTTGACCGCTGGCACGATCACGAATGTGAAGACGGTTAGAAGCTTGATGGCCCTTGCCGACCGTCTCCAAACGGGAAGGCTGGCTTAGTTTTTTTGGTTTTTCCACGCTTCATACTTTGAGCACCATTTCCGGCACGAGGTCGGATTATTAGGGTAATTGGTATGGGCCGGGCAGAGCGCGGGTGTGTTCTCCTTGCTTGGCGAGATTGAGTTTCTGCGCCTGCGGGAATTAGACCGCTAACGCGAGTTCCATTTCTTTTCGAGTTTCTCGATTTTTTTGAAAAACGCAACCATGCTGGTGATGAGTTGTTGTATCTTGGTTTCTACTGGCGGGAGTGTATTCTCTTTTGTCACGGCGGACGCGTACAATTCGACCCCGAGTGCGCTTTCGGCCATTCGATCGGCGGCTTCGACAAGTCGGTTGAGGTCGGCCACTCTCGTGGCTACAAGAATCGCGCGGTGTTCACGTGGTAGTTGATCCAAGAAGATCGATTTGATCACGTTATCTTTTATATTCCCGTCATTAAGACCGCGCAGCCGGCTGAGAATTAAAGACGGTTTTCCATCGGTCCCGACTTGTCCCCTTAAAAGTTTTCGTAATTTTGTCTCGTCCGAAGGCGCGTACGTCGCGATAATTCGGGCTTTAACTTGCTCATAAATATCCGCTGGGGGGGGATTTATAGTAATTATATCTCTTACGCAGCCTAACACTTCGACATCGAGCGCGGCGAGGACGGTATCAGCTTTGGTGGACTCTACTGTAATCCGGGAATTTCTCATAGAGACTTCGGCCTGAATAAACCACAAAGCCGGATCGACTTGGGAAAACGGGGGGAGCTTGGGAACCCTATAGTGATCTTTGCGCGGAATCGTTTGATCGATCGCGACGGGGCCCTGAGCCTCCAGCTGGTTTTGTAATTGAGCGAGTTGTGCTTCTGCAGCCTCCGCGCGGGCTTGGGCTGCTGTAAGAACTGCGTCCGACATTGTTTGAACTCTAACTTAACTTAACTTAAAAGTCTCTATTACTGCCGTTTCGTAGACGGCTAACACGGAGAATCCAAAGCCCCGGTGACAATGGGACCCAAGGCGCCGGAGACGTTGGCTTCACGCAACTACGGTGGCAACTATTGGCGCGACGTCGTTGTCAATCCGTGCCGTCGATGGTCTGGCGGCTGCGACGGGAAGAAGAGCCGGTCGCACACACAAAGGCAATAGTGGTGATAAGGCGGCGGCGCCGTGTGCAGCCACCCGGGCGTCGGTGGGGGAAGGCGACAGGAAGGCCTCACTTCTATGTGCCCGGTGGAACGCGCGGCAAAGACGGCCGCCTGAATACCGTTTGCGTGGCAACAATGGCCGCCTGGATATCGTTTGTGCAGTAAATGGCCAATCGCGGCGTGGTCAAATAACGGCCAGGGGCGCGGGCACAGAGGTATACCTTGCTGCGGTGGATGATTTAATCCGCAACGTCAGCGTCAGTCCTTCGAGGAAGGCCGGTCCGCGCGAGGATTGCTGTCTGACTCAAGGTGTTCCGATGGCGTCTTGCACAGAACCCGTTGCACGATTCTTAGTCGGGGTCACCAATGTAGGAATTTGCTATCACGGAAAGTCAATTTTTGACTTCCGTGTGTCGGCCTACTACAGACGTGTACGACCAGAGGAATCGGGTATTATTTAAGCACTCTAGTTATAACGAAAATATTGCTTACTTTATTGCGAGCCAGAGTAACAGTTATTCACCTTCTCACAAAACTCCTTGTCTCTGCAGTCCTGCCAACCTCGTTACGCTAACGTTCCTTCCCGCAGCCTCGCGAGAGAGAGAGACGATAGGGGAGGGGAGACGGAGATACCGCTCCCTACACAGCGACTGGTAGCGACATGAACATGCTCCGCGGGGGCATATGCGTATGCTCTTTGGTCACATGCGCATGCTTAGTGGCCGCACGCGCATGCAAAGTGCGCGAATTTGAAACGTATGTATACTTGTAATGTATCACTTGAATTTTAATGATAAATGAATATAAGTATGTATTAAATCTTCGCCTTACTTAACAGATGAGTCTACAATATAATAAAAATATTAATACTGAAAAGATTAGCGAGGCCCCGTACGCAAGGTAGGACGTTCCATTCATTTGACGTGTAGGATTTATATAATATGTATTAAATCTTCGCCTTACTAAATAGATGAATCTACAATATACTAAAAATAGATACAGAAAAGATTAGCAAGACCCCTACGCAAGGTAGGGCGTTGCCCCTCTCTCCACAACTACCCTTCCTGCCAACGCTTGTTTCACGACAGTATTTTGTACAGATTAAGTCGTGTTTTCGTAATAGATGTTGTTTTTGCAATAGAAAAGTGTTATATTAAATAAAGTCGGTGGGGCTCCGCCCCCCCCCCCCCCGAACCCCCCTAGCTTGGTGCTTCGCCCCCTGGACCCCCTTTCGGAGGGCTCCGCCCCCCTACCCCCGCCGGGAAGCTTTGCCCCCCTGGAGGACCCCCCATTGGGAGTTTCGCTTACACATACTACATGCTAAGTTATAAAGCGAGGTCTCGGCAAAGCTCCCAATGGGGGATTCAGGGGGACAAAACCCCCCGGCGGGGGTAGTGGGGGTCCAGAAGGCTCCGCCCCCCCGATTTTGATATGATACTTTTCTATTGCAAAAGCAACATCTATTACGAAAACACGACTTAATCTGGTACAAAAAACTGTCGTAAAACAGGCGTTGGCAGAGAGTGTGGTTGTGAGAAGGGGGCAACGCCCTACCTTGCGTAGGGGTCTTGGTAATTATTTCTGTATCTATTTTTAGTATATTGTAGATTCATATATTTAGTAAGGCGAATATTTAATACATATTATATAAATCCTACACGTCAAGTGAATGGAACGTCCTGCCTTGCGTACGGGGCCTCGCTAATATTTTCTGTATTAATATTTTTAGTATATTGTAGACTCATCTGTTTAGTAAGGCGAAGATTTAATACATACTTATATTCATTTATCATTAAAATTCAAGTGATACATTACAAGTATACATACGTTTCAAATTCGCGCACTCTGCATGCGCGTGCGGCCACTGAGCATGCGCATGTAGCCACAGAGCTGACAGAGCATGCGCATGTGGCCGCGAGGCATGTTCATGGTCGCTACATCTTGTCGGTATGACAGAATTCCTAACCTGATAGTCGTCAATTTTAACAGTTAATATCTCGCTTTGCGGGACAGAACGACGCTTTTTTCTGCCAGATTTTTTCGTTTTAAGCAAAAACGAATCGATTAAGCCTAATTTCATCGAAATCGGAGGTGAGGACGCTAAACTGAATAATTACCAAAGATACTACTACTTGGGTTTTTTCGAGGTACAAAGATATAGGTTTTTTCAAGGTACATACACCACGCGTGTACTTGGCGCCTTTTTTTACCTTTTTGAAAAAGGTAATTTTGAGCGGATATCACGCCTTTTTGTAGTGTTACGCATCTTATTAACAATATGTACAGACGGCGTCAATAATGCCTTCCCGGCTGCGTTCTGAAAATCTATAGTTTACGTTACGTATACTATAGATTTTCAGTATTGGCCTATCTTCAGGTGGGAAGGCTTTAATGACGCCGTCTGTACATACAGGGTGTGAAGCTAAAGGTGTTACAGATACATCGAACGCCATATGTCTATCGACATCGACATTTATATCTCTGACAAAATCAAATGCAAATATTTGTATTATAACTTAGAATTATGTCTGACAGTTTGATATCCTTAAATGTGTGTGGTTCGTATAAATTTAATAAATCATTAAGAAAATTAAAACAAAATATAAATACAATCAGGCAAAGTCAAGTTTGTCGAGAGCACATTATGCAAAGTGTTTGCTATAAATAAATTTTGTCGAAAGAAAAACTACAGATTTGATACAGGATTTGGCATGTACGATGCTATTGGCAGAATGTTATAGTAGATAATATATGTATAGTAAAATTTGTTAACAAAATAAGGCATTTAATAATTTATAAGTAGAGCTTGACAGTACTATACATATAATTCGATGCAGATTAGCGACAGAAACAGCAGAATCTACGTTCGACAATGCCAATTTACTGTTAATTTGTTATTAGATAAGATATTTTTGGTATAATGAGTTAAAGGATATGTATGAACAACTTTATTTGAAAATATTAGTTAATTAATTAATAAGTGACAAGAAAACTACTATTTTAAAGATATTTACTTA
Organism: Leptothorax acervorum; assembly: GCA_035220615.1. Classification (NCBI taxonomy): domain Eukaryota; kingdom Metazoa; phylum Arthropoda; class Insecta; order Hymenoptera; family Formicidae; genus Leptothorax; species Leptothorax acervorum. Next base: position 293,940 of record JASTWQ010000071.1, read on the forward strand.
TATATATGTACATATATAAACAAATATTATGGAGATAGAGGAGATACAGTCGGAGAGAGGAGCTGTCTGATATCTTACATCCAACAACAAATTAACAGTAAATTGACATTGTCGAACGTAGATTCTGATGTTTGCTAATCTGCATCGAATTAGGTATATAGTTGTCAAGCTGTACTTATAAATTATTAATTGCCTTATTTTATATTACTAATACTAGGGTCTTCTCTTTGTTTTTTTCGCCAAGTTTCTAAATTTGCTCCTACAAACTCTATTCGAGCAACCACATTTTCCGTCTCAATTGTGCTTTTCTTTTCAATTCTTGTACAATATTCACAACCCATCGTCTCACATTGCCGCCTGGATAATCCATCAGCATTCTTATGGGAAAGCCCTTTGCGGTAAATGATTTCGAATTCGTACTGTTGGAGTCTCTCCAGCCATCAAGCTAGCTGCCCCTCCTGGTCTCTGAAAGACATCAGCCATCTCAAGGAAACATGATTCGTGCGGATGAAAAATTTTCGTCCTAAAAGATAATGGTGAAATGATTTAAGGGAATCAACAATGGCCAGAAGCTCTCGTCGAGTCACGCAATAATTCCTCTCTGCTTTACTAAGCACGCGACTAAAGTAAGCGATAACTCTTTCTACTCCATCTTGTTTTTGCGACAAAACCGCCCCGATTCCTGTATTCGACGCGTCGGTGTCTAAAATAAATTCCCCTTCCCCTTTTGGGAAAGAGAGTACCGGGGAGGAAGATAATTTCCGTTTTAATTCCCCGAAGGCGTGTTGGCATTTTTCATCCCAAATAAATTTGGTTTTACTCTCCGTTAACGTGAACAGAGGTTTGGCCAAAGAAGAAAACCTTTTAACAAATTTTCGGTAGTAAGAACAAAATCCGAGGAAACTACGTAACAGCGGTTTAGTATGGGGAGCCTTCCAATCTCTAACGGCAGCAATCTTTTCAGGATCAGTGAAAACCCCGCTCTCTGAAATTACATGACCTAAATATTTCACGTTTTTACCGAAAAGAACGCATTTTTTCGGATTCATCTTCAAATTCGCTTCGCAAAACCGTAGAAATACTTTTTTAAGATTGTCTAGCATTTCAAGGAAATTTTTTGCGAAAATTACCACATCATCAAGATAAACCAAACAGATTTTAAATAAGAATCTTCGTAAAACCTTTTCCATAAGGCGTTGAAAAGTCGCGGGGGTATTACACAGACCGAAAGGCATGACTGTAAATTGCCAAAGCCCGCCCCCGACAGAAAACGCGGTTTTTTCCCTATCCTGAGGACGAATCTTTACCTGCCAATAGCCGATTTTCAAATCCAAGGTGGAAAACCATGAGTTTCCGGAAAGTTGGTCGAGGATATCGTCAATTCTAGGGAGGGGATAGGAATCTCTTACGGTCACAGCGTTTAGTTTCCTGAAGTCAATGCAAAACCTTATTGTTCCATCTTTCTTTTTAACTAAGACAACCGGGGAAATCCAAGGGCTTTGCGACTCTTCGATTACACCTTGTCCCTTCATTTCCTCAATAATTTTCTCTACCTCCCCACGCATCTGAATCGGGACTCGACGAGGTCTCTGTTTAATGGGAAGAGAATCTCTCACATTTATTTCATGGTTAAGTATATCACAATTTCCTGCAACAATATTCTCAGAAAATACATCTTGAAAATCGCACAAAAAGTTAGCAAAAATTTTCTTCTGACCCAAATTCAATTCCTTAGAATTGTTAATAAAGAGTTCTTTTAAGAAAGGAGGGACCTTTTCAGAAAAGTCTTCAATTCTGGAGCAATAAAGAACTTTTTCCTCAGAAGATTTCAAGTTGCCAAAAGCAGATTCAAAAATGTTTTCTAAATTAATCTTCTTAAGAAAATCTACCCCAAAAAGGCAATTATCACCAATTTCTGCCACTAACATTGGCATCTCAAGAGAATGTCTCCCTCGACCTTTACTAAAACTTTAAACTCGACAGGAACCTTCTCTCCTGTGGGATATTTTAAATTACAATTTCCTATTCGAATTTTCTCTTTTCCTTCCTCTAACATTTTTTTATTTAGGATAGAAACATCGGAACCCGTGTCTATCTTAAAAGAACAATTTTTACCATCCAATTTTCCAACATAACAAAAATTATCAAAATTTTCTCTTATTCGGTTTACAAGAAATGTCCCCGAATAATTTAAAACCGGGGGGTTTGTCGCGCAAGTTGATCTTCCCCCGCTGAGATCAACTAAATTTTGTTTCCCTTGAAACTAGGGCAATCGGAACGGAAGTGCCCCGTCTTTCCACAAGACCAGCACTCCTCCCGACCGGTCCTAAATCCACCCCGAGGTCCGCCACCTTTACCTCCTTTCTCCTCTCCCTTCTCTCTTCCTTTAATTTTCGCACTTTGCGAAGAGCGACTCTCCTCCTTTCCGAAACGTCTCTTAAAATTCTCTTTTCTCTTTTCAAAATTAAAATTTTCTCCTTGAATAATTTTTACGGCTTTAGCCTTTCCGCCGCCAATTTTAAAAAGGTCACCCCCTCTAATTGAAGAGTCCTCTTAACGAAGCCGCTAGTTAGCGCCGAGATAAATTGAGCGCAAGCAATTTTGTCACGGACTGTAAAAGGACATTCGGGGTACGCCAATCGCGCTAATCTTTCGAGTTTGGACCCGAGTTCGGCTAAATCTTCCCCAAATTTCTGCTTCCGGTTCGTGAACTGCGAATAATAATTCTGCGAAAGGTGCCCTTCACCAAAACGCAACTCAAGTTTTGATTTAAGCTCCGGATATTCCAAATTATCCAAATCCTGCACATTCTCTAAAACCGAACGCGCTTTACCCCTTAAACACGAGGCTAGAATAATTGTCTTTGACGCATCGCTCCACATATTTACTCGAGAAATCAACTCAAATTGCGAAAGAAATTCCCGCAACGGAATTGTCCCGTCATATGTGTCGGGCTTTAATTTAAAAATCTGTTCCCGCTCTAACCCGCGACGCGCGTCTCCCCCTTCGCGGCTCACACCCGCAAACGCGAACCCGAATCCGCCGTAGGTCTAAATTCAGAGGAACTTAGCTGTGCGGGTTCCCGAAGACGTTGCAGCTCCTCATCCCGCTGCCGCAATAACGCTACGTAGTCTCCTTCCCTCCGAGCGTGTTCCTCGCGTAAAAGTCGCATCTCCTGCAACAATGCCTGGAGAATCTCCGTCTCTGTCGAAGGCTGCGGGGCATCCGTTCTAGGCGTATCCGCACGTGCCCTCTTCCTGGAGGGAGCTGTCGTCCGAAGGTCGACGGTGCAGACATAGCCATGGGGATTCTCCTCTCTCTGTCTTCTGATCGCTTGGTGGGGATAGAACTGATAGAAGACTAGACTGGTGGGGACTAGTAGGGAATAGGGATGGGTAAAACGCACACATTGCTCGTCACCACGGTCGTATACACAGGTCTGGCAACTCGGGCGAATTTTAAGTGGTGGGGGTGGCTAGCTTATTGAAGCGAGTTTTTTAATGTATGATATCGCCACCACGTGTCGCTACTATCTAGTACAGCGACTACAGCCGCCATTTATATGTTGACATCTAGTACAGATATGTTCTGTGAGTACAGTGACAGCCACTAAGCTGATAATTTTACGTCGTATATCCAACGGTTATTGAGGTTTCTCAATAACAATTAGTGCGACTAAAGTAGTTCAAAATGGTTATCTGCGCAGTGCCGAAATGTAAATCGGGCTAAATTTATAACTCGTGCGACACTTGTATACAAGCTGTGAAAATTGATTCCTGCAGTCGAACTTCAGTACCGAACGCGGTTACGAAACTGACTGATATAAAAACTCGTGGTGGCTTAATTCACGCCAATCTTAGGTTTTTTAATCTTATCCGTCACGTAGAAGCATGCTTCGCAAAACATGCATCTCATGTGGATGTTTTTGATTTAACGTTGGATGACGTTATTACAACGTATGATTTTACGTTTCCGTGCAAAGAGCACGCTTCTGACATACTGTTTTTCGCATTAGTTTACTATGTTCGGTTAAGGATAAGGCAATACGCTCATCAACAAAACTTAAAATTAACTAAAAAATTTGTTGTAAAAAAAAAGCTGTCAAAATTGACAAATGAATAAACTGCTCTTTATATAATAATGTTATACCGTACTTTTTTCTTCACCATGTAAACCTGAAATGTGTTTTTTTTTAATCTTATTCAATTTAAACATTATTCATGAGTGAATAATGTTGAAATTGTATCAATGATTCATTGGTGAATGATTCATCCGGAATCGAACACCAATATCATCAAAATGTCTCATGCCGTAGCTAAAGACACTCAACCAAACGTTATTTAAAATCACTGTATAATAAGACTCGGTCATATTTATCGTCCTCGCCTGCATGTACAACGAATTTATTGCCCGCCAGTCAGCATCGCGTTTTCTATTTGTCTCGTTATAACCGTACTTAAATTTGGCGCGTTTCGTAATTCACTGTCTGGCCGCCGCTGTCGTTGCGATCTAGTACAGCGACTTGCTTCAATAAGCTAGCCACCCCCCACCACCGGAGTCGCCAGACCTGTGTATACGACCGTGCTCGTCACCCACTGATCTCTATATAACACTAGATAGCGTATGCTATGGAAAAGGCCGATAAATTGTGTTACGCATTTAAGACCCGGCAGCCATGATTGACGGGATAAAATATCCACTTTTAGGCGGTAAATTCAAATGGCGATAAAGTAAAAAAGTAATAATATGAAGACTTATTAGAAGATATTTATAGTTAAAATGTAGAAATTACACTACTCTGTTATGGGAAAATTATTATTACTACTAAAAGTAATTTTTACGGCACGTACAATATACATACAGGGTTCACCAAAAGTATGGAAACCCCAAAATATTTCGAAAACTACGCATTTTAGAAAAAAATGTTTCAGACAAAAGTTGTAGGGTTTCAAGCAACGCATTAAATAGTAGTATTAGTGTGACTGCAAATAACTTTGTTAATGCCAGGTAAAAATAACTTTAAAATTTTTAAATGGAAACCCCTATTTTTAATTGCATATTCTTATAGCTTACCTCGAGAGCTTTTCAAAACACTATAATAACGTATTTTTTTATTAACTATTTTTCAAGTTATGGAGCTTGAAAGCTACGATACTGCCGGCATCAGCGTTACCCAAGATGTACCGCGTGGAGGTTGCACGGTCGGATTTACACTAGCAGAGTTGTAAATAACAATACTTTTGTGATTAAAGTTCTTAATTACTAATTATTTTACATAATTTTAATTTAAATTGAGTTTAAGTACAAATGTTTTTTGGAATTGTAATTAAAGTCGTTCAATTACAAATAGGTACATTTTGAAATTGTAATTAAACTCGAATTTTATTACAATTAAAAAAGTAAAAAGAATAATTATTATTTACATTTTCCTAAATTACAAATTTTACAATCTTAATTTACATTTTTTGTGTGTTTGAGTGTTTTAGAGTAAATTCTGAAAGTGGTTTCCATTGACTTCTTGACAGTATGCCAATCTTTGATAGAACGCAGAAATAGCTCTACGATTTGATTCAGCAGGTATCAAGGCTGCTTCATCCCTTATTCGCTGCCTCAATTCTTGGATATTTTGAGGTTTTGTTTTGTAAACCTTACTCTTCAGATAGCCCCAAAAGTAATAATCAAGAGGAGTTAGATCTGGTGACCTAGGTGGCCAACTTTCCCCACCCTTATTTCGGTTCCTTCTTCCTATCCACCTTTGCGGGAAAACTTTATTTAAAATTCGACGTGGCCCTGCACCAAAATGAGGCGGAGCTCCATCATGCTGAAACCATATTTGCTCAAAGTTATTTGAAAAAATATTTCGTATGGCTGGAATTATTTCATCTACAAGTAATCTCTCGTACCTATAAGCATTGAGGTTGTCCTCCAAAAAAAATGGCCCTATCACATAAGCGTCTATCATGCCGCACTATACATTTATTTTTTGTGGGTATTGTGTATGACCAGAGACGAAAATTTTGATTATTAACCTCTCCCGTCAATGTGAAGGTTGCCTCGTCTGTGAAAACAATTTGATAAGGAAAGTTGGGCGAGGCATCTATTAGGTCCATCATTCTTGCACAGAAGCGTATACGACGCTCATCATCTCCGTCTTGCAATTCTTGAACGTATTGCAGTTTGTATGGATGTAATTTATTTTTTTTTTTAAATTCTGTGTACGGACATGGGAGAAATGTCGTGAGCTTGAGCTGCTCTATTAAGAGATGTATGGGGATTTTCAATAAAAGTCTGCAGAACATCAAGTTGTTTGTCGTTATTAATTGCAGATGACGGCCTACCAGACCTAAAGCGACTTTTTACACTACCAGTTTCTTGAAAACGTCGTACAGTTTTCAAAACAGTGGATTTACTAATTTGACGATTCGGAAACGTGTTATTAATTAATCGAACGACATCAGTGAACGAAAAGTGTCTAGGGATATTGCAATTGGAAAGCACCCACTAGTTGGCTGTGTAAGCTTGTGTTCTCTAGTGACAATGGGTGCTTTCCAATTGCAATATCCCTAGACACTTTCGTGCACACGGCGACACAAGTTGTGTTCCAATTGCCGTAATCGTCGACACAACGCTACACATCCGTACTCGCCCGAGAGCTACTAGTCGGCTGTGTAAGCTTGTGTTCTCTAGTGACAATGAAATAGTTACTAGCCACGGCGGCTATAAATAAGTGGCCGCGCATTTCTTTTTCTTTTTTTTATTCAAAAAAGCGAAAAAACTACAAATCAACGAAAATATAAAGAGTATCATTGAAGTAATAAGTAATTCGAATTATCTTGTATCACAATAATGAATATAACCCTACCCAAAACCGTGCACAGCGTACACATTAGTACACATTTTGTTCAAATTGAGTCGTGCACATCGCTACACTTTGTGCCTTCCTGTGTATGTTTGTGTTAGGATGTGTTAAACAATTGGAAAGCACCCAATGAAAGTTACTAGCCACGGCGGCTATAAATGAGTGGCCGCGCATTTCTTTTTCTTTTTTTTTATTCAAAAGGGCGGAAAAACTACAAATCAACGAAAATATCAAGAGTATCATTGAAGTAATAAGTAATTCGAATTATCTTGTATCACAATAATGAATAACCCTACCCAAAACCGTGCACAGCGTACACATTAGTACACACTTTGTTCCAATTGAGTCGTGCACATCGCTACACTTTGTGCCTTCCTGTGTATGTTTGTGTTAAGCCTTGTGTCCACGATCCGAGAACTCGGTCCGAGTTCTCGGATAGAGTTCTCGGATAGAGTTATCACCAGATGTTTGTCCTCTGTTGAATGCAGATGGTGTTATAGTCGGCTACATGAAGTTAGACTTAAAAATGCCTTTTGAGGTTACTTCTTGTTTTTCATGTTTCATTTTAATGTAAAATATAAAATGTAATAAATTCAATCCATTCAATATTAATTAAATATAATTTCTATTTATATCAATTTTTTAATATTATACATTTATTATTGTTTATAACTTACCGTCATCACTAAACAAAGACGTTTTCTTTTCAAAACTATACATAAAACCTTAATGTATGACACTTCTTGATGTAACAATTGCTTTTAAAGGTTGGTTGCCTGAATTTATACCGAATGAATTTAGTAACTGTTACGGAAAAATGGGACGCGACGCATTTTTTCATCCGAGCTTTCTATCCGAGTTTTGCATCCAAGTTTGGTGTGTCCACGATCCGAGTTCTAGTAACTTTTTCTCGGAACTAGAACTCGGACCGAGTTCTCGGATCGTGGACACAAGGCTTTAGGATGTGTTAAACAATTGGAAAGCACCCAAGGTTTTCCATAGCATACGCTATCCAGTGTTATACAGAGATCAGTGTCGTCACCCCACCAGTCTAGTCTTCTATTAGCTCCTGCACACAGGACGCGGCAACGCTAGGGAATAACGCGTGGCTCACGCGTTATGGCTCCTGCACACAGGACGCGGCAGCGCTTGCAGCGCGGCGGAAGTTGGTGCCACAGCCAACCAAATCTTTTGCCGCTCGGAAAAAGTTAAACTCGATCCAACTTTGATTGGCTAACGCGTGAGCCACGCGTTATTCGCTAGCGTTGCCGCGTCCTGTGTGCAGTAGAGTCCTATATTATAAGAGAAGCGACATTGACGGCACGCTTGCTGATTGGCTGACCGCGGCACCAATCAAAACCGAGACTGTAAACCCCGCAGCTGATCCGTGTGCATCCGCGTGGTGTCCGTGTGGTGTCCGTGTGCAATACACATGTTTACAAGCGATCAGCTGCGGGGTCTATGGCAGTCTATGGGAACCATGGAGGGGGTATCGATTTCGCTTCTCTTATAATATAGGACTAGTGTGCAGGAGCCATCAGCCAATCAAAGTTGGATCGAGTTTAACTTTTCCCGCGCGACAAAAGATTTGGTTGGCTGTGGCACCAACTTCCGTCGCGCGGCAAACGTTGCCGCGTCCTGTGTGCAGGAGTAGATAGACCGGCCCCTGCCGTGAGAGCACGCGTTAGAAGATCCACGGTGCAGACATAGCCGTGGTGGTCGGTCCTCTCTCTCTTCTGATCGCTTGGTGGGGATAGACGACTCGACTAAGTCCAGACTTAGGATGCAGTCCCATGCACAGCGAAAAATCGGAAACGACAAAAAGGGAACCGCAAAATGGAAATAGAGCATGCGCAGCTGCACAGCGCGTCGTCTGCTTATTCCGTTACTTTTTTTCAACTTCAGGCGTCCCATGCAAGCTAAAAAATAGGAAAATTAAAGAAAAATCAGAACTTGTTAAAATCGGAAATGCTATTTAAAGGTAAAAAGTAATAAAATGTATTATTTATATAAAGAAAATAAATATTATTAAACATTTGTATAACAACTACACTCGAAATTACTAATTTTTCGGTTCTATGAAGAAAAATTGGTTAAAGAAAGAGGTTAGAGTATCATTCCTTGTTGAAAAAGCTGCTCCATGGGACGCTAGAAATCGAAAAATAGAAACGGAAAGGTACGCAAAATAACGCAAAGTAACGGAATAAGCAGACGACGCGCTGTGCAGCTGCGCATGCTCTATTTCCATTTTGCGGTTCCCTTTTTGTCGTTTCCGATTTTTCGCTGTGCATGGGACTGCACCCTTAGTTGAGTCGTCTATCCCCACCAAGCGATCAGAAGAAAGAGAAAGTCGAGTCGTCTATCCCCACCAAGCGATCAGAAGAGAGAGAAGACCGACCACCACGGCTATGTCTGCACCGTCGATCTTCTAACGCGTGCTCTTACGGCAGGGGCCGGTCTATCTATATAAGTCTATGGCAGGAGCCATATCAGTTCTATCCCCACCAAGCGATCAGAAGACAGAGAGAGGAGAATCCTCACGGCTATGTCTGCACCGTCAATCTTCGGACGCGTGCTCTCACGGCAGGGGCCGGTCTATCTATATAAGTCTATGGGTCTAATGGCTCCTGCACACAGGACGCGGAAATGCTAGGGAATAACGCGTGGCTCACGCGTTAGCCAATCAAAGTTGGATCGAGTTTAACTTTTTCCGCGCGGCAAAAGATTTGGTTGGCTGTGGCACCAACTTCCGCCGCGCGGCAAGCGCTGCCGCGTCCTGTGTGCAGGAGCCATTACATACAGGTCTTGAAACAAAATCGAATTTCGAGGGTGGGGGTGTCCCGCTTATTGTCCCCGTTTTTAGGACTTGGCATCGCCACTATGCGGCGCAGCTATCTACAGATGTAGCGCAATCAGCTAATCACAGCGTAGTAGCGATAACCTCTTTATGACTACGGTCTCACATACAAAACCGTGTTTTATGACAACTTGTTTATGACGTGTGTTTCTGTGCCACGTGTGTTTATCTCTATAATTGTTATTATGACGAAAGGGTGTATTGTACCACAATGTCGAACGGGCTATAAAAGTATGAAAAAAAAGTATTTAGTTTTTCAAGTTCCGTCAAGCATTGAAAGATTAAAAGAATGGCTAGCTGCAATTCCGGGCATTGCTCAGCTAAAGCCAACGCAGTTTGTGTGCAAAAAACATTTTGAAGAACGATTCATTCTTAAAAAATGGATTAAACTATACTTTGACCGCGACCCTACAATCCTCTATACACATCAATCACTTCTCTGTTCTATTTTCTATTATTTATTTAATGTTTCACTCAAATATTTATTTCATTTCATGTTTTTCTTCTTAAAGTGTTTGCAATATTAAAATTTAGATTAATCATAATACGCGTGCGTCCACCACTTCTGTAGATCGCAGCGCTGCCCTTACGGATACAAGTCGAAATAATTTATGGGTCGTCAGATGACCGCCCCCCACCACCTTCGTTTCAAGACCTGTATGTAAGACCGTGCCTAGATCTGTATATAAGACCCACAGACTTATATAGATAGACCGGCCCCTGCCGTAAGAGCACGCGTCGGAAGACCTATATGGTGCAGACATAGCCGTGGATATGGTCCTCTCTCTTTCTACTGATCGCTTGGTGGGGATAGAAGTCTAGCCCGGCTATTCCCTACTAGTCCCCACTAGTCTAGACATCTATCCCCACCAAGCGATCAGTAGAAAGAGAGAGGACCATATCCACGGCTATGTCTGCACCGTAAATTTTCCGACGCGTGCTCTTACGGCAGGGGCCGGTCTATCTATATAAGTCTATGGGTCTAATGGCTCCTGCACACAGGACGCGGAAATGCTAGGGAATAACGCGTGGCTCACGCGTTAGCCAATCAAAGTTGGATCGAGTTTAACTTTTTCCGCGCGGCAAAAGATTTGGTTGGCTGTGGCACCAACTTCCGCCGCGCGGCAAGCGCTGCCGCGTCCTGTGTGCAGGAGCCATTACATACAGGTCTTGAAACAAAATCGAATTTCGAGGGTGGGGGTGTCCCGCTTATTGTCCCCGTTTTTAGGACTTGGCATCGCCACTATGCGGCGCAGCTATCTACAGATGTAGCGCAATCAGCTAATCACAGCGTAGTAGCGATAACCTCTTTATGACTACGGTCTCACATACAAAACCGTGTTTTATGACAACTTGTTTATGACGTGTGTTTCTGTGCCACGTGTGTTTATCTCTATAATTGTTATTATGACGAAAGGGTGTATTGTACCACAATGTCGAACGGGCTATAAAAGTATGAAAAAAAAGTATTTAGTTTTTCAAGTTCCGTCAAGCATTGAAAGATTAAAAGAATGGCTAGCTGCAATTCCGGGCATTGCTCAGCTAAAGCCAACGCAGTTTGTGTGCAAAAAACATTTTGAAGAACGATTCATTCTTAAAAAATGGATTAAACTATACTTTGACCGCGACCCTACAATCCTCTATACACATCAATCACTTCTCTGTTCTATTTTCTATTATTTATTTAATGTTTCACTCAAATATTTATTTCATTTCATGTTTTTCTTCTTAAAGTGTTTGCAATATTAAAATTTAGATTAATCATAATACGCGTGCGTCCACCACTTCTGTAGATCGCAGCGCTGCCCTTACGGATACAAGTCGAAATAATTTATGGGTCGTCAGATGACCGCCCCCCACCACCTTCGTTTCAAGACCTGTATGTAAGACCGTGCCTAGATCTGTATATAAGACCCACAGACTTATATAGATAGACCGGCCCCTGCCGTAAGAGCACGCGTCGGAAGACCTATATGGTGCAGACATAGCCGTGGATATGGTCCTCTCTCTTTCTACTGATCGCTTGGTGGGGATAGAAGTCTAGCCCGGCTATTCCCTACTAGTCCCCACTAGTCTAGACATCTATCCCCACCAAGCGATCAGTAGAAAGAGAGAGGACCATATCCACGGCTATGTCTGCACCGTAAATTTTCCGACGCGTGCTCTTACGGCAGGGGCCGGTCTATCTATATAAGTCTATGATAAGACCGTGGATACGATGAATCGTCGACGATACGACAGACGCCATTTTATTACAAAATCGCCTCAGTTGCCAGACTCTTATATAGGGACACTAGCGTACATGCGCCTTAAGCGCCCTCCCGTCGCAACGGCGACAGACTTTTGAGCAGATCTCCAATATCTCAAGCGGATCTCCAACACTGTCAATACAATTAATCAGTAAACCGAACCTGTCACCTAAGCTCAAGAAAGTCAATATGGAGTCGAGGATTTGTTTGTTGCTGACATTTACGATCCATTTGTTAGATTCTTGTTCGAAAACACATTGCATAGCGGGTTACGTTTTCTTAAAATGTGATTAAACTTGTTCATTAATTTAAGTTTAGTTAAGCTATTGTGATTGGAGATTATCTTTTTGTTCCGTTCAAAAAAATCAGTAATTAAATTTTCCGGTAGATAGGTAGAGTTGCGATTTTCAATTTCACGGATCTTTGCGCGTAGGAAGTTCAAATGGGCGTTAATGTCTTTGATTTCCAAATTTAACAGCTTTGGTATTTGTTGTTAAAGAATTTGAATTCGCGGTTAACATTGTTATGTTGAAAGATACGTTGAACCGTAGGTTGTAGATATGAGCTGGCGTGTCTTCTACATCGGATCAAGAACGTAAGTTGCTGGAGGGCAGTGCATAGCGTGATATTAATTTTAACCCAAGACTTCAGTAACAAGGTGTTGTCGTATCCGTATAGTTTGGTATAGAGTCCTAGATTATCAGAGAAGCGCAATCTCTTTACCCCCTCCATGGTTCCCATTGAGCCCGCAGGAGCCCGCAGCTGACCGTTTGTAAACATGTGTACTGTTACTTTGCACACGGACACCACACGGATGCGCTGCGGGGTCGATAGTCTCGGTTTTGATTGGTGCCGCGGTCAGCCAATCAACAAGCGTGCCCTCAATTGCGCTTCTTTGATAATCTAGGACTAGAGCTCTAAAAAAGTAGGTATTCTCGTCCACCATTTTGGATCCGATCAACAAGCTTTCAATTTCTTCATCTGTGTAATACTCTTGAAGCTTAGGGTCCTGAAATGAGTGGAAATATATTAAATATGATAAATGTAGCATTACATTAGTAAACGAAAGAAAAAATTAGGAATTTATGCGGCAATTACCTCAACATTTGGCCCAAGATGTGACGTACTGGGATTTTTTTGATTGTCCTCAGTTGACATTTTACAAACAGTCAAATACTTAATCTAAAAACACAAATATGTGAAAATGTGACAAAACTGCAACATGAAAACAATTTTTCGCGATGAGTATTATTTAAATAATATACCTTCTGTCCTTGAAATTACTGCTCCGAATACGTACAATGAAACGGAGTCACGATGTGTCGATTTACGAAAAATACGACACTTATAAAACAAATTATACTGTCGCGCGTTTAAGAACACACGTCTAATCAATTAAGAATCAATTAATACTTATTTTCAGTTTTACAGAATCGATATTTCAGCTTTATTTTTACATTAATCGCGAGACCGAAAAGCGTATTGACGCTTACGAAAAGGTTATGTTTTCACAGATGATTGGATCCAAAATGGCGGACGAGAATACTCACTTTTATAGAGCCTTACTAGGACTCTAGTTTGGTAGTTGTCTTGAAAAATCCTTCATCAAGATGAGACACCATTATTAGGTCAAAGTGTGTATTAAAATAATATTAAAAATCCCTTTCTTCGCCAGTGAATAATAATAAGCAGAAATCGTTAGTTTCAACCAAACTGGCAATCTTTATTCAATTAGTTAACACGACGTTTCGACTAAGATTCCAGTCCTTATCAAGTGTATATGTATATTCACGCCTTCGCAACACTTCATAATTTCAGCCTACTATTTTATTAATAATTAAATATTGTTATACAAATAACTTACGCACTAACAACCGCGTTGCACAGTTGGTTGCATTCTCAATGCTCCCTCTGTTGTTTGTTATTTAATTGTTTGTTTATAAGTTAATGAAAGGATCTCTGACGAAATTCAGGAACGTTGGATGTTCACATAGAAATTACAATTTGTTTAAAAAAGCTTCTACGTTTTCACAAATTTTGTGCTTGTGATTCTCATCTGCCATCGTTTTCGTGTTTGCAGAGAGTCGAGACGTGAGGAGCAACAGATACAGCCTTCCTCCTAAAGCGAGCTTGGACGACGGTACGCCAGGCAACAACGACAACAACGCGAGGAACGGTGCTAGGTAGGTGCGTCAAGTCGAACATCGTGCGATTACGAGGTGACAGATGTGAGTTATAAAGCCGTTTACGATTGTACAGAAGAAAATGATATATCACTTTTCAGTCTCAACGGGATTCCGTATGTGGCACCCGTTTCGCGTAGCGCATTCGGTAGATACGCCGCGGCGCGACCGCCCTGTTCCATGGCAAATGTGAGTACAACAACGTAGAGAAGTAGCTGAAAACCTTTTCTAAATTTTTGTCATGTTTCTTCCAACGTTCCAACGCACGTATTATAGTAAATTATCGCATAAATGTGTTTATTTACATAAAATTCTTAAATTGTAATGTATATGGGGGAAGAGAGGAGAGAGAGAGAGAGAGAGAGAGAGAGAGAGAGAGAGAGAGAGAGAGAGAGAGAGAATACAAATTGTGTATATACAATAAAATTGCTAAAATCACCGGATTTTAATATTTTTAAACGTTTATTTCTAAATGTAGAATATAATAAAATATAACATTATTTTTTAATTATACAGGGTGTCTGAGACCACCCGTACACCCCTTTTCTTTCAAAAACTAAGCATTTTAGAGAAAAACGTTTTAGACAAAAATTGTATGGTTTTGAGGGGAACATAAGATGGTGTCATTGGTTTGACCTTGGGTGGCGTCGTTAAGGTCAGGCCAAGGACACCTTCAGTTTCTTAAATGAAACCCCCTATTTTTTATTGCATATTCTTATAGCTTATGTCGAGAGCTTTCCAAAACACTATAATTAAGTATTTTTTCATTAAGTACTTTTTGAGTTATAAGGCTTAAATGTTACAGTATTGTGACATAATATTTTGATAAGTATTTATAATTCAAATTTCTTACTTTTTATTTTTGCAAACAATACGAATCAATTAATGTAAAGAAAACACAATTTTTTTAAAGAAAAACTTGTGTAACTGCTTATTGCATATTCATTATTTTCTTAGCTTCTCACGATTCGGGGTGCTTAATTTGCGTGAGCCCCCTTGCCTCTCACGATTCGGGGTGCTTGATTTGCGTGAGTCCCCTTGCCTCTCACGATTCGGGGTGCTTGATTTTCGTGAGTCCCCTTGCCTCTCACAATTCGGGGTGCTTGATTTGCGTGAGTCCCCTTGCCTCTCGAGATTCGGGGATGAATGCAGTATGTACATACTGTGTGTTTGTGTTTTCTCAAGCAATGTGTTCAAACTGAGCACCATTTTCTGCAATGCAAGCATTTACTCTATTTTGAAAGCTATTGGCTGCTCAAAGAATTTCATCGGCATCTAAAAATTGAATTGCTTCATTTATTCTACAAATCATATTGTCCCTCGTAGTCGTGCGTTCACGGTAAACCATGTCTTTTATTCTTCCCCACAAATAATAGTCAAGGACAGTGAGGTCTGGTGATCGGGGTGGATAATTGATAGGACCGTATTTGCCTATCCACCTGTTAGGAAACATAACATTTAATACTGCACGAGCAACTCTAGATGTATGTGATGGACATGCATCTTGCTGGAACCACATGTCCAGGCGCAATTGCAGAGGAAGATTTTCTAGTAAAATAGGAAGATCTGTCTCTATTAAGACGGAATATCTATCACCGTTTAGATTTTTGTCGAAGAAAATAGGACCTACGATTTGACTTCCAATAATGCCGCACCAAACATTGACTTTCCAAACGTTTTGATGATCCATTTCTCTCAACCAGTGAGGATTAACTTGTGCCCAATAACGGCAGTTCCAAGTATTGACAGACCCATCACTTTTAAATGTACATTCGTCAGAAAATAAAATTTTTAAATGAAAATCTGGTGGCTGCTGCCTTATCCAATTGCAAAATGCAAGTCTTTGTCGGAAATCGTTATAATTCAACGCTTGGTGAACAGACATCCTATAAGGGTCTTAAAGAATCATGAGGATTCAGTTCTGCCGATGCAAGAACTTCTGCTGCTCTTTCATCTCTAATTGAACGGTGAATCTGTCTACCTTTGTTATGTTGAGGCTGAACGACACCTTTAGTTTTGATTCGATTAGCCAAACGTGAAAAAACGTTTCGCGAATGAGGAATCCGATCAGGATAACGCTCTCGCCACAATCTTTCAACTGCAGCGAATGTACCTTGATACTCACCCAAAATTAGCAACATATCATATGCCTCTTCATTCGAATAGGACATAGCTAGATAAACCGAAAATAATGAATATGAATTAGCCCGAATAGGATCTTTTATGATTTTTTTGGAAAAATTTTTTTTTTGGAATGTTCTGTTAGGAATACATAAATAGGAGGCTTTGCTTTCGTCAAAGCGTGCTACAAATGTAAGGGAGGAAGTTCTAATAGCGTTCTAATGCCTGTCGCAAGTTACACAGGATAATAATGAGATACACGGAGTGACACACGAATGATGCCACGCGAATGACAACAATGCTTTTTCAATAACTATCAATCACGCAATAAAAAATCGGTACTCTTCTTTCATGGTATACGCTAAATTTAAGTCTTTGTCGAAAATAATTCAGTATGTACTTGGTGAATAGACATTCTGTAAGAATGAAACTTAATGCATGAATATGAATGTTTACAGAGATTACACAGCGCGCAATAGTTTATTCCAGGTATTTTAGACATTGTTCTTAACAACGGTACAAGAATTACACTCATTGTAAATGGCATTAAAATTGTTCTTCAGCTTTGTAGATTAGTACACTATCTACTGTGCCACGCTACGCTCTTACACAAGTTTTTCTTTAAGAAAATTGTGTTTTCTTTACATTAATTAATTCGAATTGTTTGCAAAAATAAAAAGTAAGAAATTTGAATTATAAATACTTATCAAAATATTATGTCACACTACTGTAACTTTCAAGCTTTATAACTCGAAAAGTACTTAATGAAAAAATACTTAATTATAGTGTTTTGGAAAGCTCTCGACATAAGCTATAAGAATATGTAATAAAAAATAGAGGATTCCATTTAAGAAACTGAAGGTGTCCTTGGCCTGACCTTAACGATGCCACCCAAGGTCAAACCAATGACACCATCTTATGTTCCCCTCAAAACCATACAATTTTTGTCTAAAACGTTTTTCTCTAAAATGCTTAGTTTTTGAAAGAAAATGGGTGTACGGGTGGTCTCAGACCCTGTATATAATATTTAATTATATAGAAAAAATTAAAAATTTTTAATTTTTTTCTAAAAATATACGTGGCACGGTCCTACAATATTTATTATTTCTAATTACTACCAAATGCTATCAAGCGTAAGAAATTTCTTATTGGCAAAATATGGGTATAATGGATATACCAGCACAGAAATTTTCTTCGTTTGAATGTTAATGCGTACTTGGAAACTAATTGGCATCAATCTCGATTATTTCTCTTAGGCTTTTAATATTTTTCTTGGTAATTATTTAGAATAACTAACACAGCTCGAATGACTTTGACCTTGACATATGTTGTCAAGGACATGATTCTGAGTAACTTTTCTTTATAACTTAATCGGCGGTCTCGTATACTCTTTCAGATATATTTATATAAATATACGGTATTTATGCATAAAAGGGGCCTCCTCTCCGATTTTCTTTATTTTTAAATATGTTGTTGGGGGAGTCTTTTCGAATTATTTCATATACAGGGTGTCCCATTTTAAAAGTTCCACCCTCATAACTTTTCAGGATCAACGTTTGAAGGAAAACGACTCGGATAAAAGTTGTAGGGAACAAAGGGGGCTATCTAATAGTGACCTTGGATTCGACATTAAAGGTCATTTGAAGGTCACTTCCGTTTTTTAAATGGGAACCCCTATTTTTTACCCCGGATTCTGAAAGAGCGGAAAATTTTACATTAGAGTTGTAAGGGGTCAAATTGACCCTAGGGGTCATCTAAAGGTCAAATGTCTGTCCCGTACTTCCCAGGCTGGTATCTTGTCATGATAGCGATATATCGAAAGATATATATATATATGTATAAGGGTCGGACTCAAATAGCTTCGGAGATACAGGCTGAAAAAATATAAAAATAATAAATACAAAAATAAACGTTTGTGATAATTCTTTTTATTAAAGCAGAGAATGTGCTGTACAGATATTAAGCGTCGAAGTTAACGAAACAGAAATAATTTGTTAAAGGAGAGAATAGTTGGTATATAAAAAGTACATATTTATATGTACTTTTCATATATTAACTATTCTCCAACTATTCATATAAATATGTACTTTTTATATACCAACTGTTCTCTGTTTTAACAAATTATTTGTTAAATAATTTGTTAAAGCAGAGAACAGTTGATATATAAAAAGTACATATAAATATGTACGATGAATAGTTGGTATATAAATATGTACTTTTCATATACCAACTATTCTCTGCTTTAACAAATTATTTAATGCATATCGCTTGACTTTCGATGATGAATATGTCGCAGCTACATGGTGTACACCATAGACTTATATAGATAGACCGGCCCCTGCCGTGAGAGCACGCGATAGAAGATGAACGGTGCAGACATAGCCGTGGTCGTGGTCCTCTCTCTTTCTACTGATCGCTTGGTGGGGATAGACGACTCGACTTTCTCTTTCTTTTGATCGCTTGGTGGGGATAGACGACTCGACTAAGTCGTCTATCCCCACCACTTAGTCTAGACTTCTATCCCCACCAAGCGATCAGTAGAAAGAGAGAGGACCACGACCACGGCTATGTCTGCACCGTTCATCATCTGTCGCGTGCTCTCACGGTAAGGGCCGGTCTATCTATACAATAAGTCTATGGTGTACACACACACACACAGGTTTACCAAAGGTTGGCTAGATTTACCAAAGGTTGGCTAGGTTTACCAAAATGATAGACAATAAATCAAAAACTACTACCCAGATAGCAAAATCTGACTGGAGCACGTTTTGAAATTTATGTGCTACATATTATAGCGACAGAATGCTATCAATATTTTAGCAGGTCATGCCGTTTCAGTTAATGCCGTCAGAAACGCAGCAAAAATCAAGCACTACGTACGTCACGATGTAATGGCAGAAATGCGGCAAAAGTTAAGCTGAGATTACCAGCATAAATAGAGCAAATTTCAAACATCGTATGCTGGCACAATGTGTCCAGCAGAATGCACACTGAGATTGCACATAACTTGCTCTCACAGTGTAACAACAGATTGTCAGCAGAAATCAAACTTGTCAGCAAGTACGCTATGATGGCAGAAACGCAGCAGAAATTCAGCATGCTCTGTTGTCGTATTGAATTAAATTGGATGAAGATTTTCGAACTAATTCAATGCCGATAGATGGCATCCAATATGATCTGTTTCTCGTATTTAAAATTTGACGAACAATGCTATAAGAACGGTGTCAAGAGACACTACAGCGTCTCGCGCCAAGCAGCGCCTAAGTTTAAGATAAATCATGGTACGACACAACTTTTGTTTCAGTTGTATCGTAGAGTCCACTCTCATATAATAGAGTGGCACACTTGAAAAATAACATTTTGAAAATAATAATTCTCAATATGTATGTATAATAAAAATTTCTGATAAATTAACATAGATTTTCTCATATTACGAGTATATATATATATATTATATTGGGGAAACATGTCATTCTTATTTTGTCTGAGTTTTTCTGAAAAACGTTCTAATTTGTATAAAAATTCTGAGAAAATATGAAAATTTTTATAGAAATTCTGATTAAAATATACATATATATATTAAAAATAATTCTTAGATATTTTTCCATCAGGAAAATCCTGATTTATTTCTGCCGTGTTTCTGCTGCCACATCGTGACAACACATCATGCTCGATTTCTGCTATATATCTGCTGTCGATAACTAATATTGCAGGCTCTGTTTGTTATTAGCTGCATTTCTAGCATCATATCGTGACGGCATACCGTGCTTCGTTTCTGCTGCATTTCTGCCATCACATTGTGCTGGCACATTGTGCTGGCAGAACCAAAGCTTAATGAGGACGCAGCGGAGCGGAATCTGCTGCAAATTTGTGATTGAATCTGCTGGCATACTGCTGGCATACTGCTAGCATTTTGCTATCTGGGTGTGCTACATATTATAGCGACAGAATGCTATCAATATTTTAGCAGGTTATGCCGTTTCAGTTAATGCCGTCAGAAACGCAGCAAAAATCAAGCACTACGTGCGTCACGATGTAATGGCAGAAATGCGGCAAAAATTGAGCCGAGATTACCAGCATAAATAGAGCAAATTTCAAACATCGTATGCTGGCACAATGTGTCCAGCAGAATGCACACTGCAATTGCACATAACTTGCTCTCACAGAGTGTAACAACAGATTGTCAGCAGAAATCAAACTTGTCAGCAAGTACGCTATGATGGCAAAAACGCAGCAGAAATTCAGCATGCTTTGTCGTCGTATTGAATTAAATTGGATGAAGATTTTCGAACTAATTCAATGCCGATAGATGGCATCCAATATGATCTGTTTCTCGTATTTAAAATTTGACGAACAATGCTATAAGAACGGTGTCAAGAGACACGACAGCGTCTCGCGCCAAGCAGCGCCTAAGTTTAAGATAAATCATGGTACGACACAACTTTTGTATCAGTTGTATCGTACAGTCCACTCTCATATAATAGAGTGGCACACTTGAAAAATAACATTTTGAAAATAATAATTCTCAATATGTATGTATAATAAAAATTTCTGATAAATTAACATAGATTTTCTCATATTACGAGTATATATATATATATTATATTGGGGAAACATGTCATTCTTATTTTGTCTGAGTTTTTCTGAAAAACGTTCTAATTTGTATAAAAATTCTGAGAAAATATGAAAATTTTTATAGAAATTCTGATTAAAATATACATATACAGGGTGTTTGAAACAAAAGTACCCAGCCAAAAAATGGGGGTAGATTGGGTCAAACCGAGACGAAAAGTCATGTACCATTTTGCAAGATTCGCAATAGTTAACGAATTATTAATTAATACGTCTGAGAAAATGAGCGCATGAGAAGCGGTAGGCCGAACTCGGCAGACATGTAAAATACCATCTAATACCATAAAATGGTATTTTACGTGTCTGCCGAGTTCGGCCTACCGCTTCTCATGCGCTCATTTTCTCAGACGTATTAATTAATAATTCGTTAACTATTGCGAATCTTGCAAAATGATACATGACTTTTCGTCTCGGTTTGACCCAATCTACCCCCATTTTTTGGTTGGGTACTTTTGTTTCACGAACTCGGCAGACACGTAAAATACCATTTTATGGTATTAAATAGTATTTTACATGTCTGCCGAGTTCGGCCTACCGCTTCTCATGCGCTCATTTGCTCAGATGTATTAATTAATAATTCGTTAACTATTGCGAATCTTGCAAAATGGTACATGACTTTTCGTCTCGGTTTGACCCAATCTACCCCCATTTTTCGGCTGGGTACTTTTGTTTCAAACACCCTGTATATGTATATTAAAAATAATTCTAAAAGATATTTTTCCATCAGGAAAATCCTGATTTATTTCTGCCGTGTTTCTGCTGCCACATCGTGACAACACATCATGCTCGATTTCTGCTATACATCTGCTGTCGATAACTAATATTGCTGGCTCTGTTTGTTATTAGCTGCATTTCTAGCATCATATCGTGACGGCATACCGTGCTTCGTTTCTGCTGGATTTCTGCCATCACATTGTGCTGGCACATTGTGCTGGCAGAACCAAAGCTTAATGAGGACGCAGCGGAGCGGAATCTGCTGCAAATTCGTGATTGAATCTGCTGGCATACTGCTGGCATACTGCTAGCATTTTGCTATCTGGGTATATTTGTCAAACTTTATTTGTTAATAACTTTTTAATAAGTAGCGACCGCCGATTAAGTTATAAGGAAAAGTTACTCAGAATCATGTCCTTGACAACATATGTCAAGGTCAAAGTCATCCGAGCTGTGTTAGTTATTCTAAATAATTACCTTTTTCTTAATTTTATAACACGCCGCGTAGCATGACTAATCATACAAATTGACGCTTTCTTTTAGATAATCCATAACACAGCGATGCTTGGTCAATCAGCCGAGCATACCGGGTGAGTATAATTCGCGCAATGGTCCTTAAGATGATCCAGTCTGAGCCTGCGAACTGTGCTTGCCTTATAATTTTCCTTAATTTAATTGAAGATTATTATACACGTATGTGTGTGTAATAACAGTATTGCACAGGAAAGATATTGTTGTGTGCAATAATATTTTTTTGGTTGTGATATCTTGGAAGGCTATTCTCTTATAGTTATGCAATGAAAATTTAATTTTTAAGAAACTCTGAGAGAAGTTTTTAGCCGTAAAGAGCAAAATAATACTCAGCGGATGATGTAACGCATTTTAAACAGCGGAACTGTGAGAGAAAATTTATGAAAGTACGTGTTGCCTGCATTTATATTTATTTTCGCATTGTTGCATCGTAAACAAACGTTTTCCCTTGTAACAATTACCACCGAAGCTTCAATTAATCTTACTAAGAGTGTGTGCTCAATATATATACCATATTAAATACTCCAAGATGCTTCAAATAATTTGTCGTGATAATGTCTCGTGTCAATGACTATCGATTTAATTTTGTTATCTGCAATATTGAAAAGTCCATTTTAGATTAATTAGACATATAGCGCTAATAATCAGTTGTCTCAGAGAGAAAGAGAGAGAGGGAGAGAGAGAGAGAGAGAGATTGCCGAAACACTATTATTACACCGTGTATACATAAATGCTACCTCTTGCCAGGACATACCTGGGCAGATAAATATTTCCGGGTTTTACTTCGATTATCTTGATTATCTAAGTCTCAAATTTCAGACCCTGTGAATTTCAAATGGGACTCGACTTTGATAAATTTGTGTTTTAAATGAGAAAAATATAGATAGTATGAAATCGAACGTATCATCGTCAATTTTTCTAAGTAAACATTTTATAATAAAATATTTTCATCTTGATATTATATATAGTCTTGTGATAATACTAATATGTTGTGTTCGTTGTTTTTCTAATGCTAAAAATGTATGGATTGGAATCTAGAAGCCAACCCTCTTTAACTCGTCACTATACATTAATTGATTGGTGATACTATGTGTTTAAAATTTGTACAAATTACATTAAAGTTGTTTGATTTTCTTCGAAGAAATTATTTTTACTGTATACCTACACATTCCTCTCTGTGCAGCGAAACAAACAATTAAATTAATTACACAGTTAATTAAACTTGTCGACTTACGTACATTCCCAGATAGCATTTCTTGCAAAAGCAAACCAGTGCAATCTATTTGCTGGCAACTATTGCCGTCATGTATTGGCAACAATGTTTATGGAAAAAATGTTGGCAAATGTTTTCAGCAACATGTCGGTAACTGATCGTAGTTCAAATATAAATATATTTATATATTATTCATTATTATAGAAGATCTATTCGTGCTACTGTCACACACACACACACACATACACGCACATGCACACACAACAGAGGTGTAAATCCGACCGTGCAACTTCAACGCGGTACACCTTTGGTAATGATGCTAATGCCGGCGCTACTGTGAACTTCAAGCCTTAATAACTTGAAAAGTACTTAATAAAAAATACTTTATTATAGTGTTTTGGAAAGGTCTCAAGGCAAGCTCGAGAATATGCAATGAAAAATAGGGGATTCCATTTAAGAAACTGTAGGTGTCCGTCACGTGACCTTCTAACGTCTATCCAATGTTTCTACGCATTTAGTTTCTACGCAGAAACGTGTGTATACTTGGGTTATTCAAAAAAAGACCGAACTTTTTAACTAACGCGCCAATCGGCATAGAGAATGCGCTGCGGCTACTGAGCGCACTTAGCGGCAGGTTTTGACGACAAACTGCCATTTGCTCGTTCCAAAATAAACATTAGTCGTTGAAGTATATCCGCTGAACTGAGCACGTGCACAAGCTATTCGTCGGATTAGTGACAAAGTGACAATGAAAGGGCTTGAAGAACAACATGTGTGAAAAATTTTTACCAAGTTTGCAGCAAAATTTCACACACACCACACACACACACACACACACACACACACACACACAAACGTTGTGCTTCAAGCTCTTTCATTGTCACTTTGTTACTAATTCGACAAACAGCTTGTCTTGTGCACATGCTCAGTTCAGCGGACATATCTCGACTACTAATGTTTATTTTGGAACGGACAAAATGCAAATGGCAGTTTGCGTCAAAACCTGCCGCTAAGTGCGCTCAGTAACCGCAGCGCATTCTCTGTGCCGACTGGCGTGTTAGTTAAAAAGTTCGGTCTTTTTTTGAATGACCCAAGTATGCATATGTATATCCATCAGACAGCACATATAAACACTAAAAGATAACGAAAAAGATATCTTTCTTAAGTTATCTTTTTCAGTCTTTTTGACAAAGCAAAAAGATGTCTGAAAAACACCTTTTGATTTTATCGAAAAAGATATCATAAAAAAGATGACGAAAAAGGTATCATTTTTATGCCCTTTTTAACACGATGAAAAGATGTCTTGTAAGACATCTTTTGATGTTATCGAAAAGGATATCATAAAAAAATATCTTTTCGTCATCTTTTGTATGATATCTTTCGGTCTTAAAGACAAAAGAACGTGTTAAAAATATCTTTTTAGCCAATCAAAAATAGTTATTATTTTATATTCATATTAACATCAAAACTCAATATATCGATCGAAAAAGTAAAAACTGTTTTATTCAGTTTTATTGTGCTTGCAAGATAATTCCGGTTATAGCCCGTGAGTAGCCATTTTCAATTCCTTTCAATTTTGTACATATAATGTTTCTAAAATATTAATATTAATATTTAAGTTTTCTTAGCAACTTTAAATTATTAGATAATTTTAAATAATTAAGTTTTTTGGAATTTTTGGGAATATATTTTAAAACAAAAACAATGAGATTTATTCCGCCAGTGAAATAATAAGAAATTAAACTCTGTGTGTTTAAAGCCGACCAACTGGCAAATACTTTATTATACTCTCACGACGTTTCGACCGCCCCTTTCGGTCCTTATCAAGTGAATAAGACTAACAAATTATCATTTATCCTGGCATAATGTCCAGACTAAGCCATCTAAAAACTAAACGTTTCGGAGTCAGAGGACGTTAAAAATAGCGTAGGTGAACAGATACAATAATTCATGCTTACATAATTTGAGCGTCAATGTGTGTTAAAAAATAATAATGTAAAATCGACATGTCAGTTATGGAACACGAAGAAACATGTCAGAGCCGTGCGGCTGTGGTACTACGACTGGTCGCAAGGACAGGCATAAGACAAGTAGACACGTTTAAAAACAATAAAAATAGAAATGAAAATAAATAAGCGAGAGAGGGGAAACGAGAAGGAAGGCCTATGTTTCCTTGATAACGCGATCATAAAGGGCATTGAGCTTTTCAGTGTCCTTCTGTAAGTTAATGGCGTTGTCGCATTTCTTTATGAAAAACATTTCTGCGATTCCCCTCTTTTTCAATCGTCTCTCCTTATGCAAAATCTTAGGTTTAGACCAGTCAAAATCGTGGTTATATGTAAGCCTGTGCTTGCTGACCACAGACTGTTTGCTGACATCCTTCTTTATGTCGGCTTGGTGTTCTTTAATGCGCGTACCAAGGTGTCTTTTCGTTTGTCCGACGTATGAAGCTCTACAATTCAAGCAGTCAATCCTATACACAAGCTCTGTTTGTTTGAGATCATCCAGACTGTCTTTCCCTCTCTTTATTAGATCTAATTTTTTCGGTACGGTGAACAAAGTATCGAAACCAAACTTCCCTAAAATGCGGCGGATGTTGTCGCTGAGACCACTGACATAGGGCATCGGAATGCATCTTCTTAAGTCAGGGGCGAGGTTGTCGGCCTCCGCAGTTGTATCGCGGGGGGTCCGATTTTTAAGAACATTAAGTCGTTTGGTGACGTATTTGTCGATGACGCATTTCGGAAAGCAATTGTTCGACAGAATTTCCTTGACAACTTGAATGTTGGCTCGGTGAAAGCGTTCGTCGGATAATAGAACGGCCCTATCCACCAAATTAGTTATCGTATTAATTTTGTAATTGAGGGGGTGGTTAGAGAAAAAATTGATATACCGCCCCGAAAAGGTTGGTTTGCGGTACCAGTTAGTTATCAATTTATTACCGTTTCTAATTACCGTCGTGTCAAGGAAGCTCAGCGAACAGTTAGTCTCTATTTCGTAAGTAAACTTTAGTCTTGGATGGTACTCATTGAATATCCTAAGCGTGTTATCAATTTCCGACGCTGGGATAATCGCGAATATGTCGTCGACGTATCTACGGTATAATCGGACATCAAAGTTCAACAGGCTTAGGCAATAAGTCTCGAGGTCATCCATAACTATGTCCGCGAGAATGGGGGAGAGCGGAGATCCCATATATTTTAATATATTTTAACATCTATAATATATTTTATAGTCTATTTTAATTTACATAATTAAATTTCTAATAAAACATGAACTTCATATAAATATAATTATCATATGCTTTAAATATAAAGATATATAATAAATTTTCGTGTCAAAACACATAATATAACGTATTGTACTTATTGCATTAATTTTTAGATATTATTGAAAATAATAAAATATAAACTTATTAATATATAATTTTAATAATGACAAGGCAAATGAGAGCCAGAAACGCCGATCTTAAAGCGACAATTACAATATATTTCTCATATACAATATGCGCGAACGTTTCGGTCCCTGGTTTGGACCCTCCAGCGCAACAAAAACATAAAAAATTAATACATGCGGTACAAAATCTCGGTTACATCCTCGTCAAGAATTAAGAGGTTGCAGAATCCGCATGGTCGAGTTCCGTCAGTCAGTTCGCAAACAAATTAAGATGTCGATACACGATGTGACTGTTGCCTTCAATAAAAAGAGGAAAGGAAAAAAAAATAAAATTTAAAATTAACAGGAAATTAGAATAAATTCTAAACAGTACACCGAGTAATAATGCAGTGTTACCTGACAGTCACATCGAATACACATAACGGACATCGTCATATAGAAGCAGATTGACACTTATTTCGCAGAAAAATAACGTGTGTCCTTACGGCACGAGCGCCAAACTTCTAATAATAAAGATCATGAAACATCCCCATACCGCCCAACGCCTGAAGAATACAAAAACAATAGAGGGCACAATTACATATGAGAAAGTCTCTCGATGATCGGTAAATAGCTCCCGCTTAACCCCCCAAGAATTCTTCTAACGGTATATCCGTGTTACGAGAGATGTATGACCATCTATTCTTTATGCTTGTCAACGCCAAATCAATAGGCACATTGGTGAACAGCGAGACTACATCAAAAGATATCAATTCAAAGTGGTCATCCAACCGTGTTCCCGAAAGTTCTTTCATTAATTCAAAACTATTTTCAACGTGGCTATCTGCTTTGGGAACGCTCAATTGTATTATATCCTGCAAAAACTTAGCTAACATTTGTAACGGGCTATTCACCGATGACACTATAATCCTGAGCGGACAACCGGCCTTGTGAATTTTCGGCAGTCCATATGCTCGTGGGATAACACCGTCCGTGCAATTAAGCGAATTATACTGCTGGTCCGTAATAAAGTCTTTCTTAAGCCAGGATTGCAACAGAGAGTTAAGATCTTTGGTTACTTGGCGTGTAGGGTCCTTCTCTACCACAATATAAGTATTCCTATCTCCAAGCATACCCTTCATCTTTGCCATATAGTCACTTCTATCTAATACTACAGTAGTATTACCCTTATCCGCTCTTGTGATTATTATATTATCGTTGTCTTTAAGAAACCTCTGAGTACTCAAAGACAACTGAGTACTCAAAGACAACGATAATATAATCCCGGAGCGCTTGGGGCGGGGCCATAATTCTGGACAGGGAGAGATCTTATATTAGGAGAAGCATCTCGGAGAGATGTTTCATATTAAGCGCCAAATTAATGGCATTAATTTGCAAACGGACACGGTGGGGTTAAGCGGGAGCTATTTACCGATCATCGAGAGACTTTCTCATATGTAATTGTGCCCTCTATTGTTTTTGTATTCTTCAGGCGTTGGGCGGTATGGGGATGTTTCATGATCTTTATTATTAGAAGTTTGGCGCTCGTGCCGTAAGGACACACGTTATTTTTCTGCGAAATAAGTGTCAATCTGCTTCTATATGACGATGTCCGTTATGTGTATTCGATGTGACTGTCAGGTAACACTGCATTATTACTCGGTGTACGGTTTAGAATTTATTCTAATTTTCTGTTAATTTTAAATTTTATTTTTTTTTTTCTTTTCCTCTTTTTATTGAAGGCAACAGTCACATTGTGTATCGACATCTTAATTTGTTTGCGAACTGACTGACGGAACTCGACCATGCGGATTCTGCGACCTTTTAATTCTTGATAAGGATGTAACCGAGATTTTGTACCGCATGTATTAATTTCTTATATTTTTGTTGCGCTGAGGAGGGTCCAAACCAGGGACCGAAACGTTCGCGCATATTGTATATGAGAAATATATTGTAATTGTCGCTTTAAGATCGGCGTTTCTGGCTCTCATTTGCCTTGTCGTTATTAATTTTGTATTTTCGAGAGCCTTAACCTTTATTGTTTATTAATATATATAATAAATTAATATAAAATGTGGCAGCCAGGGGCCACAGTGCAAACACCCCCTGTCCACCACAACGATTGATAATTCGCGATAAGTGCAAAGACGTATCGTCGCAACGCGGAGTTGCGATTTCGCGAGAGCGCTCTACGACCGCGAGCGCTAGTAACGAGCGCTGCCGCAACGCGGCTACCGCGTGCCAGAGTTTTTCATAAACAAAAATCCTCACGCACTAAATATAAGACGCGAGCCTGCGAAATTACTATAAACTACGGTAAATTATCTACTGAGTCTTTCTTTTGATATCGTTCACTGTTTTTGACGAAGTGATCCTACCTCAGGTATCACACAACGCAGAGGACAGCAAACATCAAATTATAAATTAATTTATAAACAATTTATTCGTTATCATAAAAGAAAATCTTAATAATGACTGAAAAACATCTATAAAAAGAATTTCTACACAAATAAAGTGGATGCTGCAATTTTGCTGGAATGTTGCCGAAATATTGCCATAATTATTCTTTTATTTTTACCGCAATTGTTACTATAAAAGTTGCTGTATTCAGTTTGCGTGTTTTTTTGCTTGCAATATTGCATCAAATGAGGACTCACCTTGTTGGCAACTTGCTTGCAACATTTTTTAGCAAGTTGTTAGCAAAATGCCGGCAAAATGTTATCTGGGTTAATAATATTATAGATATTATACGTAATAAGTCGTGTAAAGTAATGATTTAAATAATAATAATATATATTAAAAAAGATACTTTTAAAAAAGCACTAGAGGATCTTTATATTGCAAATCTATTGTAATATCGCAATGTGTAAACATGGATTAATTCCACTTACAAAGAGAAATGAATGAGATAGCGAAATATAGAAAATTCAAGGGAATTTTTTGTTCTCACATGCTTATAAGCCGATATTTGTTTACACGTACGTGCGCACGAACATTCCTGCTTAATTTATATAATTTATGAGTGTGAGCCTTTGTGTATTCTATTTATTTACGCGTTCTATGTAAATTGTATGTAATTATTAGTTATCTGCTACATATAAACAGAGTTAATAAAAGTTTTATTTGCTAATTTGCTGCGCACATAGTCACGTTTACTTTCCCTTTTACCGAGGAAACGTCAAACCAAACGGGAATCTGGATGTCTTTCAACTTTCGTGTAAAAGATCGAGGATCTTTTTGAATTTTGTTCGACACCTTATTTATAATCTAAGGCACATCAAGATGCAATCCTAAAAATAAACAAGTATTCTGAGAAATAATCCCGGCGATTATTGTCTTGGGTTTTTTAAATTATTTGGATAAATATCGGAGTAATTGAGCAATTTACCCGCGAAAGTAGTTCGCAAAAGAGTAAATTCTGTCAATGCACGAATAATCGCAATGATTGAGTCAACTGTACCTATACTATGTATTTACATATTAGTTGTATAAGTTGCAAAACTTGATATTTATTTGAATAGAAGCAATAAAAATTCTTTTCGGCCGTTCTGTTTACGTAATTAATTTTTTTTCAATATGGGCGCAAAAGAGAAAATTCTATCAATGCACGATATTCTATAATTAGCTTTTTATACATAGCATTATATTGCAATTATGCTATAATTTATATTTGCATAAGAAATTGTGCGGTTTTCTAAAACGTTTTAGAGTTTGTCAGCATGAGCGAGCATACAATCGTACGAAATGGACTTTTGTATATATTATTATTGTATATAAGAATTGTTACTTAAAAATTGCGTTGCTCATAAGGTTTCAATAGGCTATTGCCAATCTTAAAGCAGATATTTAAAGTTTTAATTAAATATCTACACGTTTTAATCTGCTCTAGTTAAATTACGCGCCACTGTGTTAGATTGTTATCACATTTGTTAAAAATGTGAAACCTGTACTTAAAGGAAAAAGAGTTAAAACGACATATTTAATTCAAAGATATTGATTCTTGGAATTAAGAAAAAGAAAAATGCGGTTTCACGCAAATTTGTCACGGTTTATATTTTTGCCGTGGTCTATTTTAATTTATGATTAAAGAAATAGAATACTCTTCTTCATGTGTTTATAAATTCCTATTCGAATTTTCTTCTTAATAGTTTTACCAATGAACGAAAGAAAATTCTCGTCGAGAATGCCCTTACGACAGATCTGCGCGAACTCAAGACTGACGAGACGCATGTCCCAAATCGGGACATTATGACGTCTTAAAGATGCCATTAAGACATCATTAAGACGTTTTTAAGACGTCTTATTTTATGATATCTTCAAGATGTCTTATGTCCCGATTTGGAACATTGTGTTCATTGGGTGACGAGACAGAGAGATGTGCAATTGTATATTGCTACCGATCGCATATATATGTATATCGCTTGCTTGCGTCACCTGTCGCGATTTGACGGGCAAGTTGATTTTTCAGCAACAACGGCGACAGCGGCAGCGCGTCGCCGCCTCCACCGCTGAAGTTGGAGCGGCCACGTTCATTGAGCCTTTACTCCGAGGAAGAGCAGAAGCAACGTAGCCTCGAGATGAACACCGTCCCGACGCCCGTCGTGCCGGACAATCAGACCAAGCCTTTCGTCCCTGTCCTGATAGAGGCCGAGAAAACGGAGAAGAAAGTGAAACCGTCACCGTCGTGCAGCCAGGAAGTGGCCACCGGCACCAATCAACACGGCCACTTGGATCTCAAGTTCTACCATTCACCCTTGTGGTGAAACGATCCTGACACGTACTGACACGTAGTTATCTTCCTCGCTATTTTTTCTCGGAAGACGGAGCGGATCAACCTGGAGTTAACACTATAAAACCTGATTTTCCTTCCCTATCTCTGTGTATGTAGATAATAGTACTATGAATCTTAAAGGAAAAAGTGCATAGTTGTCAACTCATAGTTGAAGCACTGCGATTTTTAGACGACTTTAAATTTATAAAATGTGAGTATTAGTCGGCCTGACTGGCAGTAATTTTACGACGTTTCGACCCGTACTTTGGGTCCTTAGTTGATGTTATATTAAAAATTTATATTGCGAAAAAATATTACCCCAGCCAGGGTTTGAACCTGGAAACTCCCGTATACCGTGCGGGTGTTGTGCCAATTCGACCACTGAGGCTATGATAATATGTGTCATTGCGAAGAAATATTACCATAGCCTCAGTGGTCGAATTGGCACAACACCCGCACGGTATACGGGAGGTTCCAGGTTCAAACCCTGGCTGGGGTAATATTTTTTCGCAATATAAATTTTTAATATAACATCAACTAAGGACCCAAAGTACGGGTCGAAACGTCGTAAAATTATTGCCAGTCAGGCCGACTAATACTCACATTTTATTAATTTATCACTGGCGAATAATTATCTTATTGAATTTAAATTTATAAACAATTAATATATATTAAGACCGTTAAGATATACAATTAATAGACAAAGGAAAGAGCCATTTACGGTTCAAGCTTGGATCTTAGATAGCTTAATAATATTTCTATATTATACGCGTATTTTCCAACATATTTAAACTACGCGCCGATTATATGTCGGAGTTAAAACACAGTTATTATTGGAACATTCGAAATCCCCCTTTCCCTCCCTAATTAAATCGATATTGATTTAATATTAAAATCACTGTAAAGAACTTATTGCGAAAAATATTACCCCAGCCAGGGTTCGAACCTGGAACCTCCCGTATTCCGTTCGGGCGTCCTACCAATTCGACCACCGGGGCATGTGGTAATATTTATATCGATATACTTGGACCGTAAATGGCTCTTTCCTTTGTCTATTGTTTAAATTTATAACTTTCTTTTCTATTATATCTTTTTATATCTCTGATATATCAAGAACGTTTCTCTAATTCCTTTTGTGTAAAACTGCAGCGACATATATGTATATCGTAAATGCATAAATGATCTGACGCAAAAGTAAATAAATGTCCATGTAAAAGAATCGCGTTATATACTTAATTTCTTACTTTGTCGCTTTGTCATTTTGATTCGAAAAATAGATATATCTTGCAGGGAAAGAATCTACAGAAAAAAAATAAAACATACTGGAGAGAAAAGAGATCCTATATAAATTTTATGATTTACGTATTTTACGTTCGAAAATTAAGAAATCGTTTTTATAAAGCAAATAATCCACATTTTTTTATAATTCATCTACTTATGCATATATCAGAATTTGTTACATAAAGCGAATGAATTGTATACGTTATATATGTATATTCATATACCTGTTCCAGAATTAAATTAATAAGTGCGTATTATGCGCACATAACAATTAAAACTTACCGGGGTGATAAACACTGATGATCAACTGTATTTGTCTACTTGTAAAACAATTATTGCGAAGAATTTTAGAATATTAAATTGTGTCGTGAAAAGCTCTCAATATATGCATCATAATAAAGTTTCTGCTTTTGAGAGGCAAAATAATAGTTATCACGGATTGTATTGAAAAAATGTAGAAACTGCATGTACAAAGCTACACGGAAAAAATGTATTCCGGATGTTCAAGCATTACGACTAAAATGATGAAAACTCTGAATCCAAATTAATTCTGTAGATTTCATCATAAAAAAAATTCTGTCAAAGTTTCAGGCTGTTTAGAAAGCTTGTTGTTGAGAAATTAAATAATAAAATCACACGTAGTCTAAGGGCAAATGAGGAAAAATTATTATATCTCAGTAAAAAATGATGAAAAAGATGAAATTTTGCAAGCAGAACGAGTAAGACTATATAATTATCCACACCAATTTCTAGCTTTATTAGGAGACTCGTTTATTTTTTATTTAATAATGTTTCCAAAAAATTTCTTGATTTGGTTAGGTTAGCCGAAAAGTACGCTCAATACATACTTACATACGCTCAATACGTACTTAAATACGCTCAATTACAGATGAGGAGACTATGAGATACACGCGCACTATCGAAAATGCCACGCAATATTGTAAAATTCAAAAAGTGATTTAACTTTAGAAATTGATTGTACATAAGCAATTTGACTTTTGACAGGGAAAATATACCTGTACCGCCCGAACATTCTTAACAGCATTAGTCTTGTTGAAAATAATTATTAATTGTTAATAACAGTATTTAGAGTAAAACAAATAACATTTTATTAAAACAAGAGCATGACGTATTTGTTTCTGTTATGTATCGGGACCGAGGTTTTAATAAACAGACCACGGATTAACCAACAAACGAATATGTATTTGGAAGATAAGGTGTGAGTGACTAAGCGGCTGCCGGGTAACTGAGCTCGAGTCGCGTCGTAAGGAATCAACAAGATTCGGAGCAATTCGGAGTAGTCACACGCACACTGCGTGGCTATAGGACATACATAAATACTGCCGAGCATCTCGAGACATTACAATTTCCTCCCCTTTTCGTCTGTCTCTACTTGAGCCTTTCCAAACGTCGAATTACCTTTTCCGGACTTCTAACATTTTCCCCTACGCTATCGCACTCATTTTTTCGTGTGTTGCTCGCCTCGTCAAATCGTATAATTTGATCTACGTGACGTTTCCAGATTTTACCGGACGCAATCTCCACCTGAAATGTCACAGGCGATAATTTCTTTATGATTTTGGCTTTAATTCTTTTTTCATTGCGTACGCTAAAATCGTCTACAAGGACAACGTCACCTACATCGAATTTAACATTACGATTACCTTTTCTGCCTCCTATCTGTGCGATTTTCTTCGTGTTTACCATATCGCTCGCGTCAGGTTTAAGTAAATCGAATCGAGTTCTAAGTTCGTGCTTATATACTAAATATGCTGGACTTCGACCCGTCGTGCAGTGCTCAGTCGCTCGGTAATCGAATACAAAAAAATCTATCGCATACTCAAGATTTTTACCGCTCTTCACTATTTTAGTTACTTTGTCTTTGAACGTTTCCACAAAGTTTTCGGCTGCACCGTTCGTCGCGGGGTGATGCGGCGCGGAAAAGCTATTTTTGACTCCGCTGCTTTTAAGAAATTCTTTAAACTCTAAGCTTGTGTACTGGGTACCGTTATCGGTAACCAGGTGCCGTGGCAGACAGAACAGTGCGAATAATTTCCTAAATTCTTTGATCACTTCGGACGTCTGAGTGCATTTGCGCATATCGATTACTTCCGGCCATTTAGCGTGAGCATCGATTACAATCATAAACATATGACCCAAAAAAGGACCTAAAAAATCGGAATGGATTCTGGACCAAAACTTATCGGGCCAAGGCCAAGGTGTTAGTGGTACATTTGGGGGTTTTTTTGTTCTTGCGCACACGCCATACACGACGCCGCTATCTGTTCAATTTCCTTGTCAATATTCGGCCACCACATATATGACCTTGCTATCGTCTTCATCTTAACAATCCCAAAGTGTGACGCGTGTAATTCTCGCAGCACTATTTCCTTCACTCTTTCTGGGATGACAATTCTGTATCCCCAGAGAAGGCACCCTTTTTCCACTGTTAATTCATCTCTTTTTGCATGACACTTTTGTTCATACTCACTTAGCTCATTCACATTCGGCCATTCATCATTCACATACCTTATAATTTTACTCAGTACTTTATCGCATTTTGTTTCTTTAGAAATTTCTATCGCATTTAATGTTTGCAGTACCTCGCTTACATAATTCACTGCGATGTACTCGCTCTCGAAAACTGTTATCGAGTCATTGATAGGGAGCCTGGATAATGCATCGCAGTTACCGTTTTGTCCGGACCTAATGTATTCGATTCAATATGCAAATCTCGACAGGAAATACGACCATCTTTGTAATCCGCTAGTTATCATTAACGGGATCTCTTGTTTTGGACCAAAGATATAAATCAAAGGCTTGTGGTTCGTCCTTAGGATAATCTCTTTACCGTAAATGTAATTATAAAACTTTTTAAATCCGAATATGATCGCACTGGCTTCCTTATCAATTGGTGCTCGATGCAGCTCTTTTGCCGGTATTATTTTGGACGCGTAAGCTATTGGTTTCTCCGCCCCGTCCGAGTATCTATGTAACAAAATCGCAGACAGGCCACAGGACGAAGCATCACAAGCTAACACAATCTCCTCATTCCTATCATAATGAGCCAAGACTCTCGTTGACGTAAATTCTGTTTTTATCCATTCAAACCCGACGTCGCATTCTTTTGACCAAGTGAGTTTATTTTCTTTCGTATCACTCGTATAGCGGTTTCAATTTATTCCCTCTATCGGGTAAAAATCTTGCATAGTACGTTACTAGGCCTATGAACGATTGCAATTGCTTCGTGTCTTTGGGCCTCGGGGCGTCAACAATAGCTTTAACTTTCGTGAGAGATTTATGTAATCCTTCTTTATCAATAACAAACCCGAGAATGTCCAAGCGTTCCTTAAAAAAATCACATTTGTTTATATTTACTCTTAGCCCACTATCTTCAAGCCGTTTGAAGACCATACGAAGCGTTTGCAAGTGTTCGTCATTTTTGCCGGTACAAAAAATATTATCAAGGTACGGAATAGCGTTATCAATTCCGGCAAGGCATTGCTCGATTTTCCGTTGAAAATCTCCCGGTCCTGAGGCTATTCCCTCAGTCATTTTGGTATATCTGTATAACCCTTTTTGCGTAACAATAGTTAAATAATTTCTCTAACTTTCCTCTACCGGAATTTGCATATATGCGTGCTCCAAATCAATTTGAGAGAATTTTGTACCGCCGCTCAGCGCTGCAAAAATCTCATCTATTAATGGAATCGGATGACGATCAATTACTAAACACGGATTTATTGTGAGTTTAAAGTTACCACAGATTCTAATTGAACTATCCTTCTTTATCACCGGCACGATCGGCGTTGACCACTCGCTGACGTCAATTTTCTCAAGGTGTTTTAGTTTCACCAACCGATCTATTTCATTCTCTACTTTTTCCATTAGCGCAAGAGGCAGTCTTCTTGCCTTGAGTGACACCGGTTTCGCGTTTTCTTTCAAAATGATTTTGAGCCATGCCTTTATTATATATCCCTGGACCTGGACCAAACAACCGCGGAAATTCATTTTTAAAACTTTTATAACGCCGACGAAATCAATTATCTTATTACAATTGCTTTGATCAATTACTCTTTCCCTAATTTTAAAGGCCACATTCCGAATGCACATAACCATTGACGACCTATTAACGTCGGTCCGGGCCTTGTCATTACTGCTATACTTAACGTTGCTTTAATCCCCTGAACTTCTACTTGCAAGTTGTCTAAAAATCCATCCTGTTCGAGTGGAATCTTACCGTACGCGTTTAACTTCTTGCTTGTCTTATTAATCTTTATCGCGGGGAATAATCGATCTTTAGTTTCTCGCGAAATTACCGACATATAAGTGCCCGTGTCAACTTCCATATTTACTTTGATTCCGTTTACCTTGACATTCATCGACATTGGTTTCGCTTCGTTATTACAATTCATATTTACGATGCCGACCCTTGTGGTTCTCGCGTCGCTATCTGCCTCCAGTGTGAAGAAATCGTACGTCTCCTTCTCTTCCTCACCGCCATCAGCCTCTCCATCGAGGTGTTGAAGGTTGCCCCGCTGCTTGTTCTGTTGACATGCTGTTGCCAAGTGCCCTTTTTTCTTACACGTATTGCAAGACTTAAACCGATAGTAACAGTCGCGTGCCATGTGGTTGCTTTTGCCACAACAGTAGCACTTCTTCGCATTGTCATTACCGTTGGAATTCTCTGCTTTGCTTGGCTTCTTCTTGAGGAATCGCTTGTTATTGTGATTCTTAAACTTTCCACTGGCTTGCTGTTTTTGTCCCCCCTGCTTCGTCTGTACGAAGTTTACATCAGTTTTTGAGCTCGACCTTGAGTTCAATTTATCTGTGGTTGAGGCGTTTTTTTCGGCTTCTTCCATGGCGGTGGCAATTTTATACGCTTTGGCGTACGTTAAATCTTCTTCTTTGAATAGCATGGTTTTCGTATTGTGATCTTTTAATCCACATACGAGCTGATCTCTTATTGCCGTATCCACACTAGCGAAATTGCAGTATAGCGACAAGTTTTTTAGGCGTGCCGCGAATTCTGCTACCGATTCAGTTGCCGTCTGCTGCGCCAGATGAAACTTGTACCGTTCCATCGCCTCTGATGGTTTAGGGCATAAGTGATTTTTTACTAGTGTCACTAACTCCGAGTATCCCTTGGAAGCAGGCTTAGCCGGGACACACAGATCACGCACTAGTTTGTAAGTTTCAGCGCTGATTTTAGTTAATAAGACTGCGACCTGTTTATTTTCACCGATATCATTAGCAATGAAATATAATTCGAGTCTTTCCGTGTATGTACGTGTCCCAATCGTCTTTCCCGAGTTCGAATATTAATCTTTGTATCACTTTGTGCCATCGCGCGAGTTACCCCTTTCACTTGCACTGTACTTTCACTTGTCGGGTCTATACTTGTGGAACTCCCAGTAGCGTTAATATAGATATACCGGGTTTCTGAATTTGTTTTGACTGGTTTACTTTACGTACGTGGTTTTTCAAAACTTTCCGAAGTGCGTCTATGCTATCGGTTTCGACAAACACTAAATCGGCGTGTACTACAGCTAATTGTTTTAACTGTTCAATTAATTCCGATTTAGATAAATCATAGATCCACGACGTTTTCTCATAGTCAATTGTGATTGACTTTGAACCATCAGTCTTTTTCATCACTCGACATTCGTATGCGCGTCGCAATGGCCCGCTTAACTCACTTCTTCATCCGATTACTGCCGCAAAGTCTACTTTCATCGCTTCTTTTTTTCCAATCTGGGTTCGATTTACTCGTCGCCAAAATTGTTATGTATCGGGACCAAGGTTTTAATAAACAGACCACGGATTAACCAACAAACGAGTATGTATATTTGGAAGATGAGGCGTGAGTGACTGAGCGGCTGCCGGGTAACTGAGCTCGAGTCGCGTCGTAAGGAATCAACAAGATTCGGAGCAATTCAGAGTAGTCACACGCACACGCACACTGCGTGGCTGTAGGACATACATAAATACTGCCGAGCATCTCGAGACAGTTTCATTAATATTTTCGATTATTTTCAATTAGACTGCTCATCTATTACCTATAGCTAATGCTGTTAATACATTATTTTTTGCCGTGTAGGCAAACAAACTACACTATAATGAACATATTTACGCCAGCTAAAGTATTAAGCCGCGCGTATAATTAATTGTACACGTTATATTAATATAATTATTTTATATAGTCTGGCGATCGCATATTCGTGGGTTTACCGTTACAGTTTTGATTAACAACCCAGACAGCACCATGTCCAAAACCGGGACATAAGACGTCTTAAAGACGCGTCTAAAAGATGTCTTTAAGACGTATTATATGTTCCGATTTTAAACATGCTGTCTGGGAAGTATACTGCTTCGTAAACGGAGAAAAAAGGAGACCACACAATATAATAAAATTAATACAAAAATATGTATGAGTAACGCGACGTTAAAGAATTTTCTATTAATCGTTTTGGCCTGCTACAGCGTGGACTACAGACCTCTTTCTTGTGCACCTCTATGTTTTTTTCGGCAATCCTGATGTATATATTTTTTTGCATACAGTAATAATTTTACAAATTGCGTATCAATGTACTTTATTTAATTGTATTTATAAGTAACGAGGAAAGAAACGAAAAACTCGCAGCTCTCCCCGCAGTATTTCGCTTCGAATTTGACAGCGTTTACTTACCAAAATAATACACGCACGTAATGCATAGAAAGAAAGCAGCTTGTGTGTCCGTACGCAAATTCGTGTAGGTACCCTAGAGACGCATGACAATTAATTTAGGTATCACATATTGGAATGTAGAAGTAGGCTAAGCTTTGTGATAGGGCCACATGGTATCTCGGCAAGCGTTTGCTTTATTATTTGAAGACTGTTCATGTAAAACGTACCGTATCAATATCATCGCAACTTATCATGTTAGATGTATATATATTATATAGACATCAAGATACTCATTAACATTTCCGGATGTACAATCCAAGTAGCGGGACATTCTACAAAGATTGTAAGGAAGGACTATAGTTAGACAAATGGATCCGATATCAATGGTCTGTGTCGATAAATTATTCGCTCTGGACTATCACTGTCCATTACTGTTACATTATCGTAACTCGCGAGTCGTTACACTACACGTAATACGATGTAGTCACTGGCTAATATGTAAAGTTATAGTATATATATGAGCTTGGGAAAGATTGAATATTCACACCTGTCGTTTCAACTACGAGAATTTTATATAATCCGTTCACAGAGAATCATATAAAATGTGCTTGTAATAGGTAAAAAAGAAACAAGAATCACAGATATGTGAAAAATGAGAGTATGTATGTACAATGCGTTTTATTAATTAAGAAGGAAATAAACGGATAAAGTTAAAAAAATATTTCTTTATTTCAAAGCGATTGTACTATATTATAAAAAACATTTGTAGCACTTTCCTTTTATACTGTCTTTTCGAGTCTATCATTTTTTTACAGTGTTTGCCGTAGATGATTTCAGAATCATCTATGTAGATAAAGATAAGATGAAAATCTATAAATTTATCTTAGATGAGATAAAGATGATTTTGCTTTTAATTAATCTAAATGTAAGATATGAAAATTATCGCGATTTATCTAGATAATTTTTAGATGTATATTTGAGACCTTTGAGACTATACATAAAAGTTTTTTAAAAATTACGCAGGTATACAAGAGACATTAAAACAATATTCACAATTTTATTTTAAATTTTTACGTATTTCTAAAAAAAAGAAGTTTTTTAAACGTTTTATCTGATAGACAATTTTGACGTGGTACACTATAATTTATTGCGCTAAACTAAATAGGTACTCTACTGGCGCCGACGATGGCAAGGATGTATTATACTTCAGAAAAATATATGTTTGAAAAATTTATAAGACATTGAGGTTTAATAAAAGAATCTAGCTCGTGTATTTCAAAACAAGTAACAATGTCGAAGCCAATAAACGAGCGATAATGGATGTAAAATTGGTAAAAGTTTAATATCTCATAGATACAAAAAGGTAGGAACGTTTCGACCAATACAATAATTTTTCAGCCATACATTAATAATTAAAATATGAATAAAAAATAGTTTACAATTGTTAATAATAACAAAATAAATTAAGCCATATAGAATTTAGTCTAAAATCTAAATGACTAAATTCCACGCCTTAATTTATTTTGTTATTATGTAACCTGTTTTTTATTCATATTTTAATTATTAATTCATGGCTGAAGAAGATCCTGTGTTGGTCGAAACGTTCCTACTTTTGTATCTATGAGATGTTAAACTTTTATCAATTTGACATTCATTATCGCTCGTTCATTGGCCTCGACATTGTTACTTACATTAAAGTTCCTTCGATTC
Source organism: Leptothorax acervorum (assembly GCA_035220615.1). Lineage (NCBI taxonomy): Eukaryota > Metazoa > Arthropoda > Insecta > Hymenoptera > Formicidae > Leptothorax > Leptothorax acervorum. The sequence continues at coordinate 335,103 of JASTWQ010000071.1, forward strand.
ACACTCCAAATATGAAAATGCTTCAATGTTGCCACAAATTAATATTACAGTTTGCGTAATCTTTTTTTTCAATATCGCGGAAGAAATCTTTCTTCGCTACTACATGTAGATCTGTTTCCGAATGTATATAGTAACATTTTCGATATATAAATTATCTACTTCTTTAAAAAATAAGCCTTTACATAGCTCCATATACTGTTTTGGAATCCAATTTAACTTATATCGCGGTAATAAAATAATGGAAAGAATAAATATCCTACTATCCGCATGATCAAGATAAAAACATGTGCTTAAATCGCCTTTCTAAATTAAATTTTATTTCAGCTGCTATATTATAATTAATATATTTTAAATTTTTATAGCTTTTTAGTTTACTTCACAATATAGTAAGGTATAGTAGGTGCTACCAAATCTAAAAAACTCTTTTTTTTGTAAAATAGACCCAACCAATCACATTTAATTGCTATTTAGCCACTCAAGTGAGCAGTTGTGCTGGACCCACCACGCCACAACCTATGGGTCGTTGTGGCGGGTCCAGCACAACTGCTCACTTGAGTGGCTAAATAGGAATTAAGTGTGATTGGTTGCATCCATTTTACAAAAAGAAGTTCTTTAGATTTGGTAGCACCTACTATACCTTACTATTTTATCTTAAATATTATAGATAATTTTTAGATAAGATAATTTTTTATCTAAGATGAAGATAAATATACTTTGTATTTTCTTTATCTAGATAAAGATTATCAATTTCTTCATCTAGATGATTATTTAGATAATTATATCTAGATACCGGCAAACACTGTTTTTTTAATGCATATAAATTGAGTCATATATATACATATACAATACACACACACGCACATACTTGTGTATCATATAAAAATATATTGATAAAATACTAATTAATCAGTTGCGCATGCATATAACCATACAAATTCAACAACCGAGATAGCCTCGATAAAAAAGAGGAACAAAGTGGATCATTCTCCTGCATAGGAAATAACGATATATTCAAACGTCATACTCGGCTCCAGATATTTTTTCGTCCGTAACCCACCAAACTAAACTCGCGCAAGTCTCTTGTTCCAGATATATGTACCCTATTAGCAAACCTTGGAATATACCAAGAGCTATTCCTGCCAAAATATCAACTATATGATGTTTTCTCATTAGCAGTTTGGTCATGCATACTGAAAAGGACCATGCTAACAAAAATGGTATACATATTAAGGGTACAGGCCATAAATTAAGAAAAAAATATGTTATAAATGCTGCGCGAGTCGAATGGCCGGATGGAAAGGAATCATTTTCAGAAGCCAAACTGCCATCGATCATAGGTCGTCTCCTTCTCGTTATTGCTTTTAGTGTAGCAACTAGAATAATATCGAGCATCAGACCTGAAATAATTTTCATCCTTTAACATAATATTTCTAAGAGCGACGACGTGTTATTAGCTTCATTTTGGATATACCTATTAAAAGATTAACTTGCATCTGATATAAATTTGAGTTGTTAAAAACCCAGATTAACATGAGATTAGTTACCAGCCATGCTATGCTATGACATGATATCTAAAAAAGATACTTGTTCATTATATAGGCGCCACTTCCAATTTTCTTCTACTTGAAAGTACAGCGATTCACATGGGTTTTCAACTTTCCACGCAAACCGTACAATGATAGACCTTTATCTTGCACTGCAAGCACTAGGCATGTTGGGTTGGACCTCACTTCAAGTGCAAAGTTGGAAACCCATATAGAACCATTTATATAATAAATTGTAAGCGAAATAAAACTAGAACCATGACCTCAATCTCGACAACATATGTTAAAGTCAAGGCCTGTTGGAGCTAAATTCCAATTAAAAGTGGCGCCCATATAATAAATAAGTACCAAAAGAAATAATAGTAAGTGGAAAAGAGAAAATGTATATATAAGTTTATACTATTTTTTATTTAATCAACAAAATGAATAATCTTACGTCTAAGTATCCTCAAGGATTTATTGCTTACGTCTAAGGTTTTGTTATATGCTTTAAGTCGTCTCAAAAGTGAAACTTGCTCTGCCCAGTTATCAAACTCATTAGTTAAATAAACGTCAACTGCCAAAAACTTCCTTAGTGTTGATGGTATTTTTCTTTTCTCCTCCTTAAATGTAAAATAATCTTTCATTCTTATCACAAACTCGAAAAAAAGATAATGTAGGTTAAATAGAAAAAGAAATTAATTATAATTAAAAATATGTATAATACAGATATATGAGAATATTGAATACAATACAATATAACAACGAATAAAGTGAACATGAAAATGAGAGGTTATAGATGGATGTACCATTATCACGTTGCTTTCCAACTAGAACTGGCCAGAAAAATTGGCAGACAAACGTCCAAATGTTGCTATCGTCGCAAAATCACGCAATCTACACCTCATAGAAGTTAGCCGGACAACTTTGACTTATGACATTTCTTTTTACGAATCGATTGTTAGTCGTTTGTTATTAATTGTTAGACTAATTAGAACGTTTGTTAGTTAATAGTTTTTAGTTTTACGTAATCACGAAAATAATTTTTAGTGTTAATTTAGCCGGTAAATATAGAATTCTTTACAATTTTCGGTTCAAACCGGGGTCAATCGATGCGGAATCGTTTGGTAGTTCCGAATATACTAATTAAAACGTTTGTTAGATCACGGTTTCGCTTAAAAACGCAAAAAACTGTATATACTATATCGTTTAGCTGCTGGAGAGTGGGGGTGAGACGTAGAATATGTGGTGGTTTCGGAACGCATTTGTCCGAATTGCCCGATACGTAAAGTTCATCAAAACGAGAAACGTGCTTAAACTATTATCAATTTATTTATCATATTTGCTTGTGCCTAATACCTGGCTACATTTCACGTGCAAAAGTATAGGTAAGTGTAAAATGAAAATTTAATTCTGAACTTAGTAAAAAGTATTCTTGCAATAAAAGAGATATAGATTACAAAAGTAGAGGTAACCTAAAGTTGTATTTGAACAATTACATCAAATTATAGATCTATGAAATTATAGAAATAAACTTATATTGTATGTACAAGCAGATATAAGTAATTTTGTCATCGTACGGAAACTCGCAGTTCAAACTAACTATAAAATTGTTTGCAGATGCTTGATGTCATTGATGTCATTGTGAATACAGATCAGAGAGGTAGAAAAGCAGTGGAATACCTCATGCACTTCCAAGTAAGTTAGAGAAGCTTTAGCGAAGCTATTTAATCTTGTACAAATCATATTAACGTACACATTAAGGAAATATAAATATATTTTATTATTTTGTAAGGGTTGGAATCTGTCTTGGGACAAATGCAAAAAGAGAAGCCATAAGATGTCAAAGCGTTTAATCGAAACAGAGCATCAAGAACCTCGTCGTAGAGCGAGAAGCGGTGGCAATCAAGCTGCATGCATCAGCTACGACCGGAATTTCCGAAGATGGCAGTTCAGGCCAACACGCTGATTATGATACAGAAGTAAGTTTCATTTTTAAGTTACAAATTTGATTTTTGACGTTTCAGAACTTATAATCCAATAACAGAAAGAGATAGTAGCAATAACTTGAAAAATATGTGTAACGCTGATTGACTATCGTGTTGTGAGGGCGTAATTTTCTTAACGTTGCCGCGCTATGAAAGGTTTAATTTACTGCATGATTTAATTTATCCGTATGATATTGCAGATCGAGGACTGCGAAAGTAAGAAAAGTTTATAAGAATTACATTTGTAATTTATAGGACGTAAACATAGAAGAGGATACAAATAGTACTTCTGATTACATAGGTGAAACGAGTGACGATGAACACAGCAAATCCACAGCAGCAAGTCTGTCTCGGCATTGCCTAGTAAGTACGAGCGAGCTTTGTGTGTGCATATCATGCCTGAATCACACAGCTTTATCGAGTTTTACTAGACAGATTAGCATAAGAGGAACGTCTATCTCTTATCGAATTACGCAGCCTCATCGGGTTTCACTAGATAGATTAAACATAAGAGGAACGTCTACCTCTTATGATGATTTAAGTAGGATAAAGATGTATCTGATAGAAGAGTACGCAAGGATACGTTTACTCGCTTGTACATAAAAATTGGATTTACGTAGATATGGGTACCGAGACCAAGCAACAGCATGAGGTGTTCAATCCCGGATACAGCAGAGCTTCTTCCAGCAACAGCGTTACACCGCCTGTTCAACCACCCCCTATGGCGACGATCAACAGCGCAACTTCTTTACGTTCCAGGTATATATCTTTAACTCAATTCAAATAGCTTGTGATGCAGATTTAAAAAAAAAAATTATCGAAAATCGGAAAAAGATTGTTAGCTTTTTTATGCTAAACGAAATTTTATACAACTTATTCTAAGCAAACTAGAAATAATTTTCAGGAATTATAAAGCGCAATTTTTCAAAAATGTAGGACAAATTAAGATTTTTTTTAATCTGTTAATGTATTTAGTATCATAATGTCATTGTAAGTTGTACATTGAGTTTGTAAAATATTATGAGGAAACGATATATTTATCAGAATAATGTATTTTTATATGCAATAATGTATTCTAGGTCGAGCCATAATTTGTACGATCCCATGAGAATCGGAACTTTACCGCCCACTGGCTTGGTCAGCAGGCAGCAATCATTGTCTAATTTAAATCCAAATACGACGCACATGAACGCATCGTTGAATGCACAGGGTACAGAAGCAGAGCGATTTTATCAGAATCTGAGTATTTATCGAAATCAAGACTCGACGGTGAAACAACAAATTAGTTCACAACAACCAGATGACAGGTATAGATATACTGTACAACTTTTATATACCTTTAACCAGCTTATATTTTCATATTTTTAAGCACTTCTTTTCTTACACTACGTTTGGCACTTGATCACACGTGCATAGAATGAAGATGTCATTGTGCGCATAGATCAATTTAGAATAATCTTATTATTTTTCTCAAATGTTCTGTATAGTTTTTAAATTTATCGCTGCATCTTGCAGGAATCCTCAGCACATTCAAAATGGTTTTCTAAGGTGTTCACAGAACTCGTTGAACCGTCCTCCTACCATGGAAGTCGGTGGCCACATCCGAGACCGTCCGACGTCTGCGTACGTTACCCCAGGGCAGCAGCAAAGCTACTCGGCCGTCAGCAATTAGATGCAACAACACAGTGGAGGACCACCACCGCGTTCCCAATCCTCGCGCGACATTATTCGCCAGGAGGCGAAGATGCAGGACTCGATGCAGGAGGAAGTTCGTCGACGAGAATTGCGCGGCGGCGCGCCGCTGCTCAATCAGCATAGACCGCCGGGGATGTACAGCATGGGCGCTCGAGTGGCAGCTCCTCCTGCTCAACAAATGTCGAATATTTTGAATGTACGCACGCCGAGACCACTCGGTTCCACGTCAAGTCTGGGCACGACCTCCAGCTACGCCGCGAGACAAAACGCGCCCAGTTACAACTATCCGGATGCCCAGTACGGTCAATGCAACACCACGCAGTATGGTCAGTACGGCCAGTATAATCAGCACCCCAACCGGTATCCGGTAGTCGGAGGTCAATACGGCCCGATGATGCCCAAGCTGAAAAACGAGGCGATCGCGCGCGGCCACCAACCGATGCCCAATGAGAATCTACTCGGTAGAGACTCGAGCAGCCAGGAGACGGAGTCGTACGCCGAACAGAACCGACATTTCGCCGGCTCGCAGAACAGTCCGCATTATCCGAACGGCAATCTGGACCAGCGCGTCGATCAGTATGGAAACGATAACATCATCAATCGCGCGCAAAACGGGAAGATCCACTCTATGACGACGTCGGAAGTGCTGCCGAGACCAGCTCTACCGTCTGAAGAGTTTAGCGAAAGCCCACCACCACCGCCGCCCAGTACTTCGACGCACCCTCTGTACAAGCAAGCCGACACAAGGTATGTATCTTAACGCATCTTGGGAGTTGCTTGTTGGTGATTAAATTTGAACCTTAAATAACGGATTAAAATGTTGCATTGCAGGTATACCGCAAGCATGCAAGATCCACCACGAGGTAGTTATTACCCTGCGGGAGGAATCAGTGCCATGCAGCAACCGCGTCAGTATCAATATAGTGCGACGAATCCTTGGCAACGAGAAGAAAGAGAGAAGGTAAATAGTAATTAATAAAAGAATAATAAATGAAATGGTAGCATTAATAAATGCAAATAAATCTCGTTAGAGCAAAAATTTTAAATCTATATTCAGGTTTTTACATTAAAATTTTTGTTCTATTAGTAATTGTTGTGCAATTAAGAATTTCAATAACAAGTTTCCTAGAATTTGTAATTTTATTATATTTTTCTTTAAGACCATTTTTATTTGACATTGCTGGTATCTTCAGGAACAAGCCCGTAGGAGAGAAGCCGCCCGACAATGGCGAGATCAGCAGATCGCCGAGCTGAGCGCGCTAACACACCGAACGCAGCAGTAGGAGGAGCAGCTGCGAGCTCTCCAACTGGAGAGAGACTTCCAAAAGCGAGCGGAGGAGATTGCCAATCAAGATGATGACGAGGAGAGCAACGATTTAGACAATGAGAGTGTGCAGCGCGTTCAGGGTTTGCTGAGAATGGCGGCCAGTCAGGACAGAACTGCCCAAGGAACTATACAGCCACCAATTTTATCGAGAACGATCGCAGGCAACCAATCTATGAGAGGTGGTTTGCCTCTTCAACCTCTCAGCAGCCAACCTGTTACCAACAGCCATGTTCATATTTTATCCAATCAAACGGTGTCTCAAAATGTTGGGATAAGTGGTCCTGGTCAAGAAAATAGTGGCTAGTTCTCTCTATTCTCCGTTATTGTTATTCCAGGTAGATTAATCCTATGCAGCGTACATGATCCTAACTGCAAACCTCCTAGCATTAACATTTTCTTGTGCAAGACTTCATAAAACATTTCTATGTGTTCATAATCAAGAGATATGTTAACTCTGTCATCTCGATCTTCGATAATGCTGCAAATTAATAAATAGCGGTATAAAATATGTGCTACAAACAATACTGGATATTTTTGTATAATTCTAAACGTTAACATTCGTGCGCTGATAATATCTTTCTCAGGTCTGGAGTGTGAAATTTTAACTGTAATGGTATCTGTAACCGGTAATTCTGGCACTGTGTATTCCATTTGAATTTCACCAGAAAGTATCGGTTGGTCCTCTTTGTCAGTTGTCATAATTATAATTGGAATCAGCCAGCTTAAGTCGTCCTCGTTAGCTGGTAGTGCAACTACCAAGCAATCAACATACGACCAATGATAGCGTGCACTGCGTCCATACAGCTGCGAGTGCCACGACATAGCAAAAGGGTCAATCTTATGGAATTCTGTATATTTGATTCAGTCTGTGTTATCCTCCAGAATAATAATATCCCTTTATAAATAGGTTTCTCGACATCCTTCTCACGACCATTGGTCTTAGCTATAACTTCAATCTAAATTATATTTTAAGCAAACTTAAACTTTGTTGCATTTCTAATATACATGTTCGAATAAGATATTAAATAAAAAATCAAGAATTAAAATTATGTGTCTTCTTTTACCTTGGTTACTGGATGATCTTTATTTGGTCTGGAGATAATATTCTCCACAACAAAAAACTTTGCGTCGTAAGTTACATCTTTATGTGACAAGATACTTGCAACCTCTTCTCTTAATCTCTGAATACAGTTTGAAGTGAATATCATCTTGTTGGAAGCCAAATAAAGCAGACGCTGCATAAACGTTCCACGTTTGGCCTACTAATTCTGTAAAGTTAATTTGTTTGTTAAATTAAAAGAATATAGTATTCAAACATAGTTTCAATAAAGATGGTAAATATTTAAACTGGATAATTGATTGAACATACTAAAATCAGACTAAAAACTTAAGGCTCCTGGATACTCAGCCGAGAACTCCGCGTTGACGGTGGCGACATCGGTAGAAATAAGAATTATAAGGCGAGAAAATAGCCATAAGGCGTGGAAAGTGACATGTTGACAACCTTATTTTGTTGTGCATGCCATTTCCGTATTATTAGCTCTGTACTTGTGTTCTAACGTTTAACGTATTCGTGAAACTCATAAAATTGACCGAAAAGAAGATTTGCAAGGAATACATATGCGGAAGGAACATTTTCTACTCCTTTCGATAGTCGTCCAAACGGCTTGTTTTCCCGTATGTTTAGGCTTCGTTTTATGGCTGTTTGTTTATTGTCGAAAGAAAATGATAGTTTTCGGTCAATTTTGTAAGTGTTCTGAAACGATCTATAGTGGTTTTTTATCGAAATGTCTTTTTATTTGAAAATGACATGCACAACTAAATAAAGTGTTTTCCAGTGTTTTCCTCGCCTCGATAGCAAGAATTCAACATGGCGGCGGTGACTATCCAGGAGCCTTAAGGGGGGAACCTCGTGTAAACAGCACTTTTTTAAAGATTTTATTACAAAAAAGTGGGAGTATTTATTGAATTCAAGTAAAATACATTGTAATATTTAAGTTTAAATCTACAAGAAAAAATTTTTTTTTGTAAAAAAAAAAACAAAATGGCAACGCTACAGCTGCTTGAAGTTGGCTCCTCGAGTTTGCGCCGGACAACGCTCAGGTCCTTGTAATTGTCTGAAATCAACGAATTAAATTTTTTTCATTGAAATAAATTATTTTGTACTTCATGAACCTAAATTTAGCAAAAAGAAAAAAATGAAAAATTGAGGACATTTTTTTAAAAATGTAATTTTTTTTTTTTTTAACAAATTGTTAAAAACAATATTTATTATAACAATTTTAATATATTTTTAGGTTCATGAAATACAAAATAATTTATTTCAATGAAAAAAATTTAATTCGTTGATTTCAGACAATTACAAGAACCTGAGCGTTGTCCGGCGCAAACTCGAGGAGCCAACTTCAAGCAGCTGTAGCGTTGCCATTTTGTTTTTTTTTTACAAAAAAAAATTTTTTTCTTGTAGATTTAAACAAATATTACAATGTATTTTATTTGAATTCAATAAATACTCCCACTTTTTTGTAATAAAATCTTTAAAAAAAGTGCTGTTTACACGAGGTTCCCCCCTTAAGCAGTAAGACCTAAGCAGTAAAGAAATCAACAGTATAGATTCGCTAGCGCTTACGTTTATACCTTAAGGTCTTGACTGTGATTGGCTGATGTGGTATTATAGTTCATGTATTTTGGTTGGCAAAACTAGCCAGTTAGTTATCCCAGATAGCCAAGCGTTCTGTAGCATAAGAAAGGAAATGATTTCTTGCACAAGTTTCCCTTCAGTTGCCATCATGTTGCTGTCACCGGAACAATAGTGATTTTATTTAGGGCAACTTAAAGGCATTATGCAGACAACGGTTGCTCTTGCAAACGAGCGACAAGCTCGTAGTAAACTTATTGCCTTAAAAGTTGCCACAATCTGTTGGAAACCGTTTTCGTAAAATATAACAACCGGCAATCCAAAGGCATATGCGGAACCCTCTGGACCAAATATGAAGGCAACTTAAGCCAAGCTGTTCTAAAGCCTTGTGTCCACGATCCAAGAACTCGGTCCGAGTTCTAGTTCCGAGAAAAAGTTACTAGAACTCGGATCGTGGACACACCAAACTTGGATGCAAAACTCGGATAGAAAGCTCGGATGAAAAAATGCGTCGCGTCCCATTTTTCCGTAACAGTTACTAAATTCATTCGGTATAAATTCAGGCAACCAACCTTTAAAAGCAATTGTAACATCAAGAAGTGTCATACATTAAGGTTTTATGTATAGTTTTGAAAAGAAAACGTCTTTGTTTAGTGATGACGGTAAGTTATAAACAATAATAAATGTATAATATTAAAAAATTGATGTAAATAGAAATTATATTTAATTAATATTGAATGGATTGAATTTATTACATTTTATATTTTACATTAAAATGAAACATGAAAAACAAGAAGTAACCTCAAAAGGCATTTTTATTGAAAACATTTTATTTCAGATTAAATTATAAAATAATGAAGAAGAGAGTTGAGACTTCCAGTCTTCGATGCAATGTATTTAAATTTAAAAATTACAAATTGTAAGTTTCTTTTAAGAGAAGAATGAATTTTAGTAAAAATTGACAATTTGTTATTAAAATCCATTGTTTTCTTGAATTAAACCTATAGTTTATGATTTTTTAATTAACATAAATCCTATCAAACGGCTAAAAGATTGCTCATCTCATTATTCTAAAATTTAACCTCAAATATAATTTGTTTCATCAAAATTGTTTAAAGTTATGTAACCTTACAGATTACTTTTAATCTATTAAATTTTAATAGAAATTTAAAAACCTTTTTATTTATCTGTACACAATGTTGGTACTTGGCTAAAATTACGAGTCTAACTTCATGTAGCCGACTATAACACCATCTGCATTCAACAGAGGACAAACATCTGGTGATAACTCTATCCGAGAACTCTATCCGAGAACTCGGACCGAGTTCTCGGATCGTGGACACAAGGCTTAAGCAAATTCACAGCAATCTGCAGGCAACTTGCTATCTGGGATGTTTTATTTTTCAAGTTTGGTACTACTGATAGTTAGCGACACACACGCCTCTCGTGTTAGATTGCATGGCGACATGCCCAAATAGATACTTAAGTTGCTTGTACCACTATTTACTGGAATTCTGTTTGTAAAAGCCTTAAATAAAGAAGGTTTAATCACACTACAATTTTACAAACAGTAATAGGTAAGCGAACAGTAACAGTATGGATAAATTCTTGAAGCCAGAAAGATTCGACGTGGAACCAACCTCAATCGCGGCGGATCAGAAATGGATACACTGGAAACGAACATTCTCGAATTTCTTAAGTCACTTCAAAGACGTTCCAGAAGCAAGTAAATGTCAACTATTAACCAATCATATAGCCCCAAATGTGTATCAGTATATTAGCGAAGCGGGCACATTTGCGGAAGCCCTAGAAATCTTAGATTCATTATATATAAAACCAAGAAACGAGATTTATGCCAGGCATTGCTTAGCCACTAGACGACAGCATGCCGGTGAATCGGTAGACCAGTATCTACAAGTCTTGAAACAAATGAGTAAGGACTGTAATTTTAAAAACGTCACGGCAGAACAAAATAGGAACGAATATATTAGAGACGCTTTTATTAGTGGTTTGATCTGTTCTCGTATACGGCAAAGGTTGCTGGAAAATACAACGCTTACTATTGAGGCTGCTTTTGACCAAGCTCGAGCGCTGGAACTGGCTGAACAACATTCTGCTTCCTACTCGGGACCACTCACTACTACAGTCGCTGCTGTTAAAGATGTAGTTGAACCGGACTCAGTAACGCCGGATGCAACGGTGGCGGGCGTGTCAAAGACGGAAAAGTGTTACTTCTGCGGAGAGAGCCGTCACCCTCGGACGTCGTGCCCGGCGAGGAATGCTGTATGTAGATTATGCAGCAAGAAAGGACATTATCAGCGAGTATGTAAATCAAAATTTTATCAGTCTGCATCGAATACGACTGCATCTGCGGACGGTGCTGGCACGCTTGCGTCTGTTTCTGCTGCTACCTTAAATTGTCTTAAGAAATCGATAGTAGAGATAAAAATCAATGGAGTTAAGTTAAAGGCTTTAATAGATACCGGAAGCTCTCTAAGTTTTATCAACCATTCTTTTATAAAGAAATGCAATATCAAGGTACTACCGTATTTTGGCAAGATTACAATGGCCAACTCTTCTTCATCCACGGAAATAACAGGCCAATGCAAGGTAAACTTTGAGATGAAAGGCTGCTCATACAATAATTTTGTAATGCTGATAATGAAAGATCTTTGCTCTGATGTCATAATTGGTCACGACGTACTGCAGTCTCACTCCTCGGTAAGCATAGCTTTCTCCGGTAAACGACCAACACTCAACATTTGTAGCGTGGCAGTTGCAAGGGTGCACCCAGTGTCGCTCTTTGCTAATCTTACCCTAGATTGCACTCCAATAGCAACTAAATCTAGGAGACACTCCAAAGAAGACAGCCAATTTATGGCTTCAGAAATTAGAAGTCTATTACAAGATAAAATAATAGAGCCCAGCAACTCACCATGGCGTGCTCAAGCTTTTGTGATAAGAGAAGAAAATCACAAAGAAAGAATGGTTATTAATTACTCTCAAACTATAAATAAGTTTACAATGCTAGATGCTTACCCAGTCCCAAGGATTGAAGATGTAATCGCTAAAGTTTCTGAGAATGAGGTATTCAGCACCATAGATCTCAAGAGCGCCTATCATCAAGTGCCAATTTTAGAGTCGGAAAGAAAATATACTGCCTTCGAAGCCAACGGAAAATTATATCAATTCCTGTGTATTCCTTTTGGAGCTACGAATGGAGTGGCCTGTTTCCAAAGATCAATGGACGAAATTGTACAAGAAGAAAATCTTGAGGGTACGTATCCATACCTAGATGATGTTACAATTGGTGGAAGGACTCAGGAGGAACATGATCGTAATCTAAAGAATTTCCTAGCTGCTGCTGAAAAGTACAACCTGACGCTAAACAAGGACAAATGCAAGTTTTCGGTCAGATCTGTTACCTTACTCGGGTACGTAATTTCCAACAAAACAATCAAGCCTGACCCTAAGCGTCTCCAACCCCTTATGGATTTACCAATCCCGGAAGATGCGGCTTCCTTACGGCGAGCTTTAGGTATGCTCTCACATTATTCTAAATGGATACCTAGGTTTTCGGAGAGAGTACGTCCTTTATTGGGGAAAAATCCATTCCCATTGTCGGATGAAGCTACCTCAGCTTTCAAGAGCTTGAAGAATGACGTGGCCAAAGCGTCGATAACTGCTATACAAAATAACGTACCACTCAGGGTAGAAACCGATGCTTCTGACTTCGCCATAGCCGCTACTCTAAGCCAAGCAGGTCGACCCGTTGCGTTCTTTTCTAGAACATTAAATAAATCCGAACAGCAACACTCATCTATAGAGAAAGAAGCATATGCCATTGTGGAATCTTTACGTTATTGGCGACATTATCTGATTGGTCGTCACTTCAAAGTCATTACGGACCAACGGTCTGTCTCATTTATGTTTAACCAACAACATTCCAGCAAGATAAAAAACGAGAAAATATTAAGATGGCGTCTGGAGCTCGCCTGCTTCAAATTTAGTATAATCTATCGTCCAGGGAGTGAAAACGCGTCGGCGGATGCCTTCTCAAGAATAAGTGCTGCTATGTCCACAAGTATGGACCTCGGAGCATTACATGTAGCGCTTTGTCATCCAGGTATCACCCGATTGAATCATTGGATCCGTGTCAAGAATCTACCCTTTTCTATGGAAGACGTCAAGAAAGTCACAAACTCATGCCAAATTTGTGCGGAATTAAAACCACGTTTTCACAAGTTTGAAGGAAAATTAATAAAAGCCACTTCGCCGTTTGAGAGACTAAACCTGGATTTCAAAGGCCCCTTACCTACAAGGACGAGAAACCAGTATATATTGACCATTGTCGACGAATTTTCAAGATTTCCTTTTGCTGTACCTTGTGCAGATGTCTCAGCCGCCACAGTAATAAAGCACTTGAAGCATCTTTTCTCCATTTTTGGAACGCCTGCATATATACATTCGGACAGAGGAGCCTCATTCATGTCGCACGAAGTGAGATCATTTTTGACATCCCAAGGCATCGCAACTAGTCGAACAACTCCTTACAACCCTAGAGGGAATGGTCAAGTGGAAAGGTACAATGGGATAATATGGAAAACTATCATGCTGGCCCTCAAATCGAACAACATGAAAACTGAGCAGTGGGAAGAGGTACTGGATTCGGCATTACACTCTATTCGTTCCCTTCTCTGTACGGCGACAAATGTCACACCTCATGAGCGGATGTTTAATCACTCTAGGCGATCATTCAATGGGAATTCTACACCAACGTGGTTAACTGAGCCTGGACCAGTTTTAATGAAGAAATATGTTCGTACCAGTAAATATGACCCGTTAGTGGAAGAGGTAGAATTAATAGAAGCAAACCCGGAATATGCTTACGTCAGACTTCCGGACGGTCGAGAAACTACGGTATCAACTAGATATCTTGCGCCTCGAGGAGAAATCCAAATAAAAACCGAAGATAAGAATGAAGTGGACCCGCCAGAACATCTAGCAACCGATCCTCAAGAGGAAGAGTCTGAAGAAGCAACAAATGACGAACAGCCACGGTCTTCAGAGAGTTTGGACAGAGCTCAGCGTCCTGTTCGTTTAAAACACCCGCCCGCATATTTGTCCGATTATGTAACAGATTTATAGAAGGGAGGGGTGAATGTGGTATTATAGTTCATGTATTTTGGTTGGCAAAACTAGCCAGTTAGTTATGTTTTATTTTTCAAGTTTGGTACTACTGATAGTTAGCGACACACACGCCTCTCGTGTTAGATTGCATGGCGACATGCCCAAATAGATACTTAAGTTGCTTGTACCACTATTTACTGGAATTCTGTTTGTAAAAGCCTTAAATAAAGAAGGTTTAATCACACTACAGCTGATTCGCTTACTGTTCAAGTTTTACTGCTTAAGTTTTCTTGTGTGCCATAGCCCTAACTTAAAAATGAAACTTACTTCTGTATCATAATCAGCGTGTTGGCCTGAACTGCCATCTTCGGAAGATCCGGTCGTAGCTGATGCAGCTCGACAGCTACCGCTTCTCGCTCTACGACGAGGTTCTTGGTGCTCTGTTTCAGTTAAGCGCTTTGACATCTTATGGCTTTTCTTCTTGCGTTTGTGGCGATATAAATAAGCACCCCTGTTTCATTAGAAAAAAAATAGTATACCAATTCATAATGAATCATTAAATTTGTATAATATTAGAGTTTCAGAAATACGTACAGCTGAAGCTGTGCTTTTTGTGCTAGATCTTGTTGAAGTTGACAATTCTCTTCTGTATCTTTGAGCACATATTCCTCTGCTACGCAACGGTTCCAAGACAGATTCCAACCCTTACATAATGATAAAATATATTTATATTTCCTTAATGTGTACTTTAATGTGATTTGTACAAGATTAAGTAGCTTCGCTAAAGCTTTTCTAACTTACTTGGAAATGCATGAGGTATTCCACTGCTTTTCTACCTCTTTGATCTGTATTCACAATACCATCAATGACAGCAAGCATCTGCAAACAATTTTATAGTTAGTTTGAACTGCGAGTTTCCGTACGATGACAAAATTACTTATATCTACTTGTACATACAAGTTTATTTCTATATTTCATAGATCTATAATTTGATGTAATTGTTCAAATACAACTTTAGGTTACCTCTACTTTTGCAATCTATATCTCTTTTATTGCAAGAAACTTTTTACTAAGTTCAAAATTAAATTTGCATTTTACACTTACCTATATTTTTGCACGTGAAATGTAGCCGATCTGATAAATAAATAGGAAACAGTATAAACTATTACATATCGGGCAATTCGGAAATATGCGTTCCGAAACCACCACATATTCTACGTCTCACCCCCACTCTCCGGCAGCTAAACGATATACAGTTTTTCGCCATTTTAAGCGAAACCGTGATCCAACAAACGATTTCATTAGTTTATTCGAGACCAACAAACGATTCCGCATCGATTGATCCCCTTTTGAAACAAAAACTGTAAAGAATTACATATTTACCGGCTTTTACACTCAAAATTATTTTCGTGTTTACATAAAAACTATTAACCAACAAACGTTTGCATTAGTTCAACAATCAACAACAAACGACCAACAAACGATTCGTAATAAAAAAAATGTAAAAAGTCGAAGTTGTCCGGCTAACTTCATTGAGCTTCAGAATCGGGTTAGGCTGCTTTTCCATGCGGCGTAAGATCCGTACGCCAGCGTACGCGTAACTTTACGCCAAACTACATCAGCCAATCAAATCATCTCAGCTATCATACGCAAATCTGCCTAGTTACTTTACGCGTTTTACGCTATTGCCGATACGCCAAATCCAATTTCTCGCGTAACTGATGAGGTGACGTGTGTGTGTGTGTGTGTGTGTTTGCGGATAATCGCCGAGAGTAACATTCGTGACCAGACGGATTGGATGGATATAAAAAAATGATATAAATCGTTGCCAGTGACAATATAGGTTATGGACGCTATTCTTTATTGCAATCCTAACCCCACCGTGCATACCGTTACATATATTACGCTTTCACACCACCCACACATTCGTACATGCAAAGTACCCCATTTACATGGCGCGTATTTAGCAATACGCTTAAATATTAACAACCAATCAAGAATCACTTTAGCATTTCTGCTCTATTGTACAACAGAAGGCCTGATCTGTCATTGGTCAGGATTGTTACGCTTTACGCGAAATTTAACGCAATACGCTCCATGTAAAACGGGTACTTTTTAAAATGACGAAAGTTTTGGAACATTACTAGGATACGCAGGTTACGCGTACACTGGCGTACGGATCTTAAGCCTTGTGTCCACGATCCGAGAACTCGGTCCGAGTTCTCGGATAGAGTTCTCGGATAGAGTTATCACCAGATGTATGTCCTCTGTTGAATGCAGATGGTGTTATAGTCGGCTACATAAAGTTAGACTCGTAATTTTAGCCAAGTACCAACATTGTGTACAGATAAATAAAAAGGTTTTTAAATTTCTATTAAAATTTAATAGATTAAAAGTAATCTGTAAGGTTACATAACTTTAAACAATTTTGATGAAACAAATTATATTTGAGGTTAAATTTTAGAATAATGAGATGAGCAATCTTTTAGCCGTTTGATAGGATTTATTTTAATTAAAAAATCATAAACTATAGGTTTGATTCAAGAAAACAATGGATTTTAATAACAAATTGTCAATTTTTACTAAAATCCATTCTTCTCTTAAAAGAAACTTACAATTTGTAATTTTTAAATTTAAATACATTGCATCGAAGACTGGAAGTCTCAACTCTCTTCTTCATTATTTTATAATTTAATCTGAAATAAAATGTTTTCAATAAAAATGCCTTTTGAGGTTACTTCTTGTTTTTCATGTTTCATTTTAATGTAAAATATAAAATGTAATAAATTCAATCCATTCAATATTAATTAAATATAATTTCTATTTACATCAATTTTTTAATATTATACATTTATTATTGTTTATAACTTACCGTCATCACTAAACAAAGACGTTTTCTTTTCAAAACTATACATAAAACCTTTCTCTCTGGTATGACACTTCTTGATGTTACAATTGCTTTTAAAGGTTGGTTGCCTGAATTTATACCGAATGAATTTAGTAACTGTTACGGAAAAATGGGACGCGACGCATTTTTTCATCCGAGCTTTCTATCCGAGTTTTGCATCCAAGTTTGGTGTGTCCACGATCCGAGTTCTAGTAACTTTTTCTCGGAACTAGAACTCGGACCGAGTTCTCGGATCGTGGACACAAGGCTTTACGCCGCATGGAAAAGCAGCCTTAGAGTCGGGTCAGAGTTGGGTTGGCTTGCCTGTTTCCACCGAACCAGTGTTACACTAAGGCTCTATGAAAGTGAGTATTCTCGTCCGCCATTTTGGATCCTTTTGGATCCAATCATCTGTGAAAACATAACCTTTTCGTAAGCGTCAATACGCTTTTCGGTCTCGCGATTAATGTAAAAATAAAGCTGAAATATCGATTCTGTAAAACTGAAAATAAGTATTAATTGATTCTTAATTGATTAGACGTGTGTTCTTAAACGCGCGACAGTATAATTGGATCCAAAATGGCGGACGAGAATACCTACTTTTTTAGAGCTCTAGTTACACCAGAGTTACATTAACCTCTGTGAAGTTGGCCGGACAACTTCAACGTATCGAACTTTCATTAATTGGTATCGATTGGTGGTCGTTTGGTGGTCTTTGGTAGTCTAGTCAGATCGTCTTGTGGTTAGTCGTATTTTTGTAAAATAAAAATAAAATTTTGGGTGTGAAGTTAGCCGGACAGTGTGGAGAGATGGGCTCGGATTGTCGCGCATGCGCAGCAGAATAGTCAGGTTATGTTGGGGTTAGGTAGGGATTCCAGTAACGTATCTGATCGTATGACCACAAGTTTTGGCGGAATCCGAATGATAGATAGGATGGTGCCGCAGGATAGGATAAAGGTAAGTGTAAGGTAATATTATGTACACACACTGAAAAAAGGTTTTGGTTATAATAACCAAGGCTTGGTGAAATAGTTTCAACTAAACCGTTTAGTAATTATGACAAAGTATTTGGTTAATGTTAACAAATTTGTTAACATTAACCAAATATTTTGTCATAATCACTAAACCGTTTAGTTGAAACTATTTCACCAAGCCTTGGTTATTATAACTAAAACCTTTTTTCAGTGCATTAGTAATAGATTAATAAGCATGGCTAAGGAAGGAGCTGTTAAAAAAGTTAGAGTTAGAAAATTCCAGACATCGTGGTTAGATGAAGAGAACTTTAAAGGATGGCTAGCTCCCCATCCAACAGAAAATAAAGCTATCTGTACTTTTTGCAATATAACTATTACATGTTGCAAAACGAAATTAGTTCATCATTCGCAATCGGTTAAACACAGAGAAGAAGCACATCGTCATAACACTCATAACGTAGTTATTGAAAATAATGAAGAGACTGATTCACATATAAATAACGTTAAACGCGCGGAAATAATATTAGCAGCATTTTTTGCTGAGCACAATATAGCTTTTCAAATCGCGGATCATTTAATTCCACTATTGAAAAATATCTTTGTAGATTCTAAAATTGCATTAGATCTTTCACTCGGTCGACATAAGTGTAAAAGTATAATTACAAAGGTAATCGCTAAGCGTGAAACACAAAAAACGGTCAATGAATTACAGAAACGTAAATTTTCCATTTTAATCGACGAAAGCACTGATATCACCGATGAAAAAAATATGTGCGTTCTTGCCCGATATGTTTCGCCAACAACTAATAAAATTACGACTCAATTATTAGACTTAGTATATCTTGACGCAACGGATTGCTCAGCCAATAAACTGTTCGAAGCTTTTAAAGAACTTTTTAAAAACATGAAAATTCCTGTACAGAATATAGTTGGAGTGGCAAGCGATAACGCAGCTGTAATGACAGGATGCAATAATTCTTTTATGTCGCGTTTAAAATTAGAAGTACCGAATGCAGTGTTATTAAATTGTATTTGCCATTCATCCGCGATTATAGCAAGTAAAGCATGTGCTAAGTTGCCGCATTCGTGCGAAAATTTAATTCGAGGAGTAGCTTCATATGTTTCGGGTAGTGCAAAGAGAAAATCAATTTTGACTGAATTTCAGAAATTTTTCGATGTGGAAAAGAATAAGATCTTAAAATTATCAAGTACAAGATGGTTAGCGTTACACGAATGTATTGTTCGTTTACTTAAAAATTGGAATGTTTTAAAACATTTTTTTATTGTTGCAGTAGTAGATGATAAGTCAAAATCCGCGGAAGTTATTTTAGAACAGTTAAATGACGACTCAATAAAAGCATATTTACTTTTTTTAAAATATTCATTAAATTTTTTTAATACTTTTAATGCCTTTTTCCAATCACGTCAGACTTTGATTCACGCCATATTTGAAAATAGTAATCGATTGATTTATGATATAGCTCAAAATTGTCTTTTGCCAGAGGCTTTACAAGACATTGTTAATATTAATATTGATGATCCAAATATTAGATTAAATGTAAATGACATATACTTAGGACCAGATTGCGAATGCTTTTTAGAGACATTGCCTTCCGAATGCACGCGAAACATAAAATCTCATTGCTTAGAGTTTTATATAACTGCACTTCGCGAAATGTTAAAACGTTTGCCATATAATGATTCATTTTTTAGACAATTAATGTTCCTACAGCCCAAGATTGCACTTTATCATGAGGGTAGAAATAAAATTGCTGATTTAAATGTTCTTGCAACGCGTTTAGGATTCACAGATATTGATAAATTAGCCTTTGAGTGGAGTCTTCTACCCTCTACGTATAATGACGAAGAAAAAATCGAATTAGCACGTTTAGAAATAGATAATATGTGGGATAAAGTATTAAAATGTACAGATATTAATGGGGTGAAAATATTTCCAAATTTAGAGTTATTAGTCCATTCAGTTCTTTCTTTTCCCCATTCAAATGCCGAATCCGAACGCATTTTCTCCATAGTCACTGATGTCAAAAATAAAAAAAGGAATCGATTAGCAAATGCTACTATTTCCTCAATTTGTATTGTAAGATCTGCTTTTCAGGCTCAAGGAATTAATTGTTTTCAATTTAAAGTAGATAATGAACATATTAATTTACATTGTTCGCAAAATTTGTATGATAAAAGTTAGAAAGCATGTAATAGTTATAATGTAAATTTGTTGGCTTTTTCTGCAATCATTATTTTATTTTTTATTTTCTTGTATTTAATTAATATTTATTAATTTCTTATTATCGATGTCTGGTCTATACATGTGCTAGTCATATGTGATATATAAAATTATATATATTTTATTTTATTATATATATTTATTGAAATGTAAGTTTTCAGAGTTTATTTCGCACACATGCACATACACACACGCGCATGGACGTGCTTCCTCGATGAGAGCAGGATTATATGCATTTATGTTTATTTTATTAAAATTTTTAAAAATATAAATAACCATTGCTACTTTTTTAAGTCAGTTAATAAATTTTGATTTTTGTTTTATAATCCGTAATTAAAATTATATATTTCTTTATTTTGTATTGTTAAGTACTACACGTAAGACAATTTTTTTCTAATTTTGAAATAGTACTGTTTTTTTCAGTATAATACATATACATATGTTTATTATTATATCATATTATATTTTTTATTTCAAAGATTGTGCAACATTTTTTGTTCTTACATGGATACTGGTAAGGTTTTTGGCAGTTTTCCTTACCCGTGCAATAGATGTTGGTATCCGTTCAAATTTCTGCCTAATAAAATATTTTTCTTTTTGTTACATAAAAATTGTTTTATTTAAAAGACTAGTTTTAATACCTACCTCCCCTTCCTTTATTCGACAATACATATATTACTTTGTATTTAATTTATTTTCATAATAAAAATTAATTTGGATAATAGTAAATGAAGTATTTTATATATAAATATATATCTCGTTTTAGTTTGAATGTATATTTGACATTTTATTTACATTTTCCAAAATTTTTCGCAGAATTTAATAGAACCCACTAATAGTATCCTATTCTTTTCGTCGTAGTTACTTTCCTGACGCCACAACAATCGCGCATGCGCGAAAATCAGAGCCCATCTCTCCACACTGCCTGTGAAGTTAGCCGCGAGCGACAATTTTTATTTTTTAACCAATTTAACTTTATTATAGCTCATATTCAACGCGGAATCGTTTGGTGGTCACGAATATCCAAACTAGAACACGTTTGGTGGTCAACCGTTTTCCCAGAAAATAGAAAAAACTATATGCGCATAATGTCGGAAGTATCACTCCGCGCCATTAGCCGGAAAAATATTTATCAACCAAATTGACCGATAGGGCTCATTCGACGCGGAATCGTTTGGTGGTCACGAATATCGTTATTAAAACGTTTGGTGGTCAATCGTTTTCCTAAAAAATAGAAAAAATCGCATGCCCACGGCATTGGTCGTATGACTCCGTGAAATTAGCTGGATAAATTATAATTATCAATCAAATTGACTTTGATAGGGCTTGTTCGACGCGGAATCGTTTGGTGGTCACGAATATCGTCATGAAAAGTTTGGTGGTCAATCGTTTTCCTAAAAAATAGAAAAAACTATATGCGCATAATGGCGAAAGTATCACTCCGCGCCATTAACCTGACGATTGACCACCAAACGTTTTAACGACGATATTCGTGACCACCAAACGATTCCGCGTCGAATGAGCCATATCAAAGTCAATTTGATTAATAAATATAATTTATCCAGCTATAATTTCAGGGAGTCATACGCAATGCCGTGGGCATGCGGTTCTTTCTATTTTTTATGAAAACGATTGACCACCAAACGTTTTTATGACGATATTCGTGACCACCAAACGATTCCGCGTCGAATGAGCCCTATCAAAGTCAATTTGGTTGATAATAAATATCATTTTTCAGGTTAATGGCGCGGAGTGATACTTCCGCCATTATGCGCATATAGTTTTTTCTATTTTCTCGGAAAACGATTGACCACCAAACGTTTTCATGACGATATTCGTGACCACCAAATAGTAGGGGAGCCCAGATAGCTAAATGGGGATTTACTCGAGCGTCGTAGAAACCTATTGGATTTTGAAGATTAGATGGTAGAAAGAAAAAAAGGTTATATAATGTACACCCTTTCACCGGTGGGGGAAGCGTCTACAGGTTTTCAAAAATGTAAAAAAAAATAGTCACATGAAGATACTCGAGCGCGTCAGATATTGATAGTGTATATGCCCCACGTGTCTCTGATATTGGAGGTATATTAATCTGCCGGTTTGCATGGTGAGGGTGGTACGGAAGAGTTAAAAATGGGAAAAAAAAAATTTATTCGAGCGCGTCAGATATTCAGAGGGGATGTTAAGTGAACCCGAAAGAAGCTCCCATTCAAAAGACTGACGATTCGGACATGACGCAAGCTCATGGCGGCTTCTTGATAATGTAAAAAAAAATCGCCATTTTGAAATACTCGAGCGCGTCAGATTATTATACAGGTGATTCAGCTTGATGTCCTAGTCGTGCTGACCCATAATCTGACGTTTATTTGGAGGGATTTTCTTAATCTGACGAATTGAAAAAAATTTTTTTTTTTTTTTTTTTTTTATAATTAATAACATGAAACTAAATTTATAGCATTAAAAAATAGTTTTTTTAAGTATTTTATAACAATTTTAACAATTTTTTTATATAAAATATATTTTGTTTTTTTAAAATAGTAATTTTTTTTATTCTAAGAATTATATTAAATAACATTAAAAAAAGAAAGGGAATAACATTAAAAAGTGAAAGGGAAATAGAGGCGCGGAGTGGGGAATACATGCTTCACTGCAGCTGCAAGCACTAAACTTTTCTGACGATTTGTGCTACTTCGGCTTGTGGAAATCGGCAGATTATATTTTTTTCGTTATTCTTGAATTATTTCCTTCAAAATAAAAAAAATTCGACCGCGCTCGAGAATGTCAAGGTGACGTTTTTTTTTTGCAAGTTTGTGACCCTCCCACTCCCTTACGTCACGCTCTGTTAAGATATGCGCGTGTGGATGATAGACAAGGCGTGATTGATCTGATTCGATTTGCAAACGCACTTATAACTTTATTATAAGAATACATAAAACGTGACTGTTCAATGTAACGTGTAATATAAGGCGCTAGGCGTTGTTCGTTAGAGCGGAAACTCATTCTCGAGAGGGGAAGCGGAAGACGAGCCCGGCCGCACTCTTGCCAACCAATAACAATAAAGAATAAACTCCATCTATTGGGCGGGGCCATTACTTAATTTGAATTGCATATATCTCCACACGCTCAAATCGTCAGATTATTGAAATGCACACTTTTCAGCATGTTATTAACCCACCTTACCTTAATCTGACGCGCTCGAGTATTTCTAAGGGTGCAGTCCCATTAAGCACGGATCGGAATGACGGATCGGATTTCTCACTAGAATTGAGCAGTCCGTTCCAGTTCCGTTCCGTAACAGTTGTCTCTACCAGTCCCATGTAGCAAAAACGGATCGGAATGTCGCTTCGGTCACAGGTAAATGTGCTTAATTCGTCGATATTTCGTTATTTTGATGCGACTAAAGCAATAAACATACATTATTTGTGCAATTATCTTGCCGATAACATTGTTGTGAGTACTCTGAAATACTGAATTGTAAGAATAAAATATATTTTGTAACTAGATTCCGTTCCGTTTTTGCTACATGGGACTGGTAGAGACACTTTTTACGGAACGGAACAGACATACGTGATTGAGTTGAGAGAGAAAATGTCAAAGAAACATAAACAATACTTCGTAATATTAAACAGTTTTAACTTAATGTTGGAGTGCGCACGTGCTCTCTGGACCCGTTGTTATTTTAACCACGTATTTTTAGCGAAGTCGTAAAGCACCCGCCCGATCCGTCCAGAATTGAGGAAATATACGCGTTCCGATCGGAAGGAATAGCAGGATCAAGAATTCACTAGAATAATCCGATCCGTCATTCCGATCCGTGCTTAATGGGACTGCACCCTAACGATCGATTTTTTTTTACTATTCTGATCGGCTGCCCTAGACGCGCGATCCTATATTAAGGGCTTATATATAGTGGAGGTACTCAACAGGGTGCAAGGTATCCCCCTATATGTTAATCTGTCGCGCTCGAGTAAATCCCAAAATCTCCTATTGGGCTCCCCTACTAAAACGATTCCTCGTCGAATAAGGGTGCAGTCCCATGCACAGCGAAAAATCGGAAACGACAAAAAGGGAACCGCAAAATGGAAATAGAGCATGCGCAGCTGCACAGCGCGTCGTCTGCTTATTCCGTTACTTTTTTTCAACTTCAGGCGTCCCATGCAAGCTAAAAAATAGGAAAATTGAAGAAAAATCAGAACTTGTTAAAATCGGAAATGCTATTTAAAGGTAAAAAGTAATAAAATGTATTATTTATATAAAGAAAATAAATATTATTAAACATTTGTATAACAACTACACTCGAAATTACTAATTTTTCGGTTCTATGAAGAAAAATTGGTTAAAGAAAGAGGTTAGAGTATCATTCCTTGTTGAAAAAGCTGCTCCATGGGACGCTAGAAATCGAAAAATAGAAACGGAAAGGTACGCAAAATTCTGCACAGTATGCACGCGCGTCCATTCCCCTTTTGTCGTTTCCGATTTTTCGCTGTGCATGGGACTGCATCCTAAGCCCTCGATCAAAGTCAATTTGATTGGTAAATATAATTTATCCAGCTAATTTCACGGAGTCATACGACCAATGCCGTGGGCATGCGGTTATTTTTATTTTTTAAGGAAAACGATTGACCACCAAACGTTTTAACGACGATATTCGTGACTACCAAACGATTCCGCGTCGAATAAGCCCTATCAAAGTCAATTTGATTAATAAATATAATTTAACCAGCTAATTTCACGGAGTCATACGACCAATGCCCTGGGCATGCGGTTTTTTTTCTATTTTTTAGGAAATCGATTGACCACCAAACGTTTTAACGACGATATTCGTGACCACCAAACGATTCCGCCTCGAATGAGCCCTATCAAAGTCAATTTGGTTGATAAATATCATTTTTCCGCCTAATGGCGCGGAGTGATACTTCCGACATTATGCGCATACAGTTTTTTCTATTTTCTGGGAAAACGGTTGACCACCAAACGTTCTAGTTTGGATATTCGTGACCACCAAACGATTCCGCGTTGAATGAGCTATAATAAAGTTTAATTGGTTGAAAAATAAAAATTGTCTGGCTAACTACACACCAAAAATTTTATTTTTATTTTACAAAAAAACGACTAACCACCAAACGATCTGACTAGACTACCAAAGACCACCAAACGACCACCAATCGATACCAATAAATGAAAGTTCGATACGTTGAAGTTGTCCGGCCAACTTCACAGCGGTATGCAAAACTCGGATAGAAAGCTCGGATGCAAAAATGCGTCGCGTCCCATTTTTCCGTAACAGTTGCTAAGTTCATGTTGGTATAAATTCAGGCAACCAACCTTTTAAAATCAATTGCTTTTAAAAAGGTTGGTTGCCTGAATTTATACCAACATGAACTTAGCAACTGTTACGGAAAAATGGGCCCGTTTCTCTATAGCCCGTATCTCAATCATTTAAAAAACTAAGCAAGAAATAGCGGTATATTAAAGAAGAAATCTAACTCTTTGCCCAATTTTTGTTTACTTTAAATTGTTATAAAAAATAGAAATACTGACAATATCTTTATAATTTTGGTATGGGCTGTAAAGAGACATATATATAGAATATATGTATAAAATTTGAAATTATTCAGTTCATTGGTTTTTGTGAGATATAGTAATTTATATAAACATTTCAGAATAAATTGCACCTTACATTTTAATAAATATCGGTTATTCTTATATAAAACGCGGTAGAAATAAAACAGAAACAAATACATATGTAAAATTACAAGTTTCTAGGTCTTTCGTTTATATGGAAAAAATTCCCAAAATTACTTATTTTTCAGATATATTTTAAGCGAATACCTGCTACAAATAAATCTATACACACAAAAAAGAAGAAAGTAAAAAAGAATACAAAACATATACTGCAGCACATTCCTGGAAACAATCAAGACACAAGAATACAGTCATACACTGCATTTTGTAATTTATTAATCTATTTATAAAAGTTTCTCCATGAATACACTTCGGCGGACGGCGTTGTTGCAACCTTCTTTATATTTGTACCAAATTCCATGTTTCGTTAACATGTTCTGCATCAGAGAATATCTTTTCTGTGATTTCGGGGATATACGATTCACCATTTTATTCTGCTTCTGAGCACTTTTATGTTCATTCGTAATGATATTTCCGAAAAAGTCTTTGTACACCTGAAATTGTTAAGTATAATGAGACTGACGATAAACAAGAGAAATGCGCAAGACTTACTATTTCCTTTAATGATGCTATATTTTTTCCAGATTGTTTCGTATTACTCGGAGGATTAGAAGATATATTCTCAGCACTTTTTATAATTCCTGGTTTTTTTGGATTTGCCACGTTTTCCGAGCTAACTCCATCAAGTCCCGTTAAGATACTTGAACGTTTCAAACGCTCAACCTCCAACTCTTGTGCGATTATCTGCTGTACTGCGTATGCCAGACTTCGATGCGCATTGCAATCGGCAAAAACGCCAATTTCCAAAATATTACTAAAAAAAAGAAGTTATTTATGTGCCGTTCTAAATAGAAACCTGCATCAAACATGCGTTGTTTATTAACTATCGTTATTACAACGTACGGGTCTAAATTGTAGATATATCCTCCTTGAAGACTTTTCTCTTGCACGAATGATAAACCGAATTCAAGCATCACGTTCACTATTCTGGCAAGATCAGCCTTCTCTTTTGATGAATACAAATGGGAGGGAACTGTGCGTAATCTGGGCGCTAGAATGTCCGGCAAAAAACCAGCGATATCCGTAGTTAGAGTGAAAACGTCACGTCCGCATACTCTTCGTATCGCTGTTAAAATACCTATGTTCTTTGTTGATTTTTGAATTACCTAAAAGAATGGTAAGAGTAATATAATAAAATTAATATAGAAAATATTTAGAAAACTTGTGGGGATTCTATAGCCGTCTGTATTACCGACAAAGTGTAATTATCGCACAGGTGCCATTTTTTATTGGATTTATAGAATTATAAATCCTTTTCCAGGATTAAAGTATACACGCAAACGGAGATGGGACGAGTCAACTATACGTTCAAAAAGAAAAAAGAATTATATATTAAAAAAATTTTTTCCTTTCTCAACGTAAAGTTGACTCGTCCCATCTCCGTTTGCGTGTATACTTTAATCCTGGAAAAGATTTATAATTCTATATAAAAAATGGCAGCTGCGCGAAAATTACATTTTGTCGGTAGTACAGACGGATCCCATTAGCCTACAAGATTAATTGCACAAAATACAAAACTAATTGCAATATTTATATAAAATAATATATAAATACATATATACATAGTGATTTTTAATTATACGTTAATACTTCAAGAGGGGGAGGGTGAATCTAAAGCCTCTGATAAAGTCTGAATGATTTATGCATATACGTATTTCCTTTATTTTGGACTCTATAAATTCTTCCCTTGATATACATATAATTTGATATATAATTAATAATCATTCTGCATGTCTAGATAATTTAGATCCATATAATTTCCAAAAAAGAAAACGCGCAATATTTTTCTGTGGCCAAGTATATTTTTTGAATTAGAACTTTCTCTTGATATGTAATACTTGCTTCGTTGATAACTGTGGGATAGGACAACTTCACTTTCTGCGTTCGTGCAAGATGCAAGTGCCACGCGATAAATCCATAATTCGTGTAGGGCATAAGTGACCAAATCTGCTTGTGTGTAACGAGCGACGTTATTAAATCATAAAACTGAAACCATTCCAGAGACACAGGTACATTATCGAGTTTCCGATCACAAATTTCAGGATAATTATGAAATATTCCTTGTGCCAATTTTTCCATCTCACCTAGATAATTAAATACGTAAAAAAATGTCTGTTAAAATTTTTAATGCAAAATTTTTTTGTAAATTATTGCATTAAAATGCGTAAATTAGTTTTATAAAATTACCATTTTGTACAGTTCTCAAAATATTCTGGATTCTTTCAGGAATAATAACAAGTCCCCCTTTGTTCATAGGAATTGTTAGTATACTTTTCCATGAATCAAACAAATTCTTACGAGTGTCTTTCAAACCTAAAGATAAATTATCTTTCAAATTAGCGCTACCCATATATTGTAATGCCCCTATGCAAGCTCTAACGTCACAGCCGGATCTTTCTGCTATTTTTACAAGATCCCCAAAGTCTACATTTAACTTCTCCTTTCTTGCCAAATCCATTAAACGTTCCGCTAATCTTAAAGGACTTACTTCCGGTACCGGAATTACTACGGCGGCAGCTCTTAATGTTCTATAAATGTAAAATTTAAAATATTACATTTTATTATTCTTTCAACTAATTGTCAGACATTATATTGATTTCTTTGATGCTTTTAGTTAAAATTACCTTAATGATGGAGTATATGGTTCATTACAAATGCATACTACGGGACGTGTACAGCCATCAGACGTTTTTTCTGATTGTCCCTTCCCCTTTTTATTTTTCGGCGCTAGTTTGCCTTGAATAAATTTTAATAACAGCTCAATGGATGCAGCCGGTGCACCATCAATCTCGTCAAAAATTAAACAATTTGGGCGAGGATCAGCGCCCATCACAGCTTTCATTTCCGTTGACGCAAGAAGAATCTGTCTAAATGAAAACATAATATAACTTCCGAATGTGCCGCTAATATCACATGAGTTTTGTACATTACCTAAACGTATCTGGAGTCCTTTCATCACTCGCATTGATTTCAACAACATTATAACCGGCATGTCTGGCTGCTATATGAGCTAGAGTCGTTTTTCCCAATCCAGGTGGACCGCTGAGTAAGGCTATCCTCTTTATTGGAAATCCTTTGCTATCCACTTCTTCAATATCGTTTTCGTCAGCAACATTTCTCTTTCCAAATATAAGTGGCTGCTTTCTTTTTGGCTTTGTAATATTTCGATTAAATACTATTTTATCCCAAAGTTTCAGCCAATGTAAGAACCGTCTGTTAACGGTTTCATCCGACAGTAACTCTAAATATGATCGAGGCCGATATTTATCGACCCACAATTCATCATTAATTATATTCTTTGTATCACACAGATAAGATGGCGGCTGTCTCGATAACTCTTGTTTTCTTGCCATCTATAATATAACGAAACATTAGTATTGTAGCATAAAAATGTATAATATAAAAAATTAAGGAATAGACATACAATTTCTTTAGCCTGAGTTTTCAATTGTTTATAAGGTATCGAACACAGATTGGCAACTGGCTGTGTGGACTGCTTGACATTGTTTTGTGCGTTTCTGACTCTGATGTATAAGCGTTGAGAATCATACGATCTTGTGACAGCCACAAAATTCCACGGCGGAACTCGTAAAGAAATGGAATTTCTCTTACTGTATTAGACATATAAATATCAAGTACAACAGATTAAATATTATATTATGCAAACCACATTGTAGAATTAATAACTACAAGTCACTTACTTATTGTAATTTATCTTCATGGACGTATCTCCATTATGTTCATGCAGCAACTGTCTTGCATTCAATATTTTCTTAATGACATCATCAGGTTGATCCCATCGAAGCTTCTTTTCTCTTGGTTCTTCCGCGATGTTAACATCAACTAAAAGAAAGATTTTCCAATAACATTCCCAAAAATAGTCATATTATTGATCAGTTATCAATCAATTATCATACCTGAGACATTTGTATCTAAGAAATCAGAGATATCACCGAACAATTCTTCGTAACTGCGTTTCTTACTACTGCTAGGTGTACTATCACCAACCAATTCTTCATAACTGCGTTTCTTACTACTGCTAAGTGTACTATCACCAACCAATTCTTCATAACTGCGTTTCTTACTACTGCTAGGTATACTATCACCATATAATTCTTCATAATTGGATTTCTTATTATTGTTAGCTGCGTTGTTGATTTTATCAAAATTAATAAGCACAGGAATTTCAACACCTGCTTGATGTTTATTTCCATTAGCTGTCCAAGATACTCCATTGTTATTAGGACCAGGCTGTGACAATGATTCTCTCTCGAGCAATTCACCTTCAGGCAAATATAGCCAATTATTACTTGTTCAACATGATGCAAATAATGCAATAGAAATAATAGAATATAAGGAAAATATTTGAGAGAGAGGGAGAGAGAGGGAGGGAGGGAGAGAATGAGATTTCAAGTATCGATTTGTCAATTTGTTTGGACAAGTTGTTTAATTCATCGATTGATCAATCGCATTATGCGCAAATGCAGCTTTTGCAGAGCAAAATTGCCTTTGCGCATAATGCGATTGATCAATCGATGAATTAAAAAACTCGCCATTTCTTTATGCCTGTTCTTTTTAGCTTCTTGAACGGTTCATCGGTTCTTTTTTTCTCTCCAACGTGAAAAGAAAAAGAGGAAAAATGAAAAGAATAGGCCTTTTGTTTCAACCGTGGCTGAGAAACATATATGCAATAGTCATATTGTTTATTGTTTACCATCCAGTTCTCTCAAAGCTTCGTAGTCCGCCTGATGGATAAAGTCAAATGCCTCGTCCAGATCTGGGTATTCGTCAGCCATCATGTCATTCGACGTGGATCGATCACGCAATATTGACGCAATATACAAATTAAGGGTGCGTTCCTTTCCTTTCCTTTGACCCAATGGATTTCCTTCTTCTTCTTCTTCCTCGTTTAATTGGCCCGGGCAGTTACTTAGCCCATACAGCCATAAGCCAGCTTCTGAGTATATGTATGCGGTGATAAGTCGAGGGTGTACATACACATGGGCTGCGTTCGGAAACATCACCCGAGTGTCCTCAGTTATCATTTTATCCTTGTTTAACATTCGGTGAGCAACAAGGATAAAATGATACCCGGGGTCACCCGGGTGATGTTTCCGAACGCAGCCCTGGTGTAAATATACAAGGTGAACCATTGCGCATAATGGCGGAGGTCTGAGATCTTGACCAATCAGAGCTTGAGCTATTAGGCAGCGCGCTGTTTAAAAGTTTCAAAAATGAAATAAGATTGTGTTTAACGGAATTTGGATAAAAATATGTTTTATTTAATATCAATATTACAAAAGCGGCATAAAACTATACAGACTGTTTGTTGCATATACGTTTCAGTTTTCTTTTTGCTTTTCTGGTACAGTTTTGTTGTTGTATTTGTTGATTAATCTGACGCAGGCGTATGTACGAACGGGTTCGTACTAGGCTGCTAGGCACGCGATTACACAAGCAGGAAAAGAAACTTTTGCACACGTGATGCTTGTTAACTTATCAAATATACCACTTTCTTTACTAAATAAGCGCCCATAAAATTTTATAAATTCTTCGTTCATAATACTGGCCGCTGTCTGCAAATCTTTGGAGGGATACATACAGTTTCCTCTAGATATGCAAGACAGCTAGTTATCTGACAGGGGAAGGGTTTTCGTAGGAACTCCTAACTCCGGGTATTTATGCCGAAACTTGTGTGCAACATAACCAGCTATATAAATCAAAGCTTCAGTTTCAATTGTTAAACTTGCTATTGAAGTTTCAAATTTCTGAAGCAACCTAAACTCATCAATAGTTGGAGTAGTATAAACTATCTGGGTTCCTGAAAAAGTAATAAAAAAAAAGAGAAAAAAGTATTTGTTATTTTTTTTGTATATTCTCACTTATTTACAACAAACTTTCTTTCTACATGTACATTGCAAACATCTTACCAATTTTACTTAATTACGTGGTATAATAATAATTATTATAATAATTTATTATATATTTGTGTTGTATTTGTAATGTGTTTGTGTGTAACTAATATTTGTAGAATTCATTATTGTATATTTCTTATGTTGTATATTGTGCTTCGAGCCACTGTCTCCTTAATTCACCCTCTTTGGGAAAATAATACAACAATACGTTGTAATTTTCTCTATTACCACGACCGGTCCGGCTCTTGCAATTTTTCACACAACACACCGGCACTTTCAGCACATCGTGCACACTTAACAAGCGATAATCAATTATAAACACATTATTAATGCGTTCAACGCATTCGTGACCACGGTCTTGTATACAGGTCTAGCAACGAGCTCAAATTTTAGTGGTGGGGGGTGGTCCTCTTATGGCGTTTTCGATTTACGACTCAAACCGACTCGGGTCGCATCATGTATACAGGACTCTAGCATCATTGACGTGGAATACATACATATCTATGTATGTATTCCACGTCCATTGATGCGACCCGAGTCGGGTCGAGTAGCAAATCGAAAACGCCATTAGTGACTAAGTTTCCACCGAGGGTTCGTACTGGGTCAGAGTCGGGTCAGAATCGGGTTTGGGTGAGCGCTCTTGCGGTGGAAACACCAAACTCGAACGTGAACTCTACCCAACAAAATTTTAAGGTAGGGTCTAAATGAGGTTCGATGGAAACGACAAGAGTTGAGTTAGCGTTACAGTAGTGTTGCCAATTTGATAAATGAGTTTATACATAAGTCTTCCAAAAGACGTTTTACTTCATACTGTCGAGTTTGTAATATGAGAAATAATTTATGCACATTACTTTGGTACTGTGCAACAAATATTATGGCTCTCGGATCCATAATATTTGAAATGTTCTGATAGTCACATAACCTTCAAGCTACTGTTGACATTTTGTACAGTTGGTAACGTTCAACCTGGCCGCAATTTTAGTGAGCTCTGGTGTAACACTGGTTCGGTGGAAACAGGCAAGTCAACCCAACTCTGACCCGACTCTAACCCGATTCTGACCCGGTTCGAACCCTCGGTGGAAACTTAGTCAGTGAAGTAAAATCTAATTCGCTTCATGCGCCACGAGAGGCGCAACGATCTAAGGACATACGAGTGGGAGGGAGATAGAAACAGATTGTCAATCTCTTTCTAACAGCCATATGTGTGTCTGTCGCACCTCAATGCTTACCTCGTATTTATTACGATTGCAAAATAATATAAATCCCAAAATGCAAAAAAACTTTTGATATAATTTTTTAATTAGCGATTTACAAAATCAATAAAATAAAATAAGGTAGTGGATATCTTGGATTTGTATATATATTTTCTTATACATTTCACTTATGTTTTTTTATGTTACAATGCCGAAGATTGGGCATTTTTAAATGTATTCTTATATTCCTTAATACAAATGAATATATTATATAATTGTATCATATACAAAGGGTATAAAAAAACTTTTATTTGCAAAAAACAAAATGTAATGCCTAATATTTTCTACATTTGATATTAAGCGTTCGTATCTATATCAAAATATTATAACACTATTTATTTAAATGATGTTAATATATATATATATTCAGATTATAATCTTAATAATTATACGTTGGATTTTTAAGATCCGGAATGCTTAATAATCATATCAGAATTGAGTAATCGTCGAATTAAGCTCGATCAAGAACGTAGACAAAAAGAGTCATCGCACGAATATTTGTATCACCGTGAAACTTTTAAGAATTTGTTAGTTTTGACAATTTTCTTTTAGTCTCAGAAACTTTTGGGTTTTTTACATTTTCTTGAAAAGTATTTTGTCTCATCCTTAAACGTATGTAATACACTATCGCATACGACAAAATCTCAGAAGCATCCCACACAACACGCATGTCTTAATGACGTTGTAACGACGTCTTAAAAGAGACGTCTCTATGACTTTGTTAGAAATACGTCTATATGACGTCTTAGAAAAAACGTCTTTCAGACTTTGTTAGAAATACGTCTGTATGACGTCTTAGAAAAAATGGCTTTAAGACTTTGCTAGAACGGCGTATTTTCGATCGCATCATCCGACCAATAGATGGCTTTTGATGAGATCCGTTTCTCGTAAGAAAAATACGATGAGCGATGTTATATAAGTACGGCACAATTTGTATCAGTTATATCGTGGAGTCTATACTCTCTTATAATACAGTGGCATATACATATACAGGGTGTTACTAAAAGAGCGGACACTAACTACATAGCGGTATTCCTTGTCAAAAACTGAGTCGAAAAGTCCTGAACCACTTTTTTCTATAATGCTTAACAAAGCCGTAATCATTGAGTAAAGTTAGTCCAACCAGCGTCGTTCTTTAGCCGGGCGAACGTCGGTGAGCCGCGCGCCTGATAGTGTGCGTGAGCGCTCCGCCGCGCGTCGCGCGGCGGCACGGCGGCACGGCCGCGGCCGGCCGCGGCGGCCGCGCTGTCTTCGCGCGCGTCGCATGCAATATTCTTACGCATTGTAATAATAGAAATAATTTTTTCTTGCACTAAAAATCACTTTTTACTCTTGTCAGAAGTATCCCCTTGCAGAAAATTTTGATAACGGATAAAACTTTCGCCAAGACAAAACTATTATTAACATATGAAAATTAAAACAAATACAAAAAATTATACTGTGTATTTTACAATACAAAATTCTACAATACAAAATTTTACAATACAAAAATTATTTTCTAAACAATCCGTTTCGTTAGATATCTTATCGTTAACTTAAATTATAAGACAAAGCACTTATTAAATCTTTCTACGAGTTTTGTCCAGTTACTCAGAAGTAATAAATTTTTTGGGAGGAATTTACTGTAATAATTAGATGTTTAAATAATCTCGTACTTAAAGAAAATACATTAAAAATATTAAAAAATAAAAAAACATTTCTTCTTTTATGAGAAAATGATTTATCCTAAGTCATGAATAACACTGTTCAGATGTACAATCTTTTTGAATCATGAGGTAAATAAGAGTAAAACGCCGAGCGAACAATATTAATTCTTATAGCGAATAATAAATAATAACACGTTTAATAACTTAAGAAAATACAATACAAACGTATCTGTCTTAGTTTAGACCCTCTTGTGTGTAACATTTTGCAATAATTTTAAATCTAATTGTCAATAACGCATAAATAAAAGTGAACTGTTATTGTATTCGTAAAACATTGGTCAGCGGTAAAGTTGTTAGAAAAGGTAAAGGTTGAATATAAGGTAAATCACTAACTGCTGCCTTTTAAATAAAATAATATCACAAAAATTAGCTACAATTCGTATGTTCTTTCATGAAGATGTAAATTTACTTGCCAGACAGTGTTGTATCAATCTCGTGATAATCTACCGTGTCTGGTTTCAGTAATGAAACAATGCTTATTACATGAGTTAAGATCAATGCACGGATTGAAGACTTAGGGTGCAGTCCCATTAAGCACGGATCGGAATGACGGATTGGATTATTCTAGTAAATTCTTGATCCTGCTATTCCTTCCGATCGGAACGCGTATATTTCCTCAATTCTGGACGGATCGGGCGGGTGCTTTACGACTTCGCTAAAAATACGTAGTTAAAATAACAACGGGTCCAGAGAGCACGTGCGCACTCCAACATTAAGTTAAAACTGTTTAATATTACGAAGTATTGTTTATGTTTCTTTGACATTTTCTCTCTCAACTCAATCACGTATGTCTGTTCCGTTCCGTAAAAAGTTTCTCTACCAGTCCCATGTAGCAAAAACGGAACGGAATCTAGTTACAAAATATATTTCATTCCTACAATTCAGTATTTCAGAGTACTCACAACAATGTTATCGGCAAGATAATTGCACAAATAATGTATGTTTATTGCTTCAGTCGCATCAAAATAACGAAATATCGACGAATCAAGCACATTTACCTGTGACCGAAGCGACATTCCGATCCGTTTTTGCTACATGGGACTGGTAGAGAAAACTGTTACGGAACGGAACTGGAACGGACTGCTCAATTCTAGTGAGAAATCCGATCCGTCATTCCGATCCGTGCTTAATGGGACTGCACCCTTAGGCTCGAGCGCAAGGTGAAATAAATACATACAAATGTCATAAAGTATCATATAACAAAATAACACTAGTAAACAAAAAAATAAGTAAATAAATAAACTAGTAAATAAAAAAATCTTTCTAATGATTATTCTCCTATTGTCGAGAGATTTCCACACAATTGACATCTGTAGCCTGTTTTATTTATTAACTTATTCTATTTATTTACGAGTGTTACTTTGTTATATGATGCTTCATGATATTTCTCTGTACTCATTTCACCTTACGCTTAAATCTAGGCCTTCAGTCCGTACGCTGACATTAACTCATAAGCATTGTTTTGTTACTGAAACCAGACGGTAGATCATCATGACATTAATATTACACTGTCTGGTAAGTGAATTTTACATCTTTATAAAGAAACATACGAATTGCAGCTAACTTTTCAATTTCATTGTATTTAAAAGGCAGCAGTTATCACGTAATTTACTTTATGTTCAACCTTTTCCAATAACTTTACCGCTGTCCAATGTCTTATGAATACGATAACATTTCACTTTTATTTATGCGTCTAAACTAAGACAGAAACGTTTGTATTTTATTTTGTTTTAAGTTATTAAACGTGTTATTATTTATTATTAATATAAAAATTAATATTGTTCGCTCGGCGGTTTGCTCTTATTTGCCTTAGGTTTCAAAAAGATTGTACATCTGGACAGCGTTATTCATGACTTAGGATAAATCTTCTTTTCATAAGAGAAGAAATTCTTTTATTTTTGAATACTTTAGCTTTTAATAATATTTTTTACGTATTTCCTTTTAAGTACGAGATTATTTAAATATCTTATTGTTACAGTAAATTCCCCTTAAAAAATTTATTACTTCTGAGTAACTGGGCAAACCTCGTAGAAAGATTCAATAAGTGCTTTGTGTTATAATTTAAATTAAGTTAACGCAAAGATATTTAACGAAACGGATTGTTTAGAAAATAATTTTTGTATTGTAAAATACACAGCATAATTTTTTGTATTTGTTTTAATTTTCATATGTTAATAATAGTTATGTCTTGGCGAAAGTTTTATCCGTTATCAAAATTTTCTGCAAGGGGATACTTCTGACGAAGAGTAAAAAGTGATTTTTAGTGCAAGAAAAATTTATTTCTATTATTACAATGCGTAAGAATATTGCATGCGACGCGCGCGAAGGCATAGCGCGGCCGCCGCGCGATGCGCGGCGGAGCGCTCACGCACACTATCAGGCGCGCGGCTCACCGACGTTCGCCCGGCTAAAGAACGACGCTGGTTGGACTAACTTTACTCAATGATTACGGCTTTGTTAAGCATTATAGAAAAAAGTGGTTCAGGACTTTTCGACTCAGTTTTTGACAAGGAATACCGCTATGTAGTTAGTGTCCGCTCTTTTAGTAACACCCTGTATACTTTTGGATTAATATATAATAGTATATTAATTGCTACAAGTACAACGCTAGCTCTTCTTTCGTATTTTTCTTAATTATAGCCAGACAACATGCATGTCTATAAAAAAAAGTTTAAAAAACGTCTTAATAAATGTCTATAAAAAAGTCTAAAAAAGGTCTTAAAATAATGTCTAATCTACGTCCTAATGCATTGTATTAAAGACGTCGTAAATAGTGACATAAGACGTCCCAAGGACGTTTTAAACTACGTCTTTTTGAAATCCTTTTAAGACGTCTAGGGATTTTTATGACGTCTTTTAGACGTCTTTGCGCGGGCCTAAAACCTAGTAGACTTATATAGATAGACCGGCCCCTGCCGTAAAAAAAAGCGTGGGAAAGATAGACGGTGCAGACATAGCCTCACTGGAAAACCTCTCTCTTTCTACTGATCACTTGGTGGGGATAGAAAATAGCCCGGCTATTCCCTACTAGTCCCCACTAGTCTAGACTTCTATCCCCACTAAGCGATCAGTAGAAAGAGAGAGGTTTCCCAGTGAGGCTATGTCTGCACCGTCTATCTTTCCCACGCTCTTTTTAAAAGGGGATCCTGCAGTGACAGGCGAACTCCAACGTGAAAGCGCCACGATCTAGCACGGAACTAAAAATAATCGATAATTTCGATCGTTTACTATGTTTTCTGTGTTACCGTGCTATACCTGTCCTTGTCTAACGGATACCTTTACGATATATTTGTCCTTGTCAGATTGCAGCAGCGCCATCTCTGAGAAAATCCGGCAACTATTGTATACACGCCATACTGCTCTTCTTGTCATTCCGCATGTATATTTGCATGTATAAAAGTTAAACCAATGACACTTTTTTTCTAGATTTCTATCGTAGTTGTAATTGCACGATATTGTTCTTCAATGTTTTCCCTACAGGGCCAGATTCTCATTTTGTATATATAAACTGCAGTATTTTTGTATAACCAAATATTGTCGTCAGTGACAGCTGTATGTGCCCAAATTTTTAATTTTTTCTTCGTTTTGGAAGTTAAAACCGATCTAGCCCTCTACATTTTTGTGCGTACTTTAATTCTAGACTAAATGTTTGCAATTCCGTAAAGCCAATTAAAAGTGGTTTGCTTTTAACTAAATGTCGGTAAAACAGACGGGTGCCCCTTGTTATGTGTCCACGATCCAAGAACTTGGTCCGAGATCTCGGACAGAGAAAGAATTAACCAATCGCATTGGTCAATTGGCCGAATTGTTTAAATGCGATTGGTTGATTCTTTCTCCGTCCGAGATCTCGGACCAAGTTCTCGGATCGTGGACACAAGGCTTTACGGCAGGGGCCGGTCTATCTATATAAGTCTATGGTCGCCTCTCTCTCCTAGAGGCTCTCTACTCTAAGCCAAACGTACGGCAACGCACATAGAAAAACGTAACGTAACATACCATACGTTACATGCGTTACGTTACGTTTTTGTATGTGCGTTGCCATACGTTTGGCTTACGTGTCGCTTAGGCGATTCTCACGTAAGGTGGCGTAAGACGCTACGGAAATGTACGTACGTGCGCTGGCCCTAATTAGGGCACCTTACGTAAGAATCGTCTTAAGGCCTCCACACACACATTTCCGTAACAATAACAGTAAGGTTTCGACCAATCGCGTTGCTCAATTCGGCCGTCCGTTACCGTAACCGGCCGAATCGAGCAACGCGATTGGTCGAAACCTTACTGTTACGGAAAAGTGTGTGTGGAGGCCTTTACGCGACACGTAAGACAAACGTGCGGCAACGCACATAGAAAAACGTAACGTAACGCATGTAACGTATGGTATGTTACGTTACGTTTTTCTATGTGCGTTCAGCGTTGCCGTACGTTTTGCTTACGTGTCGCGTAAGGCGATTCTCACGTAAGGTGGCGTAAGACGCTACGGCAATGTACATGCGCTGGCCCTTACGCGAAAAATCTATGCCATGGGACGTCTTGATTTATCTCACAATCTCTCAACATCACATGGCACGCGTGAAATCATTTAGGTACTCAATTTTTTT
The DNA here is from genome assembly GCA_035220615.1 of Leptothorax acervorum. Classification (NCBI taxonomy): domain Eukaryota; kingdom Metazoa; phylum Arthropoda; class Insecta; order Hymenoptera; family Formicidae; genus Leptothorax; species Leptothorax acervorum. The sequence continues at coordinate 374,724 of JASTWQ010000071.1, forward strand.
AAATCACCACAATCACATTTTAACCAAATTTATCGAGAAATACTGCAGCAATAAATATTTATTTCCGTTGATCAATTTTAATTTTTGCTTGGAATAATCATCTGTATATTTGCGTGAATTATATTATTTTGAATAATTTGAATTATGTTATTACAACAAGGTATTATTACAACAAAGTTAAATAAAACGGATATTCCAGAATAAAATAATTGTTTTTATTATTGCACATATTAAAAAATTTTAATTGCACAATGTTATCAAGTTATCATTTTTCCTTTTAAACATATTATCGTAAATATTACACATATCAAAGACAGAACGTACAAAAATATATGTCAAATAAGATGTGGGCACAAGTTGATATTCATTTATTGTTCAAATTTACTTCAAAAAATTTTAAGATTTTACATTATCAAATTTTTAATTTTTCCTTTCTTTTATAAATATATTGCAAATATCTTACATGTATCAGAGATAAAATCTACAAGATATATTAAGTATGTGGACGTACAAGTTAATAATCCCTTATTCACATTCTTTTATATGCATTATAAAATAGAAATTATCTTGTAATAAGAGCACAGGAGGTTTAAAGTATTGTTTAACTTGAGGCACACACGCGCAAAAATAAGCAAATTCTCGATCGCTCGATATCACTTGTTAAGGACGTTCAGGCATTACAACTAAAATGATGAAAACTATTGAATCCAAATTAATTCTGTAGATTTCATTATAAAAAAAAATTCTGTCAAAATTTCAGGCTGTTGAGGCTGTCAAAATTTAGGAAGCTTGTTGAGAAATTAAATAATAAAATCACTCGTAGTCTAAGGGCAATTAAGGAAAAATTATTATCTCAGTAAAAAATAATGAAAAAAATATAGAATTTTGCAAGCAGAACGAGTAAGACTATATAATTATCCACACCAATTTTTAGCTTCATTAGGAGACTCGTTTTTTTTTATTTAATAATGTTTCCAAAAAATTTCTCGGTTTTATTAGGTTAGCCGAAAAGTACGCTCAATACATACTTACATACGCTCAATACGTACTTAAATACGCTCAATTACAGATGAGAAGACTATGAGATACACGCGCACTATTGAAAATGCCACGCAATGTTGTCAAATTCAAAAAGTGAACTTTAGAAATTGATTGTATATAAGCAATTTAACTTTTGACAGGGAAAATATACCTGTACCGCCCGAACATCCTTAAACGTTATTCTACCCCACACAGCATGATATATTTCTTGTGAATCATTTTTTGAAATATTTTAATAAAATATTTTAGCAATATTTCGTAAATATCTGTAAAACATTTTAAAACATTCTAGTAAAATATTTTACAAAAATATTTTAGATATTGCACAAATATTGTAAGAAATATTTTTATTAGACCGGTATGAAATATTTCATGAAAGATTTAAAAATATTTTATATATGTTTTATAAAATATTTTTGAAAATGTATGAAAAATTTTTCACAAAATATTTCTGCTATATATGACAAATATTTTATAAAATTTTTTTATCAATTACGAAATCTTTTATAAAATAATTTAGAAATATTTCAAAAATTCTCCATTAAACATTTATAGCAATACATATGTAATGTTGGGTCATCCGATAGATGGCATCCGATGGGATCTGTTTCTCGTATTTAAAATACGACGAACGATGTTATAAGAACGATGTTATAAATGACGGAACTGCACAACTTGTATCAGTCGTATCGTGGAATCCACACTTTTATAATAAAGTATGGCATACTTTTGGATTGATGTGACATTAAAATGTGACCTTATTTTAGTTAATGTTTAATACAAATTTTTAATAAAAATTAATAAAAAAAAAGGTATACCTTTAATTTTGAAGACTAATAATAAACATAATTAATAAACCTAAAATAATAAGCACAAAACGTAAAACGTATGTACTATGTATTTTATAACAAAAAAATTCGTTTTTTAATTAATTATAATTTTGTATATAGATAATTTTGTTTTTTGCAATCCTCCACGTTATTAAAACGTTATTAAAACGTCACTAAAATATTCTCTGACATATTTTATAAAAAAATACTGAAATACTTGTAAATTACTTGAAATATTTGCAAAAGATTTTGAAAATTTTTCAAGAAATATTTCAAAAGTATGTAATTCCTAGATATATTTGTATTTCAGAAATATTTCACAACAAATTTCTGAAATATTTCAAACCTTGCGATGAAATATTTCCAAAATAATTTAAAAATATTTCATGCTGTGTGGGACATTACATTATCCTATAAAGCTATATTAACGCAAGCTATTCTCTCGCAATAATATCGAGTTTATTTTGTCAAACAGCATTTTAAATTCATTTCTCGCACGCATTAAGATATTTGATCAAAGTAATGTTTGCAATCGCTTTTATAAGATATGCAAAATTAAATATTTCATGTGTGTACATATATATATATAATATATATATATATATATATATATATCTTTCTCTTTTTTAAACAAGTGTGAGATTTCTAAAGCTCTCTAGCAACATGATATATCAGCTGTCATCCATTCAATGATATAAAAACATAAGTTATCGACGTCAATCTTCTTGGATTTTTGATGATCCATATATTCTTTTCATGATAAAAGTATACAAGATAGATTTATCAAGACTTTTCAAATCAAGCTCTAACTATTAACAATAAGCTAAATATTTTAGCATAAATTACGCTAAAATATCGCGATCTTCAGTCGTGATTCACTTTAAATTTACAGAAAAAATTTATCGATGCGTATGTGATATCATTAATTATTTTATAGAGTTGGACGGCTCAACGAGTAAAGAGAGCTGCGCATATTGCTGCCTATCAATTTTATGATCAATCCCAACGTTCTGTTTCAAACAATGACATCTGAGCAAAAAACCGGTATAAATCATGATTCATAATTAATTGATCTTCAAAAATCAATGCTGCAGAGTCTACAGTACATATTTATATTAATAATGGAAATGAATAAAAGCCATAGATCTATTAATATTGGAAGCACAAATTGATATGGAAGTATAAGTCTCTCTTTATCACGAGTTATACACAAATATTTTTTGGACACGCTTTCTGTTACTAAAAATCTTGTACATAATAATTCCATCAGGTTCATGCAAAAACATGAAAAACATTTTTATAAAAACCGTGCTTTATAACGAATTGCGTATAGTGATGTTATCTTGTAGACGTTAAAAAATTACATAAAACAACAGTATAATTACTTAGATACTGTGCATCCTTCGTTATAAAGATTTAACTAGATTGATCTAATTGGAGTTACATCTTTCATAGATCATCACTCTCTGACCAAAGAGCTGTCTGTCAAAATATCAATGTCAAAATCAAATTTAGTATATCCATTGGCATTATTGGTAGCATCGTAAAGATATTTCAACATTCAAATGCAACGCGTGGATGCTAATACAATCCACTTATCTTCTATGACGTCCCAGATAAGCCTTACAGTTTGGACAGGTATGATGAACGTCCATGCATTCGTCGATGCAACATGGAATCAAGCAGCAACCAAACCAACATCTAATATAGAAGAAAACAATTGTGCATTACAATATCTGTATAAATATAACGTAATATAACTCCAAATATTACTCATAATTACCCAAGCAATGCTATAATGACACCTGAGATATAAGCGATCATGCCAGGTTCAGTTTTTGTTGTTGTATCTATTTCAGCATGGCAGTGTGGACAGATTGTATGAGTCGACTGTGGCCCAAGCGGAACAATAGTCGTGACTATAGTAGGTCCATTTGCATCTGCAAAACAGAGCAACAGAAGATACAATTGGTAACATGTATACGCTAATAATAAATAAAAACGGCCAATCTACGAGCAAAAGGTTATTATTTAAAAAAGAAACACATATAAAAGTGTTTACAATATCGCAATCGCAATATAATTGTTTACGTTTCGGCCTAACTTGGCCTTCCTCAGAACGATGTCTGTTACATTTAAAATTAAATCAAAATCAACATATAGGACACCGACTTAAATCTCGCGTGTATAATTATATGGTCCATGAACGATCATGAGTCAATGGGTTAAAAAACGCGACGAAAAGTTAACGCTAACGCTCGCAAGTGAGCACTCCGCAATCTCACCATCACCGCTCCTCGTCGTAATTCACACATGTGTGTCTGGTATTTCATCTCCCGTGGTATATGCAACTTAGTGACCACTAAACAGAATAATCCCCGTAAGACTTGTGGAAAGTTGAAAAATATGAAATATAGACTCACATAAGCTGCCAGTACAACGTGTTATAATCTTTGTCATCGTGGTTGTGTCAGATCCGTACGACGACATGTGGACGAGTGCGCAAAAATACATGTCGAGAGGACATATAATAACCGAGATCAATGTTTTTATCTACGTGTGGAGAGCTCGTTCAAAACATCAAAATAGACTGTGTCCAAAGATTCAGTGTCCTTGTTTAAATTTATACCATTCGATTGCTCCTTGATATGCATCATTTCAGAAATAATTCTCTTTCGATAATTATGTTTAGAGTCAAGAATACGAGTATTCTCCCAGTCAAATGAGTGATTGTATTTTACTCTATGCTCAGAAACCACTGAATGCCTGGACTCATCTAAATTAATGTTGTTAATATGTTCTTTTAATCTGGTCTGCAACTGTCTCTTCGTCTGTCCAACGTAAGAAGCATTGCAGTCCTTACAATTTATTTTATATACAACATTACTATTCGTGAAGTAGGAGTTTTTATCCTTCTGGACCTTGATAATATTACTGAGACTATTATTATATGTCCTCTCGACATGTATTTTTGCGCACTCGTCCACATGTCGTCGTACGGATCTGACACAACCACGATGACAAAGATTATAACACGTTTCGTTGTACTGGCAACTTATGTGAGTCTATATTTCATATTTTTCAACTTTCCACAAGTCTTACGGGGATTATTCTGTTTAGTGGTCACTAAGTTGCATGTACCACGGGAGATGAAATACCAGACACACATGTGTGAATTACGACGAGGAGCGGTGATGGTGAGATTGCGGAGTGCTCACTTGCGAGCGTTAGCGTTAACTTTTCGTCGCGTTTTTTAACCCATTGACTCATGATCGTTCATGGACCACATAATTATACACGCGAGATTTAAGTCGGTGTCCTATATGTTGATTTTGATTTAATTTTAAATGTAACAGACATCGTTCTGAGGAAGGCCAAGTTAGGCCTTTTTGCTCGTAGATTGGCCGTTTTTATTTATTATTAGCGTTTGCTTAGACCGAGCGGAATTACATTTTATATTTTTTGGTAACATGTATATTTTCAAAATTATGTTAATTAAATGAACAAAATCCTTTACTCCGACCAAACTGGCAGTCTTTATTTAACGCGTTTCAACCGAGATTCCGGTCCTTATCAAGTGTGTACATTACATTTAAACGCTTGCAAAACACTTCATTATACAACAATGTGGCAGCAATGAGTCTTAGAACTAAAATATAATAAAGAAGGAATATAATAAAATATAATAAAAAGAAGAAATATAATGAAAAAGGAAAAGAGAAAACCGCTTACATGTTTTGTGCGTCGAATGGTAATAAACAATTAAAAAGTCATATTAGCAGATATTCGGTGGTGCGTTCACATCAGATGACAACGGACGACTGAGTGAAAAACAAAAACAGAGGTAAACCGAAAGTGGTCACATTAAGTTTATTATTTTGTCATATATCACCGGAAGGTTGTCAGTGTCCTTCTGTAAATTAATAGTATTATTATCTTTTTTAATAAATACCATTTCGGCGATCTCTCTCTTTTTAAAATGCTTTTCACTGTGTAGAACTTTGGGACTAGACCAATTAAATTCATGGTTGCAAGAGATCTTGTGCTTGCTAACAACAGAATGCTTGCTGGGATGCTTTTTAATATCAGCACAATGCTCTTTGATTCTAGTCTCCAAATTTCTTTTAGTCTGTCCGATGTAATGTGCATCGCAATTAGAGCAATCAATTCTATATACGAGCTCCATATGTTTAACGTTATCTAGCCTATCCTTTCCTCTTTTAATAATGCGGTCGAGTTTTTTAGGAACAGTATAGACTACGTCAAACCCTTTTGTTAGCAAGCACAAGATCTCTTGCAACCATGAATTTAATTGGTCTAGTCACAAAGTTCTACACAGTGAAAAGCATTTTAAAAAGAGAGAGATCGCCGAAATGGTATTTATTAAAAAAGATAATAATACTATTAATTTACAGAAGGACACTGACAATCTTCCGGTGATATATGACAAAATAATAAACTTAATGTGACCACTTTCGGTTTACCTCTGTTTTTGTTTTCATTCAGTCGTCCGTTGTAATCTGATGTGAACGCACCACCGAATATCACATCTGCTAATATGACTTTTCAATTGTTTATTACCATTCGACACACAAAACATGTAAGCGGTTTTCTCTTTTCCATTTTCATTATACTTCTCCTTTTTATTATATTTTATTATATTCCTTATTATATTTTAGTTCTTACTCATTGCTGCCACATTGTTGTATAATGAAGAGTTTTACAAGCGTTTAAATGTAATGTACGCACTTGATAAGGACCGGAATCTCGGTTGAAACGCGTTGTGCTGATTAAATAAAGACTGCCAGTTTGGTCGAAGTAAAGGATTTTGTTCATTTTATTGCTCACTGGCGAAGGATAGGATCTTATCTATGTTAATTAATATAAATCCAATATCTTCAACGTACAAGTTTGCGCAGGTGTAAACGGACTAGCTGGAGGAACGCCTCCCACATTTTGGGAGTAAGCAGGTGGTGCATAAGGTGGTGGTTCATAAGGTGGCGGCGGTCCATTCTTATGCATGATGTTCTTCTATCTGTCAATATCAGAAATTTGATATGATGCAACATTCAAGGATCTTCATATTTTATTAACTTTGCAGTACCAAGACTTTTCTGTGCAATAATGTATTAAAATAGTACATGTAAATCTAAATCAGGTGAGGATGTTTGTATTTTAATTTATATAATTCAATTTACATGAAAATGAAAGACCATATTATAATAGATAATGAAGTGATCTTGTCTATCGTTACATCTCAGACGTGACGCGTGATGCTAAAAATAAAAGTCATCGCAAGGACAACGAAAAATAAGGAGGAACGATAAGGAGGTCCGTCGATGGCTGCTCGAGATCAGCTGCAGCTTTTGGTCGCAAAACTTCGTGCAAAAGAGAAAAACGAAACGGTAGAGGACGCGGAATTCGAACAAATACGAATCAGACTGTCGTGTATCTATACACGCAACGAAACAAACGATTGAAACGATGCGTCTTGCGTCGAAGGCCGTTGTCCGAATTACGTCAACATACGTCAATCAACATGCAAATGCCGATTGCGAAATTTGACGCACATCCCGAGCGACATCCCCGCCGTGATCCCCGCCCTGTTTCGGTCTGCGATAGCGTATCGCGATAACGTAATTGCGCGACATCATAATTACCTATCCTCGATGAAGCGATACAATCCAATCTATCGTGCGATTATCGGATCCCCGACAATCGTTTCCGACCCTTAAAAGCATATGTCCCGCATGCAGCACCGAATCACCCGTGGTGTTCCTCGTATCCGTGCCGTCCGTGGCTTCGTACAACCGTACGCTTCGTATAAAGATAAAGACTATACTGTCTATAAACAACGAGTGTAGTACTGTAGTGGTGTAGGCTGTAGGTGCATGATGATCTTCCTCTTCTTCTTCTAATTAATGGCACTCAAGCGCTATTCCGCTCAAACACGGGGCGATTCAATAGCACAGTAAGTATATACAGTAGCGCAACTCTCTGTCGGCACTCGGCACTTTTGATGCTAGCGTGGATGAAAATGAACTGCACATGCGCGTGCGAGGTATGTAACCAATCAGAGCACCGATAATCTGTCTCACTTCCTCTCACTGTTATAGGTTTCTCTCTCTTTCTAATTTATCGTTGCAAGTAGAGGAAATTGAAGATAGTGAAAATCATTGTAATACGAAAACTATGCGAAGATTTCGACAAACTGCACAAATGCTTGAAAGATGTAACAAATATCCCTATTATAGGTGGTAAAGAAAAAGAGAATGATCATGCATACTGCTTTAAAGTATTAACTTGTGATGAAGTAAGTATTCAGGACTGTTCAGAAGTAGGAAATACTTATAAAGGGGAAGAATTACAGCTGAGTATAAGATGTTTGAAAGATGAACATAGCGATGTCACACATGCAATGAAAACCATCGATAATAAATATACATCATGTTCAACGCCACCAACCAAACATCCATTGTTAACGAGTAGACTAACTGCATCATCAGCTTTATTACAAGAGGACATGACAGTATCAGTGGCACAAAAAGATTCGGACAATGATTGCAATATTCAGGTAAAGAATTTTTCTTTTCTTTTCCAGGTTTGTTTGAAATTATGGTCGACCTTTTGTATATATTTGTTTATGCATTCTTTTTTAGTTGGATGCAACCATTACTGATGTACTGGACAGCGAAAACCAAGAAACTTTACAAACAGAAGAGAAAGTAATTTTTTTTGCAAAATTAAAGAATTTTTTTTATTGAACAGTAACAGCATATTGATTTCCAAACAATGTTATATGTTTCAAATATGTTAATATGTGCAATTGTTTTGTATAAGATCTTTAGATTTAGGTATTAACAGTTTTTGTTAATTTCACTTTATAGTTTTTATAAAATGTATTCAAATGTTGAAGATATTCAATACAATATGCTCATAAGGCGCTTGACTGATATAATTATAAGTTAGTTTAGGCTCTCTACTTCTCATGATGAGAAAAATACTTTTTTTTTTACATTTACTGGTTGTATGTAATTGTATTTATATCGTACAATTTAATTTTTTCTTATAAGTTCGAAGTTCAGTATTACTACAATTTTGTACGAATATATATGTTATGTATTTATGTTATGACAAGGCTTGAATAAAATATAGTAAACACATTATGTATGATTGCCATTTATTTTAAAGACAGTATGAGGTACAACAAATGTAACAGTTTTTTTGTCAAAAAAAACTATGTTGCTTTAGTCGTGCAAAATATGTTCTTTCATTTTCATATTGTTATTTTCATTTTTATATTGTTCTTCCATTTTCATTTAATGAACTGGTTCCTAGACAATGAACAAAACAAATGTCACATTATGATAATAACATTACTTACTTCGTCATTTCAATAAGATATAAGCAAAAGTACTAGAGTAGGCGTCAGCGAAATAAATCATTCTTATTTCTTACTCTTACTTCAGTACGCTTGTAAGAGTAAGAGCTGAAGTTGGACTAAGAAATAATAATAATTTATTTTGCTTATGCCTTTATTTTAGCTTTATTTTACACTTACTTCGCACTTCTTACGCCTACTCCGGCTTCTTACTCCGCGTATTGTAGACGACGCTTCAGAGGTTAGTTTCTTCACAAGCGATCAGCTGCGGGGTCTATGGGAACCATGGTGGGGGTATAGGACTCTAGGTGGGGGTAAGGATTGCGCCACAGTATAACTATACCCAGTAGCGACACTGAGTGTCGGCACCTTTGATGTAGAGGGTCCCAGGTCACATGACTCGCCGCCATCTTCTGAGATGTACAAACGCTTAAGAGAGAAAGAGAGGAAAGTATCTTTCTCTCTGTCATACCTACAGGTAAGATGTACGGACTCGCACATGCGCACTAAAATTTCATACCGGGTCGGACGGCTGAGTGTCGCTACTGGGTATGGTTATACTGTGATTGCGCTTCTCTGATAATCTAGGACTCTACCCAAAACCGTACACAGCTCGTACACATTACGTAAAAACTATTAACCAACAAACGTTTTCATTAGTCCAACAATCAACAACAAACGACCAACAAACGATTCGTAATAAAAAAAATGTAAAAAGTCGAAGTTGTCCGGCTAATTTCAGTGAGCTAAAGTTGGATCGAGTTTAACTTTTTCCGCGCGGCAAAAGATTTGGTTGGCTGTGGCACCAATAACTTCCGCCGCGCGGCAAGCGCTGCCGCGTCCTATGTATGTACAGGAGCCATTACAGTACGCCGTTCCGTTGCATGGGTTTGCACCTTTTCTCCATGGGGATGCACCCTAAGAAATCGGTATTCCTTCTTTTATGCGCTCTACGTGTCTACATATCCCGCGTCGCAAGATTGAAGGATCGTGGCATTTAATTTTACTTTATTTTACTTCGAATAAACAACTGTATCGGGAGCCTCAGGAGGATGAGAAAGATGAGATAAAAAAAGAAGTGCGATTTCTGAAGCAAGTTATATAATTTCAGTCGATTTTCTTCTAACGATCTCAATCGGTGCGTGATTGGCATGAACTCATCACGAACAGCTTGGATCGAGCTCGGCGTAAGTTTTCTTCATAACACAATGACCATTAGTGCGACGGCGATGATATCCATCGATCTTCCGGAGTATTGGTTTGTGTAAGTCTGGCCGAGAACTAAGTGGGTTCAGCTCTTGCAAGGGATGCGTTTAGCAAGGGAGCATGCGTGCGACATACTCTAAATACTCCGTGAAATAATTGGAACGACAATTGCGCGCTCGTCGATGTTTCAATTTCTGTTTCACGTTGTATCAGAATGGTTTTGAGTCGCAACGATAAGAGAAAGAGGAAGGAGGGAGACCTGGTGGACCTCATGGACCCACTTTCGGAATCTCCGAAAAGGTAATTTACCTTCACGTTCACATCCATACGCTTGTTAACGACGATTGCCTCTCAAATTAACCCTCCGTCTGCATAACGTACCTTTGAAGGCACAGTCGTTATTTTGATTGTAATTTTTAAGAACATGGATAGAACAATCTGACTTATATTATGGTACCAACTCGTTAATAAAAGCTTTCACCAGTATACAGGAATTTTTTTAGATTTTTATTTAGTTTGAGACAATAAAAACGACCAAAATCACGTTACCGACGGAGGGTTAAGAATAAAGTATATTTTAAGATGCATGTAGTAATATGTACATATAGTAAGTCATGCTGCGTATTTCTAGTAGCTTTTAAAGAATTTCTCATGATATTAAGCTTGCAATTATTTACTCCAGGACCAAAGTTCACGCACAAAGAAAATTTGCGCAGGGTGCAACCACAGTGTTCAATACATCGCCTATACCTGTCAAAGACAAGGAGAAAGTTAAACCTGCCACAATCACAGAATTAATAACCCACAAACGTCCAAATACGGAGGATTTTTTAACATTTTTATGCTTTAGAGGTTAATTGTTTATTTAAGGATAATATATTGTTTTTTTATTTAAATCAATTTTTAGCCTAAAAGATATGATGACACATTTCTCTTAAAAGTTGGTATAATGTGCTAAATGTAGAGAGATTAGTCTTGTCTATAAATAATCTCTCTATTAATAAAATATAAGATGGAACATATTCAGAAACGTGTAAAATACATATTCTGAGAATTTTTATTTAGCATCAGTTGATATAAGAAAACTATTATAACGATTTATTTATATATCACTTATACTGTAGGTAATCTCTATCTTGATCTTTATCTAATTGTAAGTGTATTCTTTCGATAAAAAAACTCTTTTTTTCCAAATTTAGGAACATCTATTTTGCCACCCAGTTTAAATTTCTTCAATATCGGCAACAAAAAAGAGAAACAGGGACCTAAGCCAGCTCGTACTTCTACAGAGAAGGCTTCCTCTACTAGTACTGTTACAGAGATTCAGAAGCAAGAAAATACATACCAGAAAAATGTGACAAAAGTAAAGCCTATTGTTTCGGATAAGAAAAAGGTGACTAATACATTACACAAAAGCATTACCAAGCTTAAGACAGCTACATCTACGGTCCAGGCGCTTAAAAAGAAATATCAGGAGCAACGCCTTGCTAAGCAAAGAATCAAAAATAAATTCAAAACCACTTGCGTTATAAGGACAAGATCGTGTACAGAGAGATCTATGTTGAAGGCTGGTCTTCAGTTGGCTCCGCGAAAATTCTTACCTAGAATCAAGACGAAGAGACATGGCCTAAGAAGCGGTGCACTGCCAGATAAAACCAACAAACCTCTGTTAAAAACGAAAGTCGCGTTACCCAAACCAAAGAAGAAAGTCAATTTTAAACCGAAAAACAGCGATACATCGAATACAGATGTGTCATCCGAAGAGGAGAACGATGTCGAGGACGATGAAGAGGAAGAGTTACATGTAGATAAATCGACATCGCAGATAAAGCGCAATATACAAAAAGGAATCCAAAAAAAGATCTGCACTAGAAGTAAGTCAGAGATGAGGAGAGTTACAAGATCGTCCAGTAGCACTGTCTCCTCACAGAATCTCTCCAGGAGACCTACCAGAAAAACGAAGGAAGCAGCAGCTGTATATATGGAAATTCTTGGAAGGAAATTAGTGAGCCCAGATTTAGAAAATGACGATAACGTTTCAGTTGACAGCTTTCCCGAACTGCCAAACGCTCGTAGAATAGCGCAAACGGAGAACGAGCTTAAAGCCAAAGTGAAACAGAATAGTGCCAAGACTATCGTTAAAACTAAAGATTTTAAAGTGAACTCCTTCAATAGCAATGCTAATAAGCGATTGGATAAAAGCAAAAACAAGTTGATTTTAAAGAGCAAACGTTTGATGAGGGTGCAGAAATATTGCGAAGAGGATAGTGACGAAGAATCTGAGAGCTCAATAGAAACGAGCAATACAAGACCCATTACCAGACAAAGTCTTGGAAAGATTGATAAACCGATTAGCAGGAGCCTTAGATCATCCTCTAAAAACATAACTGTACAAACAGAAGTACAAAGTAACACAAATAGCAAACCGAAGACCCAGGTTCAAAGTTGTGTGAAATCAGCTAGAGAAAAATTCGTGATAAAACGTAAACGCGAGCAAAATATATCTAAAACATCGTCGGATAAGATTAAGCAAAAAAGCCTTAAAAGTAATCAAAACGAGAAAGCGGAATCCGAAGAGGAAACGTTGGGAATGCTGCTCAGTAAAATAAAGAAGAAGAAAGCAAATGACGAGGAGGAAAAAGGACAGATCCCTGGCAATGTAAACAATACGAAAGATGGAAAGGCAGCTCGCGGCAACGCGCAAAATGTGAAAGCAGATCTGTCGAAGGTATCGGATGATGAGGAATCTTTTCGTGGGTTTACTAAGAAGGCGATATCGAAAGTATTGAATTCGTGTCAGACGCATGCCAATGTTAATCTGCTAGTCACAGAGTCCGATGAAAAGCTGAATTTGCCCAAAACATTGGACGTATTGCAAGCAGCGGATCAAAACGTTACTTTACGGGAAAGTAAAGTAGAAACGTCACAGGTCAAATCCGGTTTTCCGGTCAAAAATTCGCTAAACGGTGAGTGCAGCGTATCTGCGCAAGATCAAAAATCGGTATTGGATTTGTCTGTAAAGACGCAAAGCTCGTTGTTGCCACCCATGGAACAGACGAAATGTAATCATGAAAACGAGGTTTCTTCTAATCTTATGCCGCTGTCTACTTTGCACACGAGAAAGGAACGAGTGAATATGTCGACCGAACAGATAGAAAAGTGGTTGAACGAAAGCTCGCTTGCTAAAGAAGAGAGCAAGCTGGAGATGGAAAATGTCTCTAGCTTTAGGTACGATTCTGCAAAAGAAAAGTTAAAGGCCGACGTCTCGCATCTGTCTATCTCGACGAAAATCCAACATTTGGTACGACCGGTCAACGTCACTCTTTCGAAATTATCGGATAAGACGAATTTGAAGGACCGTGCGGGGATACATGGCAGAAATGTGATACCGGTATCATCTGATATGCATAATACCAGAGTGAAGCAACAGAATGCGATTGTCGACAAGAGTAAGATTACTGCCGAGGCGAGGGAGATTGCCAAGAATAAAACTGAGAAGACGAACAAAGATACTTCTCTTGTTGAAGATACTAGCGATACTGTGTCCAAATCGGATCAAAACTCGGTGGATAGTTCTATAGAGAAAAAATCGCCGACGGAGAAGAAAATATTTCAACTGCGGAAGCCCTTTTTGCCCAAGGTTAAGGAACGTAAGACTGTAACACCGAATGCGAACGCGTTTTCGCCGGAGAACGAGAGCAGTGTTTACGCGTTTGAAAGCGATACCGAGGTTCCCGTTAGCACACCCTTCCGAAGGAAGGTCAGAGATGATGCAAAACGTTCGAATGCAGTAATGCAGTCCACAGCGGCTATAGTATCCGAGACTAAAGTGATTGTCGAAGCCAAGAAATCGAGTTTGAAGGAGGATTCCGAATCGTCAGATAGCAAGGAGAAACCGTCGAGTGATCCCGTGACGTCTATAAGGAAAGAAGACAGGAAGGAGACGCAAGGACCGATGAACGTGGCAAATACGGGTCTAAGCGTGAGCAAGTTTGAGTTGCCCAAGAATTTCGCGAGCCTGACCAGTGTCCAAGTACTACCGCTTGACAAGCTCACGACGAGTTGGAGCAACGTAAACTGCAGCGCTTCCATAGCGGTGCAGGTGAATCTCGACGAGACCACGCAGGAGCAAGAAAGCGATGCGAGTCAACAGAAAAGTACCGAGATATCCACTCAGACCGAAATGAGTAACGAGAACGACGACGATAACGACGGGCAGCTGTTTTACATTCCGTTGCAGGCTGTTACGAGAAGCGGCCCGAATCTGGTGCAAGGTCAACAGCTAATACAGGGCGTCGCTGTTAAACTTGGCACGGAAGGACCGACCGGTCCTAATCAAAGAGTACTCCTTCGGGCTAAGTTGGTCACTAAGCAACCATTATCCGTGGCACGTTGTCCACCGGTAGGAACGGTACAACCGACAACACGTACCCCGCCCAATCCTATTACGGTGGAACAGCAAGTACCATCGACGTCAACGACCGAGACCGTGTCGACCACGATATCAAGTATGCCGAGTGCAGAGACGCAACCGACGTCACTAACGAAAAACGAAGTCTCGATGCCAAGCCCGAATCGTCCACATGTCAGTATGAGCGCAAATAGCAGTTTGGAGAAACTCATAAAGTCACCGAAGTCGTCTAGGGAAAGAAAAGCTTCTATTGATTCGACAAAAAGCGGGAAGAGGTAATGTTTAATGTTACATTTTACATTTTCGAAATAACACAAGTAATATAAGCGCAAAAATCTGTATTTTGTTATGCGTTTCTATCGTTTATGATGAAAATCTTTTAGGACACAAATCAAATGCAAACAAAAGGGATCAGAGATATGCTCTTCAAGCAACAGTACGACATTTCCAGGCACGAAGATCGCGAACGATGAAGCTCGTGTAGTCGAGGCGCCAACGTTTCATCCAACGGAGAAAGATTTCCAGGATCCATTGGAGTATATAGACAAGATAAGGCCAATCGCTGAAAAATTTGGAATATGTAGAGTGGTGCCTCCATCAAATTTTAAGGTAAATGCCGCATAAAA
Organism: Leptothorax acervorum; assembly: GCA_035220615.1. NCBI lineage: Eukaryota > Metazoa > Arthropoda > Insecta > Hymenoptera > Formicidae > Leptothorax > Leptothorax acervorum. Next base: position 390,219 of record JASTWQ010000071.1, read on the forward strand.
AAATAGTTATATTAGGTAATATACACACATATAATATACGTTATTTATTAAATAATAAATGACATATGTATGTTACATATTATATGATTCTCTGTTTTATTTTTTAGCCGGAATGCAAAGTGTCCGACGATATGAGATTTACCGCTTATAATCAGTATGTACATCGCATGCTCCACAGGTGGGGTCCTAATGTAAAAGAAATGATGGCTATCAAGAAATATTTAGCTACTCAGAGTATTACTTTGACTCAACCTCCATGGGTAAAACTTTATTTATTATTACTTATTTTTTGATAGATATTGTACAGCTTGAGAAAATTTAAGAGAATCTTACCAATATAAGAAGTGCTTACCAATAATTAACTCTTTCAGATTGGTGGAATGGAAGTAGATTTACCTCACTTATATCAAACAGTTCAAAGCTTGGGTGGATTGAAAGAAGTAATTGAAAAAAAGAAATGGCAGAAAGTAGCAGATGGCATGAAGATACCGAAATCGGCACAGGATCGTGTTACTAAATTAGACGATATTTATTGTAAATATTTACTACCATATGATACATTATCGCCAGGTATATTTTATATAATATAAGTAAATGTTATAAAGTTGTTAAAAACTTTATGTTACAAATTGTAAATAATTTATTTAGAGGAACGTGGGAAATTGTTCGACGAAGTTGAAACTGAATGGATGAGAAAAGAAAGCAAAGCCTTGCAAAGGCAAGAAGTGTCATCCAATGATAACGATGAGGAAGAGGATGAGGACAGTTCTGATGAAATTGAAGAATGCATTGTAAAAGTATGACTAGGACACATTAATTATTTATTATTATTCTTATTTTTATCATAAGATGTAGAAAATATTTTTATCTGTGCTTTTGAAGTTTAATTTGCAAAAATTTCTTAATCTTTGATTTGATGTAAATTCGAAACCCATTTGAATCAAATTTATAATCATTTTTAATGTATTTTATATATAGGGGAATTGTGCCTAAAACGACATACCCGGGCAAAACGACATAGTGTTAGTTTAGTAATACCTGTTGTAAATTAATAATGACTGTACGCTTGTGAATTTTGCCATCTAATCGAAAACGTAAGCATAAAAAATTTTTTTGGCACATTTGTCTTTAGCTCATTACTTTACTTGTTTGTTTGGTATCTAATCTTTTTATGTTTCATCATTGAGTGTTCTTATATGGAGCTATGCTGTTGCACTTTTTATATTTTTCAAATACAATCTAACTTTTTATTTTATAGATAGAAAAATTTTACTAGTGACAGGGGAAAATGACATACTATATCATTTTAAGCTGGCAACTGTATGCAATATTGCTCTGATATTTTCAAATATAAAAAGTGCAACAGCATGGCTTCATATAAAAAAACTCAATGATCAAACATAAAAAGATTAGATACCAAACAAAGAAATAAGGTAATGAGTTAAAAAAATGTGCCAAAATTTTTTATACTTACGTTTTCGATTAGATGGCAAAATTTCCATTCACAAGCGTGCACTCACTACCAACTTGCAACAGGTACTAAAGACACGATGGATTTCGACGTTTAATGTATTGTCGCTCTTCTAAGCAGCGATATTAAGCACCTAAACTAGCACTATGTAATTTTGCCCGATATATCAGGGCAAAATAAACAATTGTAGTGTTTTGTTTATATGTTGTTACATAACTGATGCAAATTTATAAAAATTTTTAAATATTATAATACCAAACTATGTTTATCTTAAAGTGTTTCTAGACGAGTTACATAATTTTTAAATATTACAGAATAAAATAACAATGTTTTAAAAAAGAGTATGTCGTTTTGGCACAATTCCCCTACTATGTTGTCAATCTTTATTAGTTAATAATTAGAAAATGTCATTGAACGTTTCTCAGATAATATTCTAGTAATTCTTTAGAAAAGGTTACACCTCTTGGATCTTTTTTATTTTGATATATGTTATAAGGGTGGCTTTCTGAGTAACTTTTGTTTATACAACTATATGGAGGTCGCGTGTAGTTTTCCGAGATATATTACTTTAAAGTATCCGAGATACATGTACGTATTACTTTAAAGTATACTAAGATATACAGATTGTCCCAGAATTTATAGTAAAAAAGGAAGAGGCATATTCTACAGGTCAAAAGAAGGTAAAATTGTCTTATAAACATATGTCTGGAAACCCTCTCTGAGCTACACCTTCCCAAAGTTTTCCGAAAAGATTCGAATTTTCTGTATATTGTCTAAACTCGGGCTTCGAATTGTACGAAAATTGGTACATATCCTTAATTTGAAGCCCAAGTTTAGACAATATACAGAAAATTCGAGTTTTAACGCACCCCCTCTGAGCTACACCCTCCCAAAGTTTTCCGAAAAAACTCGAATTTTCTGTATATTGTCTAAACTCGGGCTTCGAATTGTACGAAAATTGGTACATATCCTTAATTCGAAGCCCAAGTTTAGACAATATACAGAAATTCGAGTTTTTTCGGAAAACTTTGGGAGGGTATAGCTCAGAGGGGGTGCGTTTCCGGACATATGTTTATACAACAATTTTATCTTCTTTTGACCTGTAGAATATGCCTCTTCTTTTTTTATTATCAATTCTGGGACACCCTGTATATGAGAAATTAATATACCAAAGTACATGCGTGTGCGGGGGGCTCCGCTTCCCCCCCCCCCCCCCCCCCGGAACCCCCCCTACAGGAGTCGGTGTGGGGTGGATCTTGCTTCATCTTACAAAGTATATTCTTACAAAGTATATGCGCGGGCGGGGGTCTCCGCCCCCCCTGCACCCCCATGCATGCCATTTAGAAAGTACATGCATGGGGGGTGCAGGGGGCGGAGTTTCCCTCCGCACACGCATGTACTTTGGTATATTAGTCTCTCATATATATCTTATGTACTTTAAAGTAATACATATATGTATCTCTCGGATACTTTAAAGTAATATATCTCGGAAAACTATACGCGACCCCCATATAGTTGTATAAACAAAAGTTACTCAGAAAAAGTCACCCTTTATAACATGTATTAAAATGAAAATTATCCAATAGGTGTGTAACCTTTTCTAAATAATTACCACATAAATATATTAATATATAGAAAATAAGCAAATACAACCGTATAAGATAATAATCAATAATTAAAGGAACGCCATAATCGGTCAGGACTGGATCTTGGTTGCCCAATAAAATTATTCGTGAATTTTATGTACAATTCGTCGCTCTAGCAAACCACGCGACCGTTACTTACGGTCTTAAAACGTAGCTACAACTAAAGCTCGAAAGAGTACTCTCACATAATTAAATTGAAATTAATTTAATCATCCACTAACACAGCATATTCGTTAGCATATTCGAAAAAGGACGGGATATAGATAGAATGATATAGGGTAATATAGAATTGTACATAAAATTCACGAATAATTTTATTGGGCAACCAAGATCCAGTCCTGATTATGGCGTTCCTTTAATTATTGATAATTATCTTATACGGTCGTATTTTAAATTTGCTTATTGTTATATACGTCGCCGGTAAAAGACGTTCTTCCATATTATTAATGGTTTGTTGCGATAAATATCACCACATGCCTCAGTGGTCGAATAGGTGAGACTCCCGCCCGGAAAGCAGGGAGGTCCAGGTTCGGTTCCTGGCTGGGGTGTAATTTTTCGCAACAGTTTTTATATTACCCTATATCCTTCTATATATACCCCGTCCTTTTTCGAATATGCTAACGTGTGTTAGTGGATGATTAAATTGATTTTAATTTAATTATGTGAGAGTACTCTTTCGAACTTTAGTTGTAGCTACGTTTTAAGACCGTAAGTAACGGTTGCGTGGTTTGCTAGAGCGATGAATTGTACATAAAATTCACGAATAATTTTATTGGGCAACTAAGATCCAGTCCTTACCGATTATGGCGTTCCTTTAATATTAATATATAAATATATTAATGTACAGGGTGTTTTAGAATTGCACGGCACTATTTTAGGGAAACATTTTCTAGGTCAAAATGAACAAAAAAGTTTATATAAACATATGTCTTAATCTTATTTATTAGTAAGATATTAAAGAGTAAAGATTAAGTTTAACAGTAAAACATTTAAAGTATGTTATCGAAGTGGCCGCCGTTTTGTTGAAGGCAGCATTCAGTACGATGTATTCATGTTTCTCTGGCACCTCTTATGGCATCAGGATTATTCCTGATAGTTGCTGCAACTTCCATTATGCGATTTCTTAAGGGGGGAACCTGCTATAGAACGCTTGAAAAAGAATAATTTTTTGCGATTTTTTTTCTCGGCTCCAATAAAACGAATCTTTTCTAAACTTCTGGGGTGTTTTAGTACACATTTTGACATTAACAAAAAAATTTTTTTATACAAAAATATTGATCTTTAATATGAAATGTTTAGCGATATTCACAACGCCTTTTTTTCATTCTCATACACTAGCGTGCGTAATTTGTGTCTGTAACAAAGAAACAAAAACATTTCTTAATTTTTATGTAATTACCTTCTATTTGAACCTAAAAAACTTTTTAAATATCGAAAATTAAACAAATTGTGAGACTTTGAAGAAAAACTGAAGTGAAACTTTTTCTTCAGTCTCACAATTTGTTTAATTTTCGATATTTAAAAAGTTTTTTAGGTTCACATAGAAGGTAATTACATGAAAATTAAGAAATGTTTTTGTTTTTTTGTTGCAGACACAAATTACGCACTCTAGAGCGTACGAGCATGAAAAAAGGCGTTGTGAATATCGCTAAACATTTCATATTAAACATCAATATTTTTGTATAAAAAAATTTTTTTGTTAATGTCAAAATGTGTACTAAAACACCCCAGAAGTTTAGAAAAGATTCGTTTTATTGGAGCCGAGAAAAAAAATCGCAAAAATTATGCTTTCTGAAGCGTTAGCAGGTTCCCCCCTTAATTCTTTTTGCGTGCCAATAGGTCTATAATAAACTAAAGACTTCGTCCAACCCCATAGAAAATAGTCTAACGCTGTTTATTGTAGACCTATTGGTACGCAAGAAGAATTAAGAAATCACATAGATAATGGAAGCTGCAACAACTATCAGGAATAATCCTGATGCCATAAGACGTGCCAGAGAAACATGGATTTATCGTGTTGAATGCTGCATTTAACAAAAAGTCGGCCACTTCGAAAATATACTTTAAATGTTTTACTGTTAAACATAATCTTTACTCTTTAATATCTTACCAATAAATAAGTTTGGGACATATGTTTATACTTTATATAAACCTTTTTCTTTTTTTTGACCTAGAAAATATTTCCCTAAAATAGTGCCATGCAATTCTGAAACACCCTTATATATATATACATACATACATACATACATACATACATACATGTATACAGGGTGTCTCTAAAGTCTGATCCAGCCCCTGGACCTCGGAAACGGCTTTAGATATGGAAAAACGTTTCAGACAAAAGTTGTAGGATATTAAGGGGGACAAATGACGAAAATATGGACTTGACCCTGAGTGACCTTTTCAAGGCCAGGTCAATGTGATCGATGTTTTCTTAAATGGAACCACTCATTTTTTATTGCATATTCTTGTAGCCCTTGTTGAGACGTTTTCAAAACACTATAATAAAGCTCTCTTTCGTTAAGAATTTCCTGAGATATTTCATATTTTGTATTAAAAATATCATGACAAAATTTCAAATATCTCAGGAAATTCTTAACGAAAGAGAACTTTATTATAGTGTATTGAAAACGTCTCGACAAGGGCTACAAAAATATGCAATAAAAAAAGGGAGGTTTTATTTAAGAAAACATCGATCACATTGACCTGGCCTTGAAAAGGTCACTCAGGGTCAAGTCCATATTTTCGTCATTTGTCCCCCTTAATATCCTACAACTTTTGTCTGAAACGTTTTTCCATATCTAAAGCCGTTTCCGAGATCCAGGGGGCTGGGTCAGACTTTAGAGACACCCTGTGTATATATATATATATATATATATATATAATATATTGTGTATATATGTATATACAGGGTGTTCTAAAAAGGTACGGCCAAAATTTAGGGAGATATTCCTCACACCTAAAGGATGAAAAAATGTTATATGAACATGGGTGCGGAAACGCTTTTTTCAGGAGTTATAGCTTTTTCCTGAGTATGCGACGTTACGGCTAAATGAGGTAGTGGCCTTATCTGCCAGGCAGAAATCAGAAAAATATTGACCTTTAATGTTATGGTTACTTGCTTACACCTAGACAATAATCCTAAATTGTTTTTTGTGTAAGTAATACAGTCAACAGTATTTTCAACATAACTACTGAAAAAAGCGTTTCCGCACCCATGTTCATATAAAATTTTTTTATCCTTTAGATGTGAGGAATATCTCCCTAAATTTTGGCCGTACCTTTTTAGAACACCTTGTATATATTATACGGATGTTCCGTAAGTCGAGGTAAATTGCTCGGGAGATGAATGGGGAACCAAAAACAAGAAATAAAATTGATATAGACATAGGTCCAAAAATGCGTTGTTTTCGAGTTATCGCCATTTTTATGTTGAAATTTGAAATTGCTTTGCTTTCGAATTTTTGTATCAAAATTGAAACAAGAGGTGGTTTTTATAAGTTTTAAAACATAATTAAGGTCAAATAAAAGTTGCGGGCTGCTTTAGCACTACCCAGGACGCACCACGTGGAGGTACAGCCCGCTTAGCATCCTTTGGCAGAAATCAGGACCCCACAGTTTGTCACTCCTGTGGTATTTAGTGACTCCAAATCCTCTCTGCCGTGTGTGTGTGTGTGTGTGTGTGTATGATAATACGATAATTATATGAGGTGTTCGAAATGACTCCTTCTGCATGAATGCAGGCTCTAAGCCTTCTTTCTAAGGAGTCCCGAACTCTTTGAAGCACTTCCGGATTTTCCCTAATGTTTTCAAATCCATTAGTAATGTTTTGTCTCAATTCATGGACGTTATTAACTGGCCGTTTATAAACAAAGGATTTTAAATGATCCTAAAGATAAAAATCGCACGGATTGAGGTTGGGTGACCTAGGAGGCCAGCGTACAGGTCCTCCACGCCCTATCCATTGTTGTCCGAATTTGCGTTCTAATTCTTGTCTAGCAATTAAACTAAAATGTGCAGGTACACCATCATGCATAAACCACATATTACGTCGGATGTTCAAAGGGACATCTTCAAGTAGTACATCTAATCTATTTCTAAAAAATCCAACGTAAATTTCGCCATTTAATCTGTTTTCAAAGAAATGTGGTCCAACAAGTGTATTGTTAATGATTCCTCCCCAAACCGAACAACTGAACTGTTGTTGGTTTTCTTTGAACAATTACGTGGGGGTTTGCTTCCATCTATTCATGTGTATTATGAAAATTCGTAATACCTTCTGTATCGAATGCTGCTTCATCTGTAAACAGAATTATTTCACTAAAAGTAGGCATTCGTTCTAATTCGGTTATGAACCATTGGCAGAAATCGAGACGAGGACCATAATTGTTTTCAGTCAGTCCTTGAACACAAGGACATTTTTTTTGACAATTTTATTGTCAAAAAAAATTTTTAGCAATCTATCGATTCCCCCTAGGTCCAAAACCGATCCAGCGTCATGACCTTTGACCTCAATTTTTTTAAAAACGAAGGCGTAGTGACCTAAACCCTTTTACACGAGTTACTTTGGGTGACCTCCAACCAGTATGTTAATGCAGATCGAAATTGGTGGGACGGAGGTTGTGGCCTCCCCTTGTCAGAAACCGCGAGTAATATTTTAATTTTTTATGAGAATATGGGTTACTTGCCCCCTGCCCAATCCTTCTGCGGGTCAATAAGCTGCATACATCTGTAATGTGCGTCTATAGTTTACGCAGATATATGTATATGTGAAACCTATAATTTAAAGCTGGTTTTTTGAACAGCTTATTAAAGGAGTTCTCACACACACATGGCAAGATAATCTCGATGGTTTGCCATTGCCTTCCGAGAGTGGTGATCGAATAAAATCCGATGTGCTAGCCAGATTTGACCTGGGTCTTCCCGAACCTGGTCCTTCGGTACAGAGACAACTCTCTATGCCACGATTGCTATCTCATAAATACGTCGCTTATCTGTAAAGAAACTATTGCCACCATGATATCTCTCTCTCGAAATCGTACAACAACTTTTGTGTATAACGTTTTTTCTTATTACTTGAAAGCAGAGATCTACATATATACGTATATTGCATATTATTTATACATTAATTATACACTTATACACACATATATTTGTAATATTAAAGGGAAGAAACATGCCGTTAAACGCTTTTTATCGAATTGCCCGTAATACGCAACGTATGTGGTTTGGTGAAAATCAACGAGGAAACGAAGCCGAGGGTGCTTCTGCCGATGAGGTGGAGAGTGCATTTTGGAAACACGTTGCCGAGAGAAAACGTCATGTTTGCGTACATGCGGCAAGTATTGATTCCAGCGGTCGTGGATTTGGCTTTTCCGTTGCAAAAAACAGCCCGTTTGCTAGACATCCTTGGAATCTTAAAGTTCTCACTAACAATGCTGGATCAGTATTGAGAGCTTTGGGTCCACTAATGGGTATGTAGCTTTTTTTAATGATAGTCAAGACATTACAATTATTCGTAGGATCCTCATTTTTTGATCATGCTTTTTCTTCAATAAAGGTGCATCTATAACATTCTAATACGAGCGATGTAACTTTTGTATTTCTAGGTGTGACCGTACCGACATTGCACGTGGGTATGTTATTTAGCGCTTGTTGTTGGTATCGCGATCCGCACGGTTTACCATGGATAGAGTATCTACATACAGGTGCTAAAAAGATTTGGTACGGGATACCTGATGAGCATAATAACAATTTCCGAGAAGCGCTCTCGAAAATGGTACCGCGATATTGCAAAAATAAGACTATATGGTTACCTTCTGATACTGCTATGGTTCCACCGGAATTATTAGTAAGCAACGGTGTACCGTTATGTCAGATAGTGCAAGAACCGGGACAATTTATAATAGTATTTCCAAAAGCGTTCACATCCAGTATATGTACCGGTTACGTAGTATCTGAAAGCGTATATTTCGCACAACCATCCTGGTTAGAAACCGCGGAACAAGTATTTAAGGTACGTGCACAAAGCGTGTAAAATCTTTCATATATGAGGTTTTTACTCACTTAACAATTTTATTATTATTTGATGATAAAACATGATATGCTTTCAGGACATACAAGACAGTTGCGAACCTTCTATCTTTTCATTTGAGAGATTGTTATTTAATATTATTAATGACACGAGATCTCACATAGATATATTAAAACAGGTATGAATAAATTTATGCTCTAATTGTTAGAGAATTAATTAAAAAATGAAAATATAGTCATATATTGTCATAATAAACCTTTGAGCCCCCTTAGCACTACATTAAGATTGATATTGTGTCTTTAGATATTGCCGAGTGTGGTAAAGATTCGCGAAAAGGAATTAGATTATCGTAAACAACTGGAATGTGTGGGTCTTACCAATAGAGAAAGATTGCCCTTGCCAGATAGTGGAAAAGGGAAGAAAGGAAAAAAGGTGAAAGAAGATGATGGTGACTTTGAATGTGAGACGTGCAGAGCCAATTTGTTTGTCTCTTTGGTAAACAATTCACAAGATGACAGCGTTTATTGTTTGCCGCATGCATTGCATTTAATCAGTTGTAAGAAGCAAGTTCTGAAATATTGTACTCTGATGTATACGTACGACGAAGTAAGTATAACAACTTATACCAATAAATCAGTATGTTCTGCGTAAAGTCATGTGTATATGCAAAGTATAAATAGTTTGAGAGTAATTATGTCCTAATTTATGTTTATCAGGACGAATTAGACGAATTTATTCACAAACTGGAAAACAGGATTGAAGCCAAATCTAAAAAAACTAATCAAATAAAACAAAATAAGCAAGAAAGATAAGTCTGTTATTTTATTTATAAAAAATAAAAGTGATCGTTATTTATTAATCTATATTAGAATAAACATTGCATAACTAGCAAACATGATTGCACTGTGTTTCGCTTATTATAATAGAAACTAGTTTATAAAAATTTTTTTGGTTTATCTAGCGCATAATAGGATAAATGATTTTATAATGAACATTTATAAAAAAAATAGAAGTTTTATAGTATATGATTTGACCGAACTCTTTTTCGAGACTGTTGATGTATAAAATATGTGAAATTACATGATTTCATGATACTCGTCTTTAAAGAGTAAACAATAAAAATATTCATATGTTCCATTGTTGGTGGAAATATATATCTAACACATTTGTTGTAATTTACTTTTAAGAAATGTATTGACAAAAGGAGGATATTATTAAATATTTGAGCAAATTCCCAAAGAAACAAGGAGAGAGAATCACACATATTGTATCCGTTACAACTTATAATTCTTCAAATTTATTATGATGTGATCTTATCTAAGTACTTGTCTTTTCTATTAACCAATTATAAATTAGAATTGCAGAATATTAGTAATTGCTTAAGAATATATACATAATATATGATCTTTTGTAATTATATATTATGATTTATTAAAAACATATATGTTTAAAATAGAACTTTGACAATAGGAAAATTAGGATATATTCCAGGACATAATAAATTATCTATTAATAGATCTGTTAACACAATATTAATATATTGACATAAAAACATATTTATTGTATACACTCTACTTTTATATATAATCAAAAAGACACTTTTTTAAAATCTGTTATTAAAAACTGTGTACTTCCTAGAGATGGAGAGAAAAAAGATAATTTTGCATTTTATGAAAATGCATTTGTATTATTATTTAGTATTTATTTATAAAATATGCAGAAAGGAAATAAAGAGTGACTCTTTGCTAAAAAATAACATTTTTATATGTAAAAATTTATTAAGCTTTAATCAAGTTACAAAGTCCATTCTCAATATGAGAAGGAATTTGAAGGAAAAAATTAACTTTTTTTATAAACTTTTTTGGTACAATACTGCTTTACTGTTAACACGTTGAATATAACATATGTGTGAACTATTATTAGTTCATGATATAAGTGTACATAGGACTTTAAAAATTTATTTGTTTAAATAATTTTACTCGTTACATTAATGTGTTTCAACTAATGTGTTTAAATTTATTATATTGTGTGTTCATTATTAGAAAAATATTATACATACACAAACACTGAATTATCATTATATTATTCTAGACGCATGTCTCATGAGAAAATTTTATATGTACATAATATATGTATATATAATTTAGACGGATTAATATATTACAAAGCTCTTGTTCATAATGATTAAAAACAATAATAATAACATCAATAATAATTTATAAGATTTTATGCATATGTAGCAACGATTTTCTAGCAATATTAACACACATGACGAAGTCCATTTCACACTTTTATTTTTGTACTTTGCAACTTTTTAAGATATTCTTATCCTTAGGGCTCAGATACAATGAGAGGAATAAGGAACATAAGGATGCGACTATGAATTCCTATTCCTTGTTCCTTATTCCTCTCATTGGCCGGTATTCATAGTCGGATCTTATATTTAAGACCATCTTAAGTACAATCTTAAGATGTCATAAGCCAATTGTGTCTGAGCCCTTATGCGACGATAATATATAGAAATGTATTGAGAAATCTTACATTTAACATTTCACAGCAAACACATATTATATTGCTAATTAAATCTTTTGTGATGCATTGAATATTCCAAATCATATAAATATTTAGAAGAATCTTAAAAGACGTTTAAAAAATACCCGAGACCACTACTTTTTAACGTTAATGGTTAACAAATTTGTGGCATTTTATCTCGAATATATGAAATTTTATAAAGCATAAATTCGTGATGTAAAATTTATGCTATTAACTTCATCATTGGTTGTAAAATTTACATTGGAAAAATATAAAATGCTATAAGCCATAAATATACATTGTTTTGAATGTTCTCCTTAGTTAAAAATAGTTCCTTATATTAGGTATTTATATTAAAAATTCACAATGTATCACTGTTCTCTGCGTTGCAAGATATCTGATAGTATCTGGGACGAGTTATCACCCTCCCTCAAATCACCATCCTCATCTGAACTAAATTCAGTATTAAGAAGATTCATTAAAGACGTCGACTTTTCCGTCAATAATGGCACATTCAAATCAGTTCCTTCTTCGTGTTTAGCACTGTTGCTTGCCACTTTCGATTGTAATTCCATATTATCAACTACTTTCTTTCTGTTAAGCAATACCTTCTGGACAACGTGAAATATTATACCACCAAGGCACATTAACAATCCTACAAAGTTAAGGCTAGTCATTTGGTCACCTTTCAACACAAAGGCCAACGCTAATGTACATATTTCCTGTAAAAAATCAGAAAAAATTAAATTTAATGAAAATAGAAATTTAAAATTGGCTAAGAATGTGTATTATCTTAGTATTATCTATGAAACGGTTTTTTGCCAATAAAGCTTGTAGAAACTTGTAATTACCTAATATTATCTATATTTGATCTAATCTTGCATTTTTTAAATTATTGATTTTAATAGAGATAAAACATGTCATAAAAATGACATGTGTTACAATATGGAAAAAAGCATTAAAATCGATTAATGTCATTTTACCTTAAATATTCCCGAAATCGACAATGTCAGACTAGAGGTATAAGTAACAACTAAGAATTCCATCACTTCCATACTAAATGCTAAAATGGCACCTGCTACTACAGCACCTGTAGTCAGTGAAATGCTACCGATATTGCCCCAATCGATGGTTCTAATACCGTCGTATATTTTGCCACCTAAAATTTAAAACATTTTAAAACTGGAAATTATAATAAGATATTATATCACAACAAACAATGAAATGTAAAAAAAACTTTTTTATCAGGCTTACTTATGAGGTCTAATTAATTGTAGAATTCCATTAAAATTCTGTTATAAAAATGCAGGATTACCTTCAAACCACAAAGTCACTGATATTGCGGGTAATAGCATCCAAGGCTGCATATAATACATCATGTCTATCGGATCGTGGAGGCCAAGTTTGGATCTTTGCATAATGAGTTGTGTCATAGTCCATCGAATACCACTCGCAAACGATGCCAACAGACACAATATAAAACCAAGAATGCCAAATTGGGTAGATTTATACGTGAACATTGCTAATCCTCCTGCTATCATCACCACTATTCCTACTAGAGACCATGACTACAATAAACAGTAATTATTATTTACCTGCTGAAAGCATATGCTTAATAAATACTTAAGAAATACTATAGAATCAGTCTTACCTTTTTCTCTAATTTGAACAAAAGAGAAAATCCAAAAATAAATATAATAGTGGTTGATTTAGTCATGGTGACTCTAGAAAGAAATGTCACGTATATGTATAATAAATCCTTAACATTTTAATCGTTATTCTAAGGCTTATAATACCTACAGAGATATCGAGACCAATGAAAGTGCCCAATTTGATAAACCAATATCAACACCACTGGCTATGCCAGGCACCATTATTGAATAAATTATATTCTGCCATGAAAGATTTATCTGTTTACCATTAATGTAACATCTTCTAATGCATCTTATTAACGCAGACAGTGCAAACTTTATAATCAAGTGACAAACTACCACTCCAAGTGGAAATTTAAATCCCTAAAAGTATTGCAATCGTTGCGTTAATATATAAATAAATAAATAAGTATATATGGGGCATTCCACGTGTCAGGGGTCCACCTAAAAATGAACTGCTTGGGATTTCTAAAATGATCCTGAAAACATGTTAGTGCACATATTTTATGAGGTTAAAGGTAAAAAAAATAAGTGTAATATGCCTCGCATCCAAGATATTGGAGGTAGGTCGTTTTAAATTTTTTTGACATTTGTAGCTAAAATTAAAAAAATACCAAATTTTTATAGAAATGAATTTTTTAGGATTTTTTCCGTACTTTCAAATAAAAAAGTTAATTTTGGTGAGAAAAATTGAATAGTATAAAAAAATCAATTTTTTACTTTTAAGTAAGTAAATAAAAAATTATATCCACTTTTAAAAATCTGAAAAAATTCTCAAAAATACTTCAATATACACTAGCCAACAAAATTATCGCAACACTCAATTTATATGAAAATTTTACATAAATTCAAATAAGCGTATTTCCGCGAAAAATGGTCGTATTTGAAATTTTTTTTTTTATTTTAAAGGGTAAAGTCTCTACTTTTTAAGAAACCACCATTAGATTTTAATTTTACCTTTCCCCCTTCCCGCCATCTCTTTAAAAGTAAGAACGTGTTTTTTCTTCAAAAAATTGCAGTTTTACGCATTCCACGGGGTGGAATAAATTTTTTTCGCAAATGTTATGATAACTATCGTAAAATATGGACTTTTACCTGCAAATTAAAAAAAATTGAAGTTTGTACGATTTTTTTTTCGCCGGCGTCTCAAAGTAAGGTGGGTAAAATAGGCCCATTTTTTCCTAAAAAGTGTAACGAGTTATCTTATGTTTTTTGGGTCGCTGAATACGATGGTAGCATTTTTATCCGTCTAAACCTGTGGGAAAGTGGCCAAAATTAGCTTTAAAGGGATCGAAATATTAAGTCACTTTTAATTTAACAATGACTTGTTTCGACCCCTTTAGAGCAAATTTTCAGTACGAAATAAGTCACTTCTAAATTAAAAGTGACTTATTTCGATTCCTTTAATAGCGTAGGGGAGACCGGGGCTAACTCGACACCGGGGCAAACTTGACATTAGGCTTTTTGCCTATTTAAATCTATCGTAGAAACTTGCCTTTCCTATGGTAAATGCGTCTTTATATGCCAGCGTTGTCAACGGAATTTGGTGACATTCTGAGTTATGGTGTAACTTCTAGTGCGACATAAGCGTTTTCGATGGTAAAAAGTAATTTTTCTGATCTCTCGAAAATTTCTACTCTTTGATCGAGCTTTACTCTTACGAATTTACCATTAAGGAGGTTGGCTAATGTCCCGCTGAGCGGCAGGCGGCGCGGCAAGAGGGGAAAATTTAGAGGTGTCTTCGCATTGCTCGTTTTACGCGTTGCTTGCACTTTCAATATTTTTGCTATGTATAAGTTATGTATAATGTTTCGCCCGATGTATAAGAGTATAATTTCAATAATTAATTACTTGACAACCATGCAGACAATTATCTTCAAGTAGTTGCTCAAATCAGCTAAAAAAAATGATAAGAATTAGTTCAAATTTATGGAGGATATTCGTCTATGGGAATAAGTCGTCCATGCCAAAGTTGAAGACAATTGTCTGCATGGTTGTCGAGTTATTAATTATCCCAGATAGCAAAATGTTAGCAGGATGCGCGCAGATTGGCAGCAAATTTGATCAGAATCCCACACCAAAACCATAGCCATCTGTGTCCGCATTAAGCTCGTGTTCTGTCGACAGAGCCTGCTGACAGGCAATGTAAGCAGATTGCCAGCAGAAACCGCGCAGAGCCTGCATTCATAACCTGGCAGCAGATTGGCAGCAAAAACCGAGCAGAGCCTGCGCGCACGACCTGAGAACAGATTGGCAGCAAAAACCGAGCAGACTTTGTCCATAATCAGCTGTTTATATATATGATATATAGGCTTATGATTGCGAACAGAGAGTTCCTGTTTTATAATTAAAAAATGGGCGCTGAAAAGTGCCGTTTTCTTTTTCTTCTTCAGGAAAAGATAGTATCCTTGGTGTGTAGAATTTTCCTGGTGTGTATCTATAGGATCCTCCTCTGGTGCGTATATAGGATCCTCCTGGTGTGCTAAATCCTCCTTGTGTTCAGTCGTGGTACTCGTGGTAGTGACGTTCGAGTCGTAGCGTCATCTTCTGCTCGCTGCTCGTCGCTCCATAGATCGCGGCGAATCCTTGCGCCGCCCATCATAGCACCGCATGAACCGCGTGGACTGCGTGTCCTGGGGCTCGATTCCTGAATTTATTCAAAAGAGAAAATGTATGCGAAAATTCTGCTCCTACAGAAAAGTTGCAAGTTGATTGGCTCTCGTATGGCTTTTAATCAATCAACTTCAACTTTTCTGTAAGAGCAGAATTTTCGCGTACGTTCTCTATCAAATAAATTCAGGAATCGAGCTCCTGTTCCTGCAGTGTCCTTCCTTGGCCCTTCGAACTCTTCGAAGAGCCTCTCGCAGAGTCGCATGTATGACTGCCGAATTCTGAGCGCGTCGGTCTGTCAAAATGTCCGCGGTACGACAGATTTTGCTCGATTTTCACATGCCTATTTGCCACCAGATTACATTACGCAGATCCTGCTCGGTTTTTGCTGCCACTCTGTTCTCAGGTCAAATGCGCGCAGGCTCTGCTCGATCTTTGTCGTTAATCTGCTGCCAAGTTATGTGTGCAGGCTCTGCCCGGTTTCTGCTGCCAATCTACTCACATTGCCTGTCAGCAGGCTCTGTTGCATTTCTGGCTACAGTTTGACAACATCGTCTGATAGAGCAGTTTCTGTGTGAAATTTGTTGCCTTTCTGATACCAAAAATTTAATGCAGACTCTGCTCAGAATCTGCTGTTCAGGTTTGGCTATCTGGGATTGAAGTTTATAACTTCAATAATTAATAACTTGACAACAATGCAGACAATTGTCTTCAACTTTGGCATGAATGACAGATTTCCATAGACGAATATCCTCCATAAATTTTAACTAATTCTTATCATTTTGATATACTCTTATATACGGGCGACATAACAAAAATGAATAATTCAATAATTAATTACTCGACAACCATGTAGACAATTGTCTTCAATTTTGGTATAGACGACAGATTCCCATAGACGAATATCCTCCATAAATTTGAACTAATTCTTATCATTTTGATTTGAGCAACCACCCTCCTTAAGTGATTTTGATGGGAAATTCGATGCTCTATACGAATGCGATAATAGTTTTTGCATATTTTCAAAATTTATATGTTTTTAGAGTGACAAAAGTGAAAAACGACGTTTGGGGCAAAGTCGACACCACGCCACCGGGGCAAAGTCGACACTAATCTATTTCGATAAAGCGTTGTAAATAAGTCATTTGCTTTTGGCTTGCAGCAAAATAGTTTGTACATACAATAGAAAAAGACCAGTGATAGATAAGGAAATATTGAAAGAAGCTGTACTTGCCGTAAAAAGGAAAAAATAAAGATCAAACATGCTGCAGAAATATTCGGGGTGTCAAGACAAATTGTCGTTTATTATGGCTCATGACAAATTTGCACGCATGGCCGATCGCGAGTTTACCTGCATGAAGCGGAGTCTACAATGAGAATTTAAAGCGTAAAATTTAAGCTTTAAGCCTTAAACCGTAAGAAATTGACAAATCACAGTCGGGTATTCTTTTCATATTCGACTGTGATTTGTCAATTTCTTACGGCTTAAGGGGATCCTAAAGCCGTCTGTAATACCGGCTTTTTTTGTTAGAGGATATCTTTTAATTGGCTTTATAGAAATGCAAAATTCTTGTCTAGAATTAAAGTACGCATCAAAATCTAGGTCATGCTGGTCGAATTTATATCGAAAACAAAAAAAAATTAATATTTTTGTTAATTTTTGGTATACATGACGACAATATTTGCTTTGTACAAAAATTCCACAATAAATATCCACAAAATTAGACCAGCATGACCTAGGGACAACATGTAAGAACAATATCGTGCAATTGGAAGTAAGAATAAAAGCCTACAAAAAAAGATTAATTGTAATGAATGCAATATAACCAATAACCTTGTCTATCCTTGTCTATTATCATTGTCTATACAAGGACAGATATAGAATTTTGTTGGTAAAACAGCGACATCGTCGGAGTTCGGCCTTCGGTTTAGGATCCCCTTAAGGCTTAAAACTTAAATTTTACACCTTAAATTCTTATTGTAGACTCCTCTTTAATTGTTTTTCAGACATGAGTTCAGAAGATTATTGAAAGTTCAACAATTTTTTTTCTCATTATTTCCAATGATTGTTTTGCTTTATTCCGAATTTTTGTACTTTCTAAATACACGATAAACAACGTATTTTATTTTCAGACAATAAAAAAATAAGTTTTAAATCAAATTGTATTGATTAGACAAAGTGTCGAGTTTGCCCCGGAATTTTTCAATTTGAAAATTTGTCTTCGCGTCACTTTTCCTCTCCTGGGGGCAAAACAAAGCGACGTACAGCAAAACTTCCTTATACAATTTTGTACCTAAAGGAACACTCTTTAAATGTGTACCATTGAATTTGCTTGAAAATTTTAATTAGTTGTTGAAAATTGCCTTTGAAAAAATCGTGTCGAGTTAGCCCCGGTCTCCCCTAATCGACTGGGGATGGAAACCCAATCCGGGTTAACCCAGTTACGAACGTCTATTGGCCAACGCGGCGAATCTGGGAGAATTGACCAATAGATGCTCGATTTCGCTTGTAACTGAGTTGAACCCGAATTGGGTTCCATCCAGTCGATTACGCTATAAAGCTAATTTTTACCACTTTCCCATGGGTTTATACGGATAAAAATGCTACCATCGTATTCAGCTACCCAAAAAACATAAGATAACACGTTACACTTTTTAGGCAAAAATTGGCCTATTTTATCCACCTTACTTTGAGACGCCGTAACTCCGCGAAAAAAAATCGTACGAACTTCAATTTTTTTTAATTTGCAGGTAAAAGTCCATATTTTACGATGGTTATCATAACATTTGCGAAAAAAATTTATTCCACCCCGTGGAGTGCGTCAAACTTTGCAATTTTTTGTAGAAAAAACACGTCCTTACTTTTAAAGAGATGGCAGGAAGGAGGGAGGGTAAAATCAAAATCTAACGGTGGTTTCTTAAAGTAGAGACTTTACCCTTTAAAATAGAAAAAAAAATTTTCAAATACGATTATTTTTCGCGAAGATACGCTTATTTGAATTTATGCAAAATTTTGATATAGAGTGTTGCGATAATTTTGTTGGCTAGTGTATGTAGAGTATGGTACCATACAGCAAATTTTGGGATCGCAATGGGATCCACTCGTAAACGAATATTTTTTTCTAAAAAAAAATTGGATTTTTAGCCAAATCAATACAAAACAAATGGATTTTTTAAGATATTTCCTTTTACAGTTAATTTTTCAATGTATTGCTCAATTATTTGTTAGCAGACGTAAAAAAAAAATTTTATTTTCCTCATATAAAAGAGACATTGTCCTCGTATACAGGGTATATCAGAGCGCCCGTATCAGGCAAAAATTTTAAGTGGAACCCCCCATATTGTAGTATATCGTTTGAAAGGGCATAAAATAAGAAAAATTTTGGCGCAAGTTATCGATACGTTGATCCGTTCAGGGGTTATTTAGTTAAAGTTGGAAAAAACCAATTTTTTACTCCCGAACAGGTTTTGCGTAAAAATATGTATTTTTGTAATTTTAGCTACAAATGTCAAAAAAAAGAAAAATTTCTTAAAACGACCTACCTCCAATATCTTGGATGCAAGGCATATTACACTAATTTTTTTTACCTTTAACATTATAAAATATGTGCACTAACATGTTTTCATGATCATTTTAGAAATCCCAAGCAGTTTATTTTTAGGTAGACCCCTGACACGTAGAATGCCCCATATATATACAATATATATTAGGATGTCCGTTAATTTGGCAATTTTTAAAATTCTTATGGGACTCTCTCTAACTTTTTAGTCGGTAAAAAAAGAAAAATTTTGAGACTGACAATAAGTAAAACATAATACGATAAGGGTGCACGCATCGACTTTGAAAATTCCTATTTAACATACATTGAGTTTTAACCAAAATTTAGCTTTTTTCAATCTTCGCAACGTATCGTGCTTACAGTTTTTGTTTTTTTTACCTTGGAGACCGATGGTAATTATATAAAACTTAACTAATTATATGTATAAAACCTATTTAAGAACGTTAAATAAATAACCTATTAAAAAAACTAAACTTTTACATTTTATCTAAATTGAAAAACTATAACAAATTAGAATAACTCATAATGTTTTATATCTATTAAAATTTGCAATCAATAAGTTAACAACGCAACTTCAAGCAATAAAAGTAATAAAACAAAAAAATTGACAAATTACAAAAATCTTAAATAATTCTATCTTGTAGCGGATTCCATTGGGAAAAACTCGCTGGCACTGGCAGCACTGAGTGCTTGGCCCGGCACGGTTGTGGCCCCGTCCTCTAAACTCGGGGCCACTTTTATCACACTCAGGCTGCGGTCCACTTGACGCTCCAAATGCTTCGAAGCATTCCTCTTCTCCTTTCTTTCAATGAAGAAAGAAAGAGAAGAAGAACGCTTCAAAGCATTTGTAGCGTCAAGTGGACCGCAGCCTCAGTGTGCACATGAGAGCATTTTGCACTCCCAATGAAATGGGCAGCAGGCCCGCAGCACTCAGAACGTGCGCACTAGTATAGCTTCAAGCACTCAGTGCTGCAGCCAGCGAGTTTTTCCCAATGGAATCCGCTATTGGTGTGTGCCTGCGTTTGTTTATTCCCACATTGGGAGCTATTAAGAAAATAAAATCTATAATACACGTTACGTTATATATTTTGTTTTCCCAATACCTCCTAATAAGAATAAACGAACGCAGACGGTATGTCAATCAAATGTCTATGAGTGAAATTTTAAATGTTATTATGTAATGTGATGACCATCGGTCTCCAAGTTTAGGTGAAAAAAGAACTAAGCACGATACGTTGCAATAATTGAAAAAACATAAATTTTGGTTAAAACTCAATGTATTTTAAATAGAAATTTTCAAAGTCGATGCGCGTACCCTTAGACTCATCGTATTAAGTTTAACTTGTTAGTCTCAAAATTTTTCTTTTTTTACCGATAAAAAGTTAGAGGGGGTCCCATACGAATTTTAAAAATTGCCAAATTAACGGACACCCTAATATATATATATATTAATGTGTTGTATATATATATATATTAATGTATACATTTATATCAAAAAAAATTATTTTATTTATTTTGTTTCAATAAAATGCAACTTGTCCTTATGAGATTTCATTGTTTTTTCTTCATAATAATCAAAACACATGTGAAAAAAGTTATTATTTTGGGTTACCAATATAATTACTCACATATGTATTGTAAAGCCATGGATTATAAAATGTAAGGCCTATCGACAAAATAAAGTAAGTAGAGATCAACAAAAACACGTGAAATGCTATTTTCCAAAATGTGGGTTCTGGCTTCGTCACATTTTGGAAATCTGGAACATTATGTGGCAAGTACTCGGATGTATCGACATCATCTCTAGCAATTTGGTATTTTACATGTGAACGTGTCATATTTCCAAAAAAAATTTCTGAAAAAATTATAAATTTAGAATTACATGATTGGCAATACAAAACTTGCTATGAAGAAAACGGGAAAGACGAGAAAGAAAAATAAAAAATTTAAAAACAATGATTTACAGAGATTTATCTCATTTTATTTCATATTATATTAACAATAATATAGAAAATAAAAATTCTGATTTCTATATTTTTCAATGATGAGTAGAAAACAAATAATGGTTAAGGTAAGGCAAACCCCCCCCCCCTTGGGGAGGGGGGGGAGGTACCCTATATTATAGCGCTTGACAAGGAAAGTTCAGTGGTGGTACTCTCCCTTGTTAACTCGCACCCGTTAGACCTCCAAGGGGGAAAATATAAAATAATCTAAAAGAAAAAATATAAATATTTGCACATTTAATCACTTTTTAACCCTCTACGGGTAGTAATTAAAAGTATATGCGGGGGGGCCTTCGCCCCCCTTTTATCCTGCAACCTGACCCCTTGTGTATATGCGGGGGGCTCCACTTCCAAAAAAACTGACCTAACCCAACCCGATTGTTGTGTGGGTGGAGAAGTACGTGCGTGGATGCAGTAGGTTCCGCCCTCCTGCGGGGGGGGGGGGGGGGGGGCTTGCATTGGTGTGCATACGCAAGATAGGACCCGTACGCAAGGTAGGACGTTCCATTAACCCGACATGTAAAATCTGTATATCTATTAAATCTTCGCCTTACTAAATAGATGAGTCTACCACATACTAAAAATATTGATACTGAAAAGATTAGCGAGGCCCCGTACGCAAGGTAGGACGTTCCATTCACCCGACATGTAAGATCTGTATATCTATTAAATCTTCGCCTTACTAAATAGATGAGTCTACAATATACTAAAAATATTTATACTAAAAAGATTAGCGAGGCCCCGTACGCAAGGTAGGACGTTCCATTCACTTGATGTGTAGAATTTATATATCTATTAAATCTTCGCCTTACTAAATAGATGAGTCTACAATATACTAAAAATAGATACAGAAAAGATTAGCAAGACCCCTACGCAAGGGCGTTGCCCCTCTCTCCACAGCCACCCTTCCTGCAAGCGCCTGTTTCACATTTTTTTCTACCAGATTAAGTCTTGTTTTCGTAATAGTTGTTGCTTTTGCAATAGAAAAGTGTTATATCAAAGTCGGGGGGGCTCCGCTCTCCCGAACCCCCCTGGCCGGGGGCTTCGCCCCCTGAACCCCCTTTCGGGGGGCTCCGCCCCCCTACCACCGCCGGGGGGCTTCGCCCCCCTGGACCCCCTTGGGAGCTTCACCTGGATCTCGCTTTACAACTTAGCATGTAGTACGTGTAAGCGAAACTCCCAATGGGGGGGTCCAGGGGGGCGAAGCCCCCCGGCGAGGAAAGGGGAGCGGAGGCCCCCGAAAGGGAGTCTAGGGGGGTTTGGGGGGGCCTCGCTTTACAACTTACAAAGTACATACGTGGACAGGGGGCGGGTTCCATACGATTTGGAGGGGGGCGGGAGGGGTGGGCAAAGGCCTCCCCCCACATATTCTTTTAATCACTACCCGTAGAGGGTTAAAAAATGATTAAATGTGCAAATATTTATTTTATAAATTATTTTACATTTTCCCCCTTGGGGGTCTAACGGGTGAGAGTTAACAAGAAAGAGTACCACCACTGAACTTCTCTTGTCAAGCGCTACAATATAGGGTACCTCCCCTCCCTCCCCCAAGGGGGAGAGGTTTGCCTTACCCCAACCCAAATAATTCTTTGTACAAAATATGCATAAATACATTATAATAATTTTTAAGACCGCACATTTTGTCTACTTGCTTAAAAAATACTACAAGTTTATAATAATTTTAATACAAAAAATTTTTCTAAAAACTACATAGTGACTACAGATGTATCGTAGTTTTAACATATGTATGTAATTTTTAAAAACAACAGCTTTCGCTACTTTTAAAAATTTCTACAAATTATTTCTTTAAAGATTTGATTCTTTTTGCTTCAAGCATTTTTTTGGAATAACAAACAATTCTTATAAAACAAAGTTTATCTCGTTACCGCTGCTCAACACAATGAGAATTGTAAAAGAAAATTATCAAATTTGGAACAAGAATTTGTGAAACGTACCGCCCTGTTATAACGCCCCTAGTATAAAGAGATTGTTAGCAAACCATCACGTTCTGAGAATTACTGCATACGTCAATCGTCCGAAAAAGCGTCCATATGCCTGCAATGCCTACATATGCCACTCACGATGATATTATCATTACCATCACTTTCGCTCTCCTGAAAAAATAGGGATTAAGGGATAACTTAAAAGGATCATCAACGATCATTGGAGTTGCTCGATTGCTCTTACCTTGATTTCAACCTTGATAAGATAGTGTGAGAAAGTACCGTGTTGAGCATAACCTAAAATTGCAGCGCAAACACGACGCTGCAAGACACTGTCGCTGGAACTCGCCCGGATTTATCCACTTTGAGAATCCTCGGCTTTTGTCATGCAGCTTCCACTGCGGTGGCCCACGTAGATGAAAGAAGATTGTCTATCAAGTTGTCAACGAGAGATAAAGAAAATATGCTCATTTTATCTCACTCGTTCCCTCTCTTTCTCTCTTTATTAGCACTCAATTAGCAGACGCATGGGTGTAATTACATCGAGCAGACGCTGGATGGCTCCTGCACACAGGACGCGGTAGTGATCCTCAAATAAGAGATTGGACACCGTATCCGTCCGCCATAATGTTCAGGACACCTAGGCTACGTTCCAAAACTCTACTCTGAGTAGCAGGGTTAACCCTACGCCGTTCCAAAACGCGAAGTAAGTAACTATATGGGCGGAGCCTATTCGTTCCAAAAGTGAGAGTAAAGTAACCCCGGAGTTAACTCTATGAACCCTGCTTCCGAGGTGGGTTAGGAGAGTAAACTCTACTAAATTTAAATATAAACGCGGGATCTTAGAACATAATAAGCGCAATTGCCTCTATACTCCGCGGAAACGTTGGTCGTTGCTGTGATAAGTAAGAAATATAATATTAATAAACATATTAGATAAAGTATTTTATATATCACATATAATAAATAAGCATATTAATTTCTTTTTTAATGGTTTTTTAGTCTGTTTTAGGATTGAGAGTTACTTTCAAAAAAAGTAAGATTTATTAGGTTAGGTTAAGGTTAACTTTCAATCCTAAAACATTGTTAAAGTATTATACAGTATTATACATCGTTGAGCTTCCATTTTATTCGTTGCTAATACTACTTTTTCACGTTCCAAATCGTTCAACCAGAGTAACTTACTCTGGGCTTACTCTCTCCCCACTACCTTGGGTTCTTTAGAGTTGACGGAGTAGAGTTTTGGAACGCAGCCCTATATGGCGCGCTTTTAAAAACATGTTTAAATCAATTTAGTATTTATGTAGTTTAAACACACAAAAAATAAATTTAATTAAGAATTCTTATATGATTATATTGTTTTAAAAAAATCTGATTTTTACAAAAATTTAAAAATAAACCCGTTATAATTATGTGTTCAAACACTAGCGCGGAATATATACAACCACTATCAAAATTCTCTATCTTCCTATTTATATTTTAAATTACAAGAATTTAATAAATAATAATATATATTATTTTTGCATCCGACGTAGAAACATGTACGTACATGTTGAAAAGTAATTAAAGACAGAAAGCATTAGTTAGGTAATTATATCTGATATTTAATTAACCTATTAACCTACATATCTCTTAACCTATACTTCTTGTTTTTTAATAAAAAAGCCTTCTTTTTTACTTGCTATATATATTATATTTGTAAAGCCTTGTGTTTACGATCCAAGAACTTGGTCCGATATCTCAGACAGAGAAAGAATTGATCGATCGGACTTAAACAATTCGGCCAATTGACCAATGCGATTGGTCAATTCTTTCTCCGTTCGAGATCTCGGACCAAGTTCTTGGATTGTGGACACAAGGCTTTAGCATAAAGTTGATATAAATATTTTGTTAAATAATTATAATTTTAATGTTTTGATTTAATAGTTTATAATTTTAACAAAATTCATTTATTATTTAAGTATATTTATGAATATTTAACAAGTAAAACTTAAATTTCCCTCGTAGTTGTCCTGAACAATGTGGCGGATCAAGGAACCAATCAAAAGTTGTCTATACGGTGTCCAATCTCTAACTAGAGGATCTCTAGGACGCGGCAGCGCTTGCCGCGTGGCGGAAGTTGGTGCCACAGCCAACCAAATCTTTTGCCGCTTGGAAAAAGTTAAACTCGATCCAACTTTGATTGGCTAATGGCTCCTGCACACAGGTACGGAAATCCCTACGGCTCACCAGCGACTGTGTCGCAAGTAGTGGTTATTCGTGCAACTAGTAGCACGTTTTGCTTCGCGCGGCGCGTGAGTCGGGTGCAAGCTGACGCACCCTTACGTGACATGACGTGACATATACAGAACCATAGACCTAGTTTACACCGAGCACTTGGTACGCGTATTAAGTACTATATCCGTATCAAATCGCTTGATACGCTCGGTATAAACGCTCGCGGATTACTTTAGTGCGCTCTGGTCTGATACTCCTCAATCGCGAGTATCAGACCAAGTTGATACGCGTATCAAGAGATGTCAGCGCGCTGTAAACGCTTGATTCGATTCGAATTGGATCAAGTACGTATACCGCCGCTGCTGACTGTTGTTAGATTGAGGTTAAAGTTAGAATATTTTATAGGTACAAGATGAATTAATAATTATAAGTTGTTTAATAACTTGTGATATAGTTTCCAAAAAGTTCCTTTGTTTTTTACAAGTTCTTAAAAAGTCGTTTTTATTTATAGATATAATATAAATCATTAATTAAATAAATAGTTTGTTGTGTATGCAGGAAATATAAATATTTTTCCATTGATCTCAAAATGCGATATTAATTATGATAATTACTATAACTGTGAATTAGTGGTAGGTTTATGAGACAAACTTTGAATATTTTATAATAAAATATGTGGTGTACTGTACACATATAAAAGCTGTAATAATGTTGCATACAAAAAGATGTACAAATTAAAGAAATAAAAGATATAAAAAGATGTCAAAATTATATTATTTAATTCAAATATACACATAAAAATAATATCGAACATCACCGAAAACATTGGATTTTATCTGGATTAAAAACCTAACCTAACCTGTTGTGAGATTGAACGGTGTAAACAGGGACGTATTAAATGTTTAGTCCGCACCAACTTGATACGCGTACCAACCGATTTAACGGTGTAAACTAGACCATAGACATAATATATCTAGACCGAGCGTATGCCCTTATTTGAGGAGTGGGGGTATAGGTTCACATAAGAGTGAAATCACACGATACGGGAATCAGCGTGCGGGACAGAGGATGCGTGATTCGAACAGCCAATCAGCGCTCTTCCGCATTTTTCTGTACCTTTCCCGTATGCATTTGCGTTACTACTTGTGACTAGCGCGCTTTGTTCGCGAAATGACTTTACGTGAATCGGATCCCTAATCCCCGTCGAGAGTCGAATTTCACAAACATTTTAATAGCTTCTTGTAACATTAACAATTTATTATCCATTTTTAATCTTTGCCCCAGAATTCTAGACACAGATCAACAGTGAAGCATACGCAAGATTTTAGTGTGCCCTGTGCACACGATACGGGAAAATGACCAAAAATGCGTTATAGAATTCAAAAATAATTTTTGTAATAATATAATTTTAAATAAAATTTGTTCAATACTATCGCAGTAATGCTTATTTCAATATTTTAAATAGTATACTTGAATAAAATTAACAAATATTACTGTTTTGGTTAAATAATTATGTCTTAAATTATATATTTATTTCCCGGAACGCGTCATTTTCGGGTCTTTCACGCACTATGTGCACAGGGCACAAAATACATGCGGGATAGAAAAATGCGGAAGAGCGCTGATTGGCTGTTCGAATCACGCATCCTCTGTCCCGCACGCTGATTCCCGTATCGTGTGATTTCACCCTAAGGCTGCGGTCACATGATGCGTCATGCGTGATGCGGGATAGGACGCATCACGCAAGATTTTCGTCCGCCCTGTGCACATGATACGGGAAAAGGGGGTTATGACGCGTTTATGTAAAAACATAAATTAAAAAATAATTCTTTTTAGACGATATTTTATTGATTCGCGAAATGTATAATACTCTTCAATATTAATTTTACCTTTGTCTTTACATTATTAAAAACTTCGTCAATACAATTTACAACTTGAAAAAATATTTTTAAATTCTGTAGCCGAATTTTTGGCTAAATTCCGTACCATGTGCACAGGGCAGACGAAAATCAAGCGGGATGCGTTATGCGGGATAGCTCTGATTGGTTGTTGCTATGACGGACGCCTATCCCGCATCACGCATGACGCATCATGTGACCGCAGCCTAAAGGCCATCACACACAAAATGCTTAGCGTAGCATAAGCATAGCATAAGACCGCTGGACCAATGAGCATCCAGCATAAAGTCGCCATATTAATTTACATAAGATGCTCATTGGTCCAGCGGTCTTATGCTATGCTTATGCGACGTTATGCATTTTGTGTGTGATGGCCTTAAGAAGTCGCTGCGTGACCGTTCCTTCTCTCTCGTACGGAAGATACGTTTGCGCATATGTTTAATCTTTAAGTGACGTGGCCTGGAGTTGTTCGAAAGAGAATTGTTATTTTTTAACAAAAATTTATATAACTTTCTCAGTATCCTAAGGAGATTTTGTTAGTGAACAGAATAGTGCTAATTAATTTACATTTTTGTGTATGAAGAGAATCGTAAGTACTTATTAATTTTTGACTAACCTAGCTGTTATAAGAATTTTATTTTTTTAAGAATTATTTCCAATACTATTCATCATTCTATATTTCTATATTAAAAAGTAGACAATTATATAGAAAAGAATAGAAGTTAAGTTAATGTTGAAAGTATAGCTGAGAAAGCAAACTACTTGTACTTATTGTACTTAAAAAAATGAACTGTTAATCTTATAGTATGATGACGACATATGAAGATTTTATTCAACAAAACGAAGATAGGGATGGTGTGCGTTTAACATGGAACGTATTTCCCTCATCACGTATTGATGCTACCAGACTGGTTGTCCCGTTGGGTGCTTTATACCAACCAATTAGAGAACGAGCAGATCTTCCGCCAATTCAATATGATCCAGTTTTATGTACAAGATCTACCTGCAGAGCTATTTTAAATCCATTATGTCAAGTGGACTATCGTGCAAAACTATGGGTCTGCAATTTTTGCTTTCAGAGGAATCCTGTAAGAAAAGAGACCTTTTTCTTTTAGCATAAGCCATATTATTATAACTGCATATTGAATTTTATCACAATAACTAGGGTTCAACAATATTAATTGCTTAATTGAAATATGTATACAGATAGCTAAGTTTAGGAAGAGCAGATTTTGCAAAATGTATTGTAAATTTTGTCGACAGGAAAGCTGTAGATTAGATATCCAATCTGGCATGTACATGTAGGATTTTTACAGAGGTGTAACAAAATTTTTCAAAATATGTTTGCAAATTAACGGTAAAAATCAAACAGTGTTGCAATATGCTTTGACGTACTTGTGACACAGTTTAATGCATACTGATGGCAGATATATAGTAAAAATCAAGCAGTGTTGCCAGTGTTGCAAAATGCTTCGACACACTTGTGTGACACAGTTTAATGCATATTGATGACAAATATAGAGCATAATTTGCACATAACAGATTGTATTTGATTTCTGCTGTCAATCTGCTGCCATATTAGCAGACTCAGTAAAACATGAGTTTAATGTTGGCACAGTTGATATCAATTTCCTAGCTCTTTTGAAAGGTCTCCCGCACGGTTCTTATGAGGAAAATGTTTTCGGTCAATTTGCTTGAATTTTTGGTATGTTGTAGTTCTTGTGTCTTTGATACAAAGTATGAAATTTTATCAACTTTCTATAATTAGTTTCTGAATCGTAGGAATTTGAAAGTCTCTTTTACAAGAACTGTTCATACGTTTGTCTACACGAATTTACACTTGTATGCTTGCTCGCATATGCATAGGATATTCGGAAATTCAGCCGACAAACTTTCAGAGATTGTCGGAGGCACCATAAGGATCATTCTTTGCAAATGGACCTAGGGTCAAAAACGTGTCGTTACATCGTTACGGCATACAGGGTGTTTGACATACAGGGCGTTTATTTGCTCGAATCTGTAATAAAAAATGGGCCAAACCAGCACTTGGGCAGTTATAAGAGTAGATCCCCCATCATTTACCACCCCTACCTTTATTCGTGGATACGATCTTTTTCGAACACTGTATGCCGTAGCGATGTAACGACACGTTTCCGACCCTAGGTCCATTTGCAAAAAATGATCCTTATGGTGCCCCCGACAATCTCTGAAAGTTTGTCGGTTGAATTTCCGAACACCCTGTATATCTGTGTGTATGAATGTTCTTAAATGCTTTATGTTATGTGACTGCATAATATGTACGCACATGTCGCGCGCGCGATGTGTTATATGTGTATGTATCACGCGCATATTATATTCTTGCTTGTGTGTACCATTACCACTACAGTTTATGAGAGGGGGAGGCATTTATCACACTAATAATAGAAAGTTGATGAAATTTGAGACTTTTTATCAGGGACACAAGAATTACAACGTATCACAAATTCAAGCAAATTGATCGGAAACGTTTTTCTCATAAGAATCGTGCGGGTCTATTACTGCTAATCTGCAGGCAGTTTGCTTACTGGTATGCGCGCGCGCGCGTGTGCGTGTATGCGTGTGTGTGTGCGTGAATGCATACGTGCCTTATATTCCACTAGTATGAATTATATAAAACAGGACAGACATTCAACTTTTGCTTGGTAAAATATGTTAAGTATAAGTTAATTAATTACAGCATAGTTTGTATTAAAACCAAATCTCATATTGCATTTTTGGACTTACTTTTATTAAACTTTTTGCTTATTTTTGTGTGTAATATATGTGTTTAAAGTTTGTATTATTATTCATGCATAATAAAAATAAATAAAAGTCTTAATAAAAATAAGTCTAAAAAAACTAAATATATTAAAAGTAAACCAAGCTGTTTAATTATTTTATTAAAATTAAATAAAATAGAAATATTCTTATTTATTTCTGTCTTTCATAGAAAATGTTCGATATATTTACTGTTTATCAAATTTTACTTTTTCCCAAATAGACTAAAAATAGCAACACATTTTTCTCATACATATGTTACTGGAACTTCTAAAAGAAATTTCTTCAATATGAACAGCAAATAGGCCTTATATGCAATAGTGCTTTACCATATTTAATTAAATGTTAAAAAATATTTAAATAATAGTTTTAATGAAAAATAGATTTCTGTCATACAATAGATCGGTTGCATCAAATCTATTGCATATAGATCTATTGATCTTATTCATTGAGTCCAAATCTTTTAGATTAATTATTATTATTTTTGAAAATATTTGAAAAAAGAACTATGGTAGTTATTATGGTACTTTAAATAAGTTAAAGAAATGCACACACAAGGTTGTTATAAACTTATTATGATAAAGGGAAAATTTTATATTTCAAGTTAGTAAGAACATTTGCTGAGTTACACATTCAGATGGAGAGATGTATCGAACATTTCTTACAATGAGAATAAAAGTATTTTTATAAATAATATATATATATATACATATATATGTATATGTAATTGATATAGAATATTCATATATTTTAATATTTTTTAGTTTCCACCACAATATGCTGCAATTTCAGAACAACATCAGCCTGCAGAACTGATCCCAATGTTCTCAACAATTGAGTATACAATAATGGTAGGTAATAAATTATAAATAAAGTAGAAAACAAAAGTTTTTAGTTCTATTTATAAAAAACATAAAAGATATAAGTATGGATGTTAAAATATTTACTTTTGCTGTAAAAGTTTAAATGTCATAATTTTTTCAACATTTTCTTAATTTAATTATTTTACTAGATTCAGTATGTGTATGTGTATGTATTACTTTATTAAATTAATTATCATACTTTTGTGTCTATACACATTTCATACAATAAATAAAAATAAATATTTAAAGAAGTTTATACTATTCATGAAAAAGCAATACTTATTACAAAATTTATTATAATTTTACGTTTTTAAAGTTGAATTATTAGTATCATGGCAGCCCCAAAAAAACATTTTTTACAAGAGTAAATTGCAAAAATCATCATCATCGTCAATGGCGCTACAGCCCAAACTCGAGCCTTGGCCTCCTCTTAGAGGTTTCAGTAATCGCTTTAAATTCAGATGTGCGGGTGATTAGCCCACAGCACCCTGGCATGGTGGATGTTGCCATATAGTATTTTTATAAAAATAGGGAATCTAAATGTTATGAAAAATTTATTGAACATCTATTTATGCTTGTATTTATTTTATACATATATTGTTTTCACTTTTGCCTTCTATTAAGAGTATTGGTTTTAATTTTATTTTCATGTGCATAATTTATTATTTGTGTGGATGTGCTCGCTCGTGCGTGTGTATGTGTAAAAATGGAATTGTAAATTAAATTAAATGTCAAACTTATATATATAACATTATGTTTAGCGTGCCCAATGTTTACCACCTATATTTCTACTTGTTGTGGATACTTGCCTGGATGATGAAGAATTAGGAGCACTTAAAGATTCGTTACAAATGTCATTATCTCTACTTCCACCTAACGCCCTCATCGGTCTTATTACATTTGGTAGAATGGTACAGGTTCATGAATTGGGATGTGATGGTTGTAGTAAAAGTTATGTATTCCGTGGCACAAAAGATCTTCAACCAAAACAAGTTCAAGATATGTTAGGTAATAGCTAAGTTTTAAGTTATTTATCCTCAATTATTGGTATATATGATTTAATTTATTTTGTATTTTGATAGGTATTGGTAGACCAATTCCAGGGCAAAATCCAAATCAGCCGAGAGGACCTAGTATACAGCCATTACCACCTGCTAATCGTTTCTTACAACCGGTACACAAATGTGATATGAGTTTAACAGATCTTTTGGGAGAGTTACAACGTGATCCTTGGCCTGTAGGACCAGGAAAACGTCCATTACGATCTACAGGCGTGGCATTGGCAGTCGCCACAGGTCTTTTAGAAGCTAGTTATGCAAATACTGGGGCTAGGTATTTATATATTGTGATAAATATTGGCTATAATGTCATTAAGATTATAATTGATATCCTATTAATCCAATATATTTAAGGATCATGTTATTTGTTGGTGGACCATGTTCTCAAGGACCTGGCCAAGTAGTAACTGATGATTTGCGACAACCAATTAGATCACATCATGATATTCAAAAGGATAACGCTAAGCACATGAAGAAGGCAACTAAGCATTACGATGCACTTGCGTCACGCGCTGCAACTAATGGTCATATAATAGATATTTATTCTTGTGCTCTTGATCAAACTGGTTTATTAGAAATGCGCCAATGTTGTAATTCTACTGGTGGTCACATGGTGATGGGAGATTCATTTAATTCTTCTTTATTCAAACAAACTTTTCAACGGGTATTTGTTAAGGATGCTAAGGGTGACCTAAAAATGGCATTCAATGCCACTTTAGAAGCAAAAACATCTCGGGAGATTAAAGTTTCTGGAGCAATTGGACCTTGTGTATCATTAGGAGTGAAAGGATCTAGTGTTGGAGAACAAGAAGTAGGTTTAGGTGGTACTTGTCAATGGAAATTTTGTTCGTTGACACCATCTACAACAACAGCGTTATTCTTTGAAGTTGTAAATCAACATACAGCTCCGATTCCGCAAGGTGGAAGAGGTTGTATTCAATTTATTACTCAATATCAACATAGCAGTGGACAAAGAAGAATTAGAGTTACTACTGTTGCAAGGAAGTAAATATCTTTTTCTAATTTTTAATATACAATTACACTACAATTTAGAGATTTTTTTTCGTTTCTTAAAATATCCTTAATTACAGTTGGGCAGATGCATCATCATCCCTGCATCATATAAGCGCTGGATTTGACCAGGAAGCAGCAGCTGTTCTCATGTCGCGTTTGGCTGTATTCAGAGCAGAAAGTGACGACGGTCCGGATGTTTTAAGATGGGTTGATCGTATGCTGATTAGACTTGTTAGTAGTTTTTTAATGCACAAAATCATGCAAAGTATAATGCTTGGATGACATAATTTTTATGTCATTTATATATTCTTTATTATTTTTTCTGATATAAAATCTTATTTTTACAGTGTCAAAAGTTTGGAGAATATACAAAAGATGATCCAAATAGCTTTAGATTGGCACAAAACTTTTCTATGTATCCACAATTTATGTATCACCTGCGCAGGTCCCAATTTTTACAAGTATTTAATAATTCTCCAGATGAAACCAGCTTTTATAGGTAAACATTTTTTATTTTTGTGAAATGCACATGGTTTCTTACTTTAATACATATATTAATATTTAAAATTTTGTCGACGTCTATATTGACAAATGTACATACAGAGTTAGGCAAAAGTATGGCAATCCCTAAATTTTACGAAAACTGCATTTTCGAGAAAAATGTTTCAGACAAAAGTTGTACGGTTTCAAGGGGGACATAAGATGGTGGCAATGATTTGGCCTTGGATAGTCGTTTGAAAATTACGTGAAGGTTATTTTCAATTTCTTCCTCTATATTGTTTAAAAGGGCATAAAATAAGGAAAATTTTGGCGCAAACCAGAAGTCGATATGTTGACCCATTCGGGGGTTATTTAGGATCAAAAAAGGCTTTTTCGAACTTTGACCCTAAATAACTCCCAAACGGATCAACGTACCGACCTCTGGTTTGTGCCAAAAATTTTCCTTATTTTATATACTACAATATGAGAGGTTTTATTTGAAATTTTGAGTTGGAATCCCCCTGGGACACCGAAAAATTTTAAGTAGATATATAAATACAAGTATACGCACGTGTGCGCTGTATGGCGTATATATGCATGTATTGTAGACTTGGGTTGTGTTCCGATATTCACTGCCAGTACTGAAAATTTATAGTATGCATAACGTATACTACATAATTTTCAGTACTGACAGTAAATAATGCAGCCTTAGATGGATTCCCGTTGGAGGCATGAAATCAGCATTAGTATGAGGCAACAATAGAAAGAACAGACGAGGAATGAAGTGGTTGCCTTGCTTGTTCTGAAAAAGAGAGATGTGCATTATCTTTTTTCATCTCTTATATTTCCCCTATTCGCCTTTTCCTGGAGTATCATGTGATAAATAGCAAAAAATACATCTGATCATGCATATCTCTATTTTTCAATGTTGTCAGTTGTCGCCTATGAATGCGCAGTTTATTTAAATGTTTCTGTGATATGTATATTCTTTTTGTTATTTTTCAGACATATGCTTATGCGTGAAAATGTAGCAGATTCTTTGGTTATGATCCAACCAGTTTTATATAGTTATGGATTTAATGGCCCACCGGAGGCTGTATTGTTAGATACTTCATCTATTCAACCTGATAGAATTCTGTTGATGGATACATTCTTCCAGATACTTATATTTCATGGAGAGGTAAATAAAATAAATTAATAAATTAACTAAGTTGAATTTTTAGAGAATAACAATATACAAAAAATGCAGAAATGTACAAATAATTTATATATATATCAAACGAATAAGTAACACATTAACTTCGTCAGCGATTATTAACCAAATTGAGAATTTTAATCGACATGATTGGCAATCAAGATATACGCGTGTTAAGATTTGAAATTTATTATAACTAATAAATTTTTTAAATCCTTTTTGTGTATTTCCAAGTACACGAATTTCCAATCTACTGAACTGCGTGCCGACCAATTTGTCAGACTTTTAAAACACAGTTTCGTTGGAGAATTAAAATCCCCCACCCCCCTGATTGAAAGAAATTATTGCGAAAAATATTACCTCAGCCAGGGTATTTATATATATCATTGCCTCAAACTTATATAAAACTCAAAATATACAAATTCTGAAATTTTTTTTGTATATTCCTGCATTTATATGTATATATATATATGTCTGCGCATAAGCCTGCATGATTAGGCTTCGTGTTACATTTGTTTTACGGCTGTTTATTAACTGCTAAGGGAAAGGGATAGACCTCGAAATATTTTCGAAGTGCTGAAGTGATCTGAAGTTATTTTATACAAATATCTTTCTATTTGGAAATGGCACGCAAGAATTCTCAACGTGTCATTTCTTGTCTCTGACGTCACGATCTCGCATACCGCGGCGAGAGTCCAGGAGCCATAAACTAAACAGTAGAAAAAAATAATGAAAAATAATGATCAATTTACAATTGACAGACTTTTGTATTTAAATTGTGTTTTCTTTATGTAATCAATTAATTTATTTCATGGTAATTATACAGTAATACGGACCACCCTCCGATGACCTTGACCTTGACATATGTTGTCAAGGTCACCCTCCTGAGTGACCTTCAGAAGGTTTTAGCCGTCGCGGTCGCTCGTTATTCGTTAAAAAGTTATTAACAAAAAAGTTTGGAAAATATAGCAGTTATTTTGAGTATTGAAAGGTATAAACGACTGATATTTATGTGAAAATAGTACATGTATGAACAAAGGAAAATTATTTAAAGCAGTGAATTGTTGGTATATTGAAAGAAAAGTTATTTAAAGCAGAGAATAGAGAGTATGTGCTTCAACTTACAAAGCACATACTTGTAAAGCACGTCACTAACCTATAGGTTTTGTTAATAACCAACTATTATTTGCTTTAACAAAGCTTTAACATGCTTTTGCCATGATTAAAGCAGAGAATATTTGTATTCACGCTTTCTAATACATAAAATTGTGTATATACTTTTCAATATACCAACTATTCTCTGCTTTAAATAACTTTCCTTTCAATATACCAACAATTCACTGCTTTAAATAATTTTTCCCGCTAAACTTTTTTTGTTTATAACTTTTTAATTAACAATGACCACCAGCTAAAACCTTCTGAAGGTCACTCAAGAGGGTGACCTTGACAACATATGTCAAGGTCAAGGTCGTTTATGCCTTTCAATACTCAAACTAACTGCTATATTTTCCAAACTTTTTTGTTAATAACTTTTTAACGAATAACGAGCGACGGCTAAAACCTTCTGAAGGTCACTCAGGAGGGTGACCTTGACAATATATGTCAAGGTCGAGGTCATCGGAGGGTGGTCCGTATTACTGTATAATTACCAAAATATGATTTTATTAAACCAAAATATCGTGATGAAGTTATATATAATCTTATAAAAGATGCTATAAAGAAATGTGTTGCATATGCATGCACGCACGCGTGTTGTGTATATTTTACAGTATCTTTTACATAATCTTTACAGGGGCAAAATATTTGTTTGTATTGTTTTAAAATTTGTGTTCTTATAGACTATTGCACAGTGGCGACAGTTGAAATATCAAGACTTACCAGAATACGAAAATTTCCGGCAGTTACTAGCAGCACCTGTTGATGATGCTGCTGAAACATTAGCTGTTAGATTTCCTGCGCCTCGGTATATTGATACGGAACAAGGTGGTTCTCAAGCCAGATTTTTATTAAGTAAAGTCAACCCAAGTCAGACACATAATAATATGTATGCTTATGGTGCGGTAAGTAAACATATTGTATATTTAATATTTTGACGTTAAAATGTGTAAAAATAGATAGAAAATAATGATAGATATTTATTTGTATTTTCATTATATATGTTATTATTTATATACATGGAAAGACATGATAAAAAACATGTCTTGGCTAAACAGAAATTTGTAATAGAGAATGTTCTTTATATAATCTAAAAATTTCATGGAGATTCTTTCCATTTCTTTATTTAATAAAATAAAAATATACAATTTATGTTGTGGCAGTTTTCTTGGTAGAATTGCAACTTGTGGTTCAATTATAAAAAAGTTGAATGTTAAACATTTAGAAATAACGAACATAAATAGTGAACATTTAGAAATAGCAAACATAAATTTGACATGTATATTTTTACTACAAAAATCTTTATTTCAAATCGGTTAAAGAATCTGTAATAGATTATTGTACAATAATCTATTTGAATGTTTACGTAAAAGTTACATACTATGTGTGTAACTAATATTGTTTTTTATGTTACCGTGATCCTGTGAACTAGGGGATGCCGATACCTAATGGGGTGTGTTATTTTATTTATTTATTTTTTCTTCTGTTTGCTTAGCCTCTTGGTGATCGGATTTTTTAAGATTAACAGCATTGATATTTATGAAAAATGCAATGTTTTGCAATTTTATATTAAATAAATCTATTCATTTTATAATTTAGTTTATTATTTATACATAATATTTTTATATTATTAGTACTTTACTTTTTTGAATAATTTTATTTTCTAAAAATGTAAGAAGAAAACATTTAAGAATTTTTTAATTGAACATGATTTTCTAATTAATATCTATATTTTATTCTTCATGTACACGGGTATCTCAAACTCTATTGCATGAACTGCTAATAACAAATTTCTAGAGGTCCTTTGAATATACATATAAATCCTTATACCAAAATAGTTAAAGTTGCAACAGTTTTAAAATAAAAAGCGCTTAGAGTTAGTCAATTCGATCGTTCAAAGTTTGCATGCTCAACTATGGTTATAGTGCATTGTAGTAAAGACATTCTTGGCATTTATTTATTAGCTTAAATATTCACAATTATTCAGAGCAGGACATTGACATTACACCGCGATGCAAGGACACAAATTTGAACAATTTGATTAAGGAGGGTGGTTACTCAAATCAAAATGATAAGAATTAGTTCAAAATGGAGGATATTTGTCTACGGGAATCTGTCGTTCATACCAAAATTAAAGACAATTGTCTACATGGTTGTCGAGTAATTAATTATTGAATTATTGCGTTTTTAACATTTTTTCTACGTTGCCCGTGTATAAGAGTATATCAAAATGATAAGAATTAGTTCAAATTTATGGAGGATATTCGTCTATGGGAATCAGTTGTCCATGCCAAAGTTGAAGACAATTGTCTGCATGGTTGTCGAGTTATTAATTATTGAAGTTATACTCTTATACATGGGCGAAACATTATACATAACTTATGCATAGCAAAAATATTAAAAGTGCAAGCAACGCGTGTGAGCAATGCGAACACACCTATAAACTTTCTCTTCTCGCCGCGCCGCCTGCCGCGCAGCGGGACACCAACCACCCTCCTTAGCTAATTTTAAATTTTTTCCATTTAAAAACTATTTTAATTTTGATATCTTAGTATGGAAGGATTATCATTTTTAAAGATCTATTATTATAGTTGGTGCGGTAGATCCGAGAAATTTGTATATTTTTGAGGCTCTATTTTTAAATATAATAACGTAAAAAAAATAATTTTAGTTTTAATGTTATCAATGGGTTAATTACATGAAAGCCTTCAAAAAATTGAAATATGTAAGTTTTTTTGGTTATATTAAAGTTATTAGTTGTTAAATACTTTCTAATATTTGTTAAAAATAAAAAAAAAATAGTTTTAAGCTTACATCTGATGAGGTTAAAATTATTAAATTAAAAAATATGCCCCAAAATTATTTAAACTGAAATATACGGCATTCCACACTTATCGGAAAGATATTTTAGATATACACTTTTGAGATACCTATTTATATTTATTTTTTGGAAACTTTTAAAATAAAATATTTCTAATTTTAATATTTTTTATACATATTTTAAAACTTAATTTACAAAATTTTTTTTACTTTTAACTTAAAATGTTTCTGTTTAGTATACATTATTGAAATTGTTTCTGAATATAATTCCGTTAAAAAATGTTTAAAACAGTTTTCGGTAAATTTGTAATAAAAAGTTTTAGAAAACAGTTTTGGTTACAAAATTTTATATGTTAAATAAGAAAATATTTCTGAATATTTACTTAATAAAAATCTCTTCTCCCCTCTTTTTCTATTTCTCCTCGTTTTATACTTCTATCTTCTTCATAAGGGTGTACTACAGATATACATTCTCTCTTTTTCTCTTTATCTCTACTTTTATCTTTCTTTTTCTGTCTTCTCTCTAACAAGCGCTTGAGTAAATAGAAATTAAAATATTTCTAGTAATTTAATATAATTGAAAAATTGAGCTATACATATGTTTAGCAGTTATTTTCAATGCCAAATAAAAGCAAGAAAATTTGAAACTATAAATATTGTGTTTCCATAATTTAGTAACGAATAATTATGTCGTTTGGTTTGTTTTATTTAGGAGAGTGGTGCCCCTGTCCTGACGGATGATGTCAGTTTACAAGTATTTATGGAACATTTGAAGAAATTAGCTGTATCATCTACAGCATAAACTAATACATTATATTAATATTATAAAAGATATATAAGCTGTAAGAGTTACATATATTATGATAAATATTCATTTATTATGCACACAATTTATATTTAGAAAAATAAGAATAAATTAATGTTATTATAAAAATTATATAGAAAAGTAAAGTAAGCGAATAAAAATCGAATATGTAAATATAACATACACATTAATATTACGCATTAAAATAAATCGAAAAAATGCTTAGGCAATGTATAGTAATTTTATTATTTTATATTTTAAGAGGCTTCTAAAGTGACAGTAATTAAAGGAGACCGGGGCGAAAACGTCTTCGGGGTGAAATCAAATATCTCGGAACCTGTATATTGTGCGAACTCGCTACTAACATTGTAAACGCTGTTTATGGTACCCATATGTGACCAACGGAGTTTCGGCAGGTTACCTGCCGTGTTATGATTTTTACGAGGGCAAACGTGTTTTCGGAAGGTGAAAGTGAAATTTTCTGCGCGTGGAAATTTTGTAATATCTGCAATAATATTTGCTCTCCAAATCTCGAGGTACATGATTATAAAGAGTAATACATGCTGAACATGAATCCAGTGTAGTTTTTTCATTATCGTTGATATCTAATATTTCGTGGGCGATCAAACCTGAAACTTGTGTTTGGGGCTAATTCGTCAGTAAGTACCCGGGGTGGACTTTTATAATATTGGCAAATTTTCTAATTTTATTATATTTTTCAGTCTTTTCTACCCTTATTTCATATATATTTCTTTAATATTTGGTTGATTAGTTCTTGAGTCATAGAATCCGTACACATACACAAAAACAAAATGATGAAACATTTTAACACTTTAATTAATAAATGTTTACATTTTTCTATTAACAAATAATTAATAAAATGTATCCTATCAGTTTTCATAATCGGAATTATGTATTTATGGAGTGACGACTCTGCCCCGGCATTTTTGAGATTTCAATTTTTCCACCGTTGTCGTTTTTGCTCTATACCGGTTAAACAAAGCGACGTAGACAAAAATTTCCTATATAAATTTTTTAGCTAAAGGTTCACTCTTTACAACGGCATACCACATTTAACTAAAATTATTTATTTTGTTGTTAAAAATCGGCACCAAAGAAAACTGTCGATCTCGCTCCGGTCTCCCCTATCGATATTTTTTCATTTTAAGGGGATCCTGCAGACCTCAACAAAGTTAGCCCCCCCCCCCCCAAGTGGATTATTGATAGTTTTTTTTTTTTACCAATCGTTTGGTGCGAGGGGTCTACCGCACTCGGCAATAGGTGTACAAATTTTAGGCAATAAACGGCAATAACAAGGAAATAACTAGGAAATAACTAGGCAATAACTAAGCAATAACTGGAAAATAAGCGGCAAAATTGGGCAAAAAAATCAGCCTTGCGAGGAAACATTTTGACACGGTTCCGTCAAATCGTCATTTTTATATACAGAATGTCTGAGACTATCCGTGCACCCCTTTTAAAATGAAAAAATGTGGTTTTTATTAAAAAATTTCAAAAATTTTGATAAGTAAATCTGATACGCTCTTTCTATCGAATGCTGCGATATTTTCATCTTCCGGTACTGACCATAAATGAGCTATTTAGATCAAAAATCGAATTTTTTAAATGGGACCCCCACTTTTTATTGCATATTCTTGTAACCCTTATCGAGACGTTTTCAAAACACTATAATAAAGCTCTCTTTCGTTAAGAATTTTCTGAGATATTTCAAATTTTGTCATGATATTTTTAATATACAATATGAAATAAGAATAATGAAAGGAATCGATTGTTGTAAAAAAGAAAACAGAATAGTTATTTTAAGAAATTTGATTGCATCTTGTAGACGCATACAATTTTACAAATTGCAAATGTAAAAGTTAATATCATTATTCGATTCCTTTCATTATTCAACGTATAAAAGTATCAAGATAAAGTCATCGAAAATTGAATACTTTACGAGACATTTCATATTTTATATTAAAATGATTATAACAAAATTTGAAATATCTCAGAAAGTTCTTGACGAAAGAGAGCTTTATGATAGTGTTTTGAAAACGTCTCGATAAGGGTTGCAAGAATATGCAATAAAAAGTGGGGGTTCCATTATAAAAATTCGATTTTTGATCTAGATAGCTCATTTCCGGTCAGTACCGGAAGATGAAAATATCACCATTCAATAAAGCGTATCCGATTTACTTATCAAAATTTTTAAAATTTTTTATAAAAACCACTTCCTTTCATTTTAAAAGGGGTGTACGAGTGGTCTCAGACACCCTGTATATTATATATTTATGATATATTCAGCGTTGAAAAGGCAAAATAAAGTGTTAGTTCAGTACTATTGTGGAACATTAAATTTTGGTGAATTTGGCTGAAACTTCATAAATAGATAGTTTCTATTCTGTGATGCTGATCAAAAGTCAAAATAAGGTGTTATTTCAGTACCTACTATATTGTGGAATAGTGGATTACAATGTATTATTCTACAGAACCACACACTTATTTCTTTTATTAATACAAAAGTATGTATTTATGTGAAAAAATATGCGTACATGCATGTATACATTGTATACCTATATAGCATATATGAATTATGTTATAAGGTTATAATTCATATGTATATATATATACATGCATATACATATATTTTTTTTCACATAAATACATATTTTTCATACTCTAATTTCTCTCCTTTTTCTTGAGAATAGAAAGCAATAACTTCAGAAATAGGGAAATATATGCGTAATGTTCGGCAATAACGGCAATGTTTAGGCAATACTTAGTCAATAACGGTAATAAAGGCAATACTTGGGCAATATAGGAAATTAAAGTAATAACTGCAGAAATATGGATTTTATTGCCGTTTTCGGCAATAGGTGTACACTTTTTCAAGGTGCGGTAGACCCCTCGGTTTGGTGGTTGATTGGTAGTATTTGGTACCGTATTCAAAACGTTTGGTAGTTTCTCGTTTTTTTAGGAAATCGAAAGAACAAATATTTGATCTTCTTTTAGCCCCCCCACTTTGACTGTGGTAATTCTATTTTTTTTAATTGATCGGCAATTGATTGGCAGTGTTTGGTACCGCATTGAAACCTTTTGGTGGTTTTGCGTTTTAAAAAGAAAGAATTAATTGTTAACAAATTTTTAACCTTCTTTAGCGCCTCCACTTTGACTGTTGGGAATTTTAAATTCTTTTTTACCAATCGTTTAGTGGTTGATTTTTAATGTTAAGAGCTGTAAGTTATTGAAAATTTTATTTTTTCAAAAAATTGTAGGGTCGGCAGGAGACCCAGGCCAAGGTCGGTAAATGACGCGTCGGTAGCGACGCTACATAAGGTCTTCTCACGGCCGCCATTTTGGGTCCGGTGATTGTGTATTAGTGCACGTCGTACAACAGTTGTTAATGTGTGCGTAGTTCGCCATTCGCCACTAGTGTTTTCAGCGCCTCTACTAGTTTACGCCCGTGAGTTGGAACTACGTAGCCAAAGTTCAATATGTTTACATGCTTTTACTGATGATAATGGTCAGTATTCGTTTTATACCAAAGCTCTTTCTTTTGGATTCTTAGAAAATCCTTTAAATGGTATATTTAACTATATTTCTTTAGTTGAAGGTCATTTGCAAGCGCATTTTGATAGATGTGCTCTGCACCCTCGATTATTTGAGCATTTATTACAAATGATCGAAAAATGGGCACCTTATAAAGAATTAACTATCTCAAACATTTGTGCGGAACGTACTAAACCTTGTAATTTCTTCTACAATATTTTACGTCGATATATTCATATTCGACAAATTATTTTTGTTAACGAGCAAAAAAAGAAAATACGTTTATCGAAAAATAAATCCTTTGCTTCAAAAAGTGCTTATAGGCAATCTATTTTCTAAAAATCCAAATTATTTGCAAAGCAATGCTGTTATTGTTTTCAAATATTTATTTTAATAGCAATATTATTTAAATAAATATTTTTTTTGCAATATTTTAATCGC
Source organism: Leptothorax acervorum (assembly GCA_035220615.1). Classification (NCBI taxonomy): domain Eukaryota; kingdom Metazoa; phylum Arthropoda; class Insecta; order Hymenoptera; family Formicidae; genus Leptothorax; species Leptothorax acervorum. Next base: position 433,964 of record JASTWQ010000071.1, read on the forward strand.
CAGTTGTCCATTTAAATGATATTGCTGTTAATTATTACTGGCGGAAAAAAATGTATTATTTGCGTTATTATTTTATTATAATTACATGTTTATTAATAAAAATATAAGATTATTGGAACATTTAATTTCTAGTCTAATTATTTTAAAACTCAATGTTTATAATTAAGAGTTAGTAATAAAATTAGTTAATATATTTGAGAATGCATGCTGTTTATTTTTCTAATTTCGACCAAGTATTATTTATTTTTATGTTTTTTAACTTAACCTAACTTTTAAACAGCGTAAACATTAACATTTGTCTAAAAATTAAACATTATAAATCAATACAAAGGAAAATAGCCATACGGTCCAAGCTTGGATCTTAGGCAGCTCAATATAGGTTCGTACCCTGGCTGGGGTAATATTTTTCGCAATAAGTTTTTACAGTGATTTTAATATTAAATCGATATCGATTTAATTAGGGAAGGGAGAGGGAATTTCTAATGTTCCAACAATAGCTGTGTTTTAAGTCCGACAAATAATCGGCGCGCAGTTTAATATGTTGAAAAATACGCGTATTAAATACATATTGAAAATAATTATATTGAGCTGCCTAAGATCCAAGCCACAGTATAACCATACCCAGTAGCGACACTCAGCCGTCCGACCCGGTATGAAATTTTAGTGCGCATGTGCGAGTCCGTACATCTTACCTGTAGGTATGACAGAGAGAAAGATACTTTCCTCTCTTTCTCTCTTAAGCGTTTGTACATCTCAGAAGATGGCGGCGAGTCATGTGACCTGGGACCCTCTACATCAAAGGTGCCGACACTCAGTGTCGCTACTGGGTATAGTTATACTGTGTCCAAGCTTGGACCGTATGGCTATTTTCCTTTGTATTGATTTATATCTTAACGGTCTTAACATATATTGTTTAAACATTATATTTTTTTGCTGATCAGCTCAAGGTCCGTAGATAGACGCGACGTACCTGTCGTCGCGCTGTCGTCGCGTCTATAATCTACGGACCTTGGATCAGCTGAGCGTTGTTGTCGCCATTTTGGATCCAAACAGCTCGAAGTGCGTGAGAAGACCTTATGTAGCGTCGCTACCGACGCGTCATTTACCGACCTTGACCCAGGCAAACTCCGAATCGATATTGGAGACCTCGCGTGGTGACAACGCGAAACTCCGGTTTCAGTGTTACCAACGTTGAAAAACTAATTTCAGGTTCCATGTAGTGGTGTATGTCACCGCCGTAGAGTTAGCAGACAAATTGAATATTTTTGAATTATTCTTTTTCATATAATTTGGGAATTATTTGGGGAAGTTTGGGAAAATTGTTTAAACATTTGGGAAATAATAGATTTTTTGTTATTAACAAAATTTATCGAGCGTCAAGTTAGCAGATAGCAACTTATAGCGTTTTCGATTGAAGCGGATTTGATCGACCCGAGAGCGATTAATGACGTCACTTCAGCAAATCGAGCAATGCTATTGGTCGAAATGCAAAAGTGACGTCATTAATCGATCTCGGGTCGATCAAATCCGCTTCAATCGAAAACGCTATTAGACTTAGTCGAGTCGTCTATCCCCACCAAGCGATCAGAAGAAAGAGAAAGTCGAGTCGTCTATCCCCACCAAGCGATCAGAAGAGAGAGAGGACCGACCACCACGGCTATGTCTGCACCGTCGATCTTCAAACGCGTGCTCTCACGGCAGGGGCCGGTCTATCTATATAAAGGCCCTTGCACAATGCTAGGCAACAGGCAATAGGAACAGGAAATAACCTCAAATTCGTCAATACAAACCTAAAAAATTCGAACGATATGATTGGTTGGCAACAGGCAATAGGCACAGAATTTCCAACGTGACGGAAATTCTGTGTCTATTGCTTATGTTATCGTCTATTCTGCATAAATACAAGGTTTCTGATTTCTGTTCCTTGTTCCTATTTCCTGTTGCCTAGCATTGTGCAAGGGGCTTAAGTCTATGGTGATGCCGACAAACATAACCAACAAATCAAGCTGTGATTGTCACGGTCACAGTCAGACTGTAGTGATTGTCGTAGCTACGTAAAGTGCATTGTCTCCATTCCCGAGAATTCCATCGGCAAGACGTACGTTGTGCCCGAGGAACGGCATAAAGCTCGCGTCTGCTGACAGTGACGTCGACGTAAAGTTTTGCATAGCGAGCGGCGATCGCGAAAAGTTCTTTAAAGCGGAGGAGCACAATTTGTTCAGAAACAAAAATTGTCGAAATTGACAAACCAATAAAGCATTTTTTATATAAAAGTACTTTTTTACTGCCTTAAAATAAGTATATTTTCCTTTATGCACTTTCCACAGTATTTGAAAAACAGGAAATCAATTTTGTTAAAGAATCAATCGCCGTTACTTACACTCACTTGCAAACAAGACTATCATTTTGTAAATGTCATATTTTACATTTAAAATACATTAATATATTATTATATTATAAATTATTAATATGTTAATATATTATAACATTATAGATTATTAATACATTAATTATTTTACATTTTACATTTCCTAAATTGGAACTTTATATTATAAAAATGCAATATTAATGAGTAGTCAAGAGCACGGTCGTGTATACAGGTCTGGCAACTCCGGTGGTGGGGGGTGACTCACTTATTGAAGCTAGTCGCTGTACTAGATCGCAACGACAGCGGCGGCCAGACAGTGAATTACAAAACGCGCCAAATTGAAGTACGGTTATAACGAGACAAATAAAAAACGCAATGCTGACTGGCGGGCAAGAAATTCGTTATACATGTAGGCGAGCACGATAAATATGACCGAGTCTTATTATACCGTGATTTTAAATAACGTTTGGTCGAGTGTCTAGCTACGGCATGAGACATTTTGATGATATTGGTGTTCGACACAGAACATATACAATGAGAAGTGCAAGCTCCTTTGTAACGGTGGAAACACGAAACGCCGCCGCGCGATCGATGCGCTCCAAGTGGCCTGGAGCTGATACTACGTTCTATATCTGTGGCTGTGTTCCGAATACACTGCCAGTACTGAAAATCTATAATTTACGTTATACGTAAAGTATAGATTTTCAATACTGGCAGTGTATATCGGAACACGGCCTATATGAACTGTAAATAATATAGAATAATATATGTTAATAAATAATGTTATTTTCGTCATTAAATGATGGAATGCGCAATAAAGAACAAATTAATTGCATATAAAATAAAATACATTTTTATTTCAAAATTTATAACATGAAATACATTTCTATTTCAAAGTGTGTAACATATAATTACATTTCAATTTCAAAGTTTTACATAAAATACATTTTTATGTCAAAGTGTGTAACATAAAATACATTTTGATTTCAAATAAAGTCTATAATAATAGACATTTTAATTTCAAAGTTTAACATAAAATACATTTTTATGTCAAAGTGTGTAACATAAATACATTTTGACTTCAAATAAAGTCTATAATAATAGAACACAACAGAATATACGATTCTATAATAAGTGGGAAAAAGAAAAAACCGTACAATTAAAGAGTTCGAAAACCAAATATATGAAAGAGAAACTAAAAATGCAAATAAGCAGAAAATGCAACTAAATCACAATGATTTAAATTGCTTCGTTTTTTCGTAATGGCCTGAAGTTACCTGTACCGGTTTTTTCTTATCTTTAACATACTTATGTATTAAAAACGGTAAACTAAGTTCGACGATTATATCATCACATCGATGATTGCTACAGAAATCACTGCTGTAGTTATTAAAAAAGATTTCTTTAAAAGCTGATTCTAAGTTGGACTTATGTCCATTTTCATCGCAAAATTGAAATAATGTATTGTGTACGTTTTGTATTAACGTAATCACCTGATTACTTGGATACGTTAACGAATCTGTCTGAATATTCCTTAAAAACCGTGTACAGATGATGTTGTTCTTGTTGTGTACAAAACAAATCACTTTTACATTTTGAACAATTTTCATCAGGAAGTTTTACCTTTTTTAAAATATAACCCGACACGTAAGAAAGAGACATGTCTTCTGACATGTTATACTTGCGTTGTTCGTCAGGCATGTGCGACTCCTCGTGTTTCGCTAGACTGGTCTTATTACTTCCTTTCAGGGCCTTCGGTATTGCCTTCGGTAGCAACAGTCTGAAAAATTAAATAATACAATTACATTCACACACTTAAAAGACAGATTCACAAATATATATACACAAATATATATATATATATATATATATATATATATATTCACAAATAAAATTGGCAGCAAAAAGAATGCAATTATACAAAAGAGATAAGGCAAAATCAAAAAAGAAAGCAAAGTGTAACAACTACAGAGAAAATATGATTCTAAGAATTGAGAAAAATAAAAGATAGTCCGAGTGAAATATTTATACGTACTTGTTCATGTACCAGCATGTGTCTCTGTAGATTGTTCAGCCTGTTGAACTCGCGATCGCACACTTCGCAATCAAACTTCTTGTCGGGATCGTGATGCTTCTTGTGCACACTCAAGTCGGTTATGTGGTGGAAGGTCTTCTGACATGTAGCGTTGTTCGTTAGGCGTATATCTGACTCCTCGTGTTTCGCTAGACTGGTCTTATCCATGAACCGCCGACCGCAGTAAATGCAAGAAAGCGGTCGCGATCCACGAGGCACCACCGAAATTCAATATGGCAGGCAGTTTCACTTTCACTTTTCGTGTCTCCGAGTCTCCGACGCCGACCATGCCCGATCGACGTTCGGCTTGCTTCGGCTCACGATATGCGCGCGCATTACCCCCGATCCTGCCTGGAGCTGCCGCCATGATGTTTCTCCCCTTCTCCTACGAGTTTCACCCCCGTGGTGTTCGATTCCAAATGAATAATTCACCAATAATGAATCATTGATACAATTTTAACATTATTCACTTATGAATAATGTTTAAATTGTATCAGATTTGAAAAAAACACATTTAAAAAAAATGGAAATAAAGGACACGTCATACAAATAAGCTAGTTTTCGTATATTAAAGAAAACTTGGTAATAAAACTTACGTTTGCAATAACCTTTCCATTTGCATCATGTTTGATGTAGTTCCTGATAATATAATGTGTTTGAAAATGCTTCTCGCAAATAGCGTGCGTTTCTTTTAATGCCACTACACCAGGAATAGCGGCTTCCCATTTTTTTCGCATCTCTATATTTCTCGGCACTTTAAATACAGAGAATTTCTCTTTCTGGCTTTTGTAACCCGATTTACATTTCGGCACTGCGCAGATTACCATTTTGCACTACTAGTCGCACTAATTGTTATTAAGAAACCTCAATAACCTTTGTAAATACGTTGTAAAATTATCAACTCAGCGGCTGTCACTGAACATATAATGGCGGCTGTAGTCACTGTACTAGATAGTAGCGACACGTGGTGGCGATATCATAAATTAAAATACTTGCTTCAATAAGTGAGACACCCCTACCACTAAAATTCGCCCGAGTTGTTAGACCTGTGTATACGACCGTGGTCAAGAGACACGGTAGTGTCTCACACCGAGTGGCATTACCTTCCCGCAGTGCCTCTCGTGGCGGCAAAGCGAATTAGGGTTGGTTTATAATAGCCGTAACCGTACCTCTGTGAAGTTGGCCGGACAACTTCAACGTATCGAACTTTCATTTATTGGTATCGATTGGTGGTCGTTTGGTGGTCTTTGGTAGTCTAGTCAGATCGTTTGGTGGTTAGTCGTTTTTTTTGTAAAATAAAAATAAAATTTTTGGTGTGAAGTTAGCCGGACAATTTTTATTTTTCAACCAATTTAACTTTATTATAGCTCATTCAACGCGGAATCGTTTGGTGGTCACGAATATCCAAACTAGAACGTTTGGTGGTCAACCGTTTTCCCAGAAAATAGAAAAAACTGTATGCGCATATAATGTCGGAAGTATCACTCCGCGCCATTTAAAATTCACGAATAATTTTATTGGACAACCAAGATCCATTTTTTTTTTTTTTTGATGGTGGGGAAATCCTACAACGGATACCCCCGTTTCCCGGGGGAGGGGACGGGCGGTTATGTCAGACTCTTACTGACTAAAACCCCACCGAGTGCCTCCTCTGCGCTTTTATTGGGGGAAGTGGCGGGAACTAACTATATCCTTCCGCCACCTCCCCAGCGCTAACCACCTTGTGCTCCTCTTGTCGGAGTGGGGCACAGGCTCCCAGTTATGGGAGCCGCTACTCTATCGTGGCCGAGGCAGGACACCACCGCCTCGGACACCCATCCATGTGGGAAGGAGGGTAATGTCGGCCCACTGGGATCCCCCGCCCGTGGACCGACCCTTCCTTCCGCGCCCCCGGTTACACACAGGTACGTGCAGTAAGGGGGGGCGCAGAATACTCGCGGCACATGCCCAGGGCTACCACCCCCAGGCATGTGCCTAGTGCTTGGGAGGCCAGGACTGACCTCCCTTTATCTATCCTCCTCTTTTCAACTTCCTCCTCATTAGGGGGGGGGGGGGTATCATTCCCCCTTCCCCGGAGCATTATCCCACACCTGCCCTTGGCCGGGCCGGTGCGGGTGGGCGCCTTCTGTGGGCTCCCCCCCTTCTCCTGGGGGCTCGCCCACGTGGTCGTCGGAAGACGCCCTGCTCCTCCGGCGGAAGGTTGGGATCCGGCCTTTCACCTCGCCGGATCCTCTCCGCCTTCTCCTTCTGCGCCATGACTCGGCCACAAAAGGAGGAAACGGCCGCCCATATCTCCTCGCTCTCGACCATCGCTGCCGAAATGGCCGGGAGCGAGAGATCCTCCCCTACGCAGTCCATTAGGACCCGGCGCTCAGCCGCCCACGCTGGACAGTATTCCAGCGTGTGCTGCGCCGAGTCTAGGACCGCGTTGCAGTGGTGGCATTGCGTTGTCCGCTCCCTTCCAATCTGACACAAGTACTTTCCGAAATAACCATGTCCGGTCAGCACCTGCGTCAGATGGAAGGTTAAGCCGCGTCCCCTTCTGTCTGCCCATTGCTGCAGACAGGGCCGGACGGCTTCGACAACCCTCATCCCTGCGAGGGTGGGGTGCTCTAGGTAACGACCCCACTCCTCGAGAAGGGTTGACCTCTCCTGGAGCCTGATCATTCGACGGGCCCTGCCCCAGTCCACCGGGGCCTCAGCCGCATTCCTCTGGAGCTCGCGCGTGCGGCGATGTACCCTGAGGTGGAACATCGCCACGAGCTCCATTGGCGAAAGCCCAGACAGGGCCGTTGCCGCCGCATGGGAGACGGTCCTGTACCCCCGTGATACCCTGACGGCCACCACCCTCTGAACGCGGCGCAGCAGCGCCTTTAAGCGTTCGGTGGCCGCCACTTTTGGAGCCCATATCGGGGCCCCATAAAGTACCACGGAGTTGACCGTCCCCGCGTACAATCGGCGAACACGTCCGCTCGTCCCCCCCAGGTTGGGCAGCAGCCTGCAAAGGCTGTTTGCCACCTTCAACGCCCGGGGAGCGAGACGAGCGAAGTGCTCGCCGAAACTCCAGGCTCCGTCCAGCCAGAGACCCAGGTATTTCATTTGGGCCTCTATGGGGACGCGGACCCCCTCGATGGTCAGGAACTGGCCCGATGGCACCTCGACGCCCTTTCCGTGGAAAAACATTGCCTGCGTCTTCTGAGGCGCCACCTTTAGGCCGATGTTCCTGACCGCGCGGACAACACATCCAGCAGCCACCTCTGCTCGGGCCTTGGCCTCCTCCCAGGTGTCCCCCGCCACCCCCAGATGCGTGTCGTCGGCATAACAAGTTAGCCAACATTCCGGGGAAGGGGGGTACGGAGGACCTTATCAAAGCCAATATCCCAGAGCAGCGGGCCCAAGACCGACCCCTGCGGGACACCGGCTCCGACGAGCCTCACCCAGGACGCCCCGCCCCTGTCGACGTACGACAGGTACCTCTCCCGGAAGTAGTCCCGAACGACCTCGACCAGGTAGGGAGGGACACCCATTCGGATCAGCGCCCTACCTATCACTGGCCAGGGCAGGGAGTTGAATGCGTTCGAAATATCGAACGATACCGCAAGAACTACCCTGCCCTCCTCCACCTCGGCCTCCGTGCGGGCGCGGACGCAGTTGATGGCGTCCACGGTAGACCTTCCCGCACGGAAGCCGTACTGGTCGTCCGATAGACCGTAACCGTCCCGGGAGAGATGCTGGACGAGGCGTTCAGCGATGACACGCTCGTAGAGCTTCCCCACCTCGTACAGCAGGCATATCGGTCGGTATGCCGACGGGGCGCCTGCGGGTTTGCCCTCCTTTGGGAGGAGGACCAACTTTGCCTCCTTCCACCGTGTGGGGAACCGTCCGGCCCGCAGACAGTCAGTGAACAACTGCCCCAGGTGACCGAACAGCTCCCCGGCGGCTAAGACCCAGGCACGACCAGGGACGCCATCGGGACCCGGGGCTTTCCTGGCGCCCAGATCCTCTTGAGCGCCCTGGTGAGCTCCTCCTCCGTGACCCCCAGCTCTTTCCCCCACTCCGGCACCTCCTCCGGAGGGGGGAAAGGACTGCCGGCCCTCCCCTCTCCATCTGGGAAGAGGGTGCCGACAACCTCCTGTAGTAGCTGGGGGTCCATGGACTCCGTCGTTGGGGGCGCCCAGAGTCTCAATTTCCCTAGTACAATCTTGTACGGGCGCCCCCATGGGTCCCCGTCCAAAGTTTGGAGGAGCTCCTCCCAGGCCCTTTCTTTGGCCCGCCTTATGGCTTTTATCAGGGCGTCCCGGGCAGCACGGTAGCCCTGATAAGCCAAATCCGCCTCTCCCTCGTCGCGACGGCTAGACCGGCGCGCCCTGTACCAAACGCGCCTGGCCCGGACGGAGAATCGCCTAAGATCGGCGATTTCCTCCGTCCACCAATACGCCGCGCGCCGAGGGGACGGACGGGTCCGGGGCATAGCGGCATCGCAAGCCTGCTTCATAGTGCCCCGGACCCATTCCGCCTTATCCTCAATTGAGGACTCCTCGGGAAGCCGGTCCCGACCCAAGGTCAGCCCTACAAGGGCCGCCCGAAACAGGTCGGGGTCCAACCTTCCGATGGCCCATCTCGGTGACCGCCCCTTATTCCTGAGGCGGCGGGCAAGCGCGGCCGGATCTGAGGCTCGGACCCTCATCTCGATATAAACGTGATCGGAGAGGGTCTCCGCCTCCGTCAAAACTTGCCAGCCGCGCACCAGCCTGGCAGCGGAGGCGTTGACCCAGGTAATGTCAACCACTGAGCCCCCCCGCTGCCTTACGCAGGTCTGCTCCGTCCCCGTATTGAGGACAGAGAGACCCGCGCCCGCCGCCCATTCCTCCAGGACCCGGCCCCTCACATCGGTGACCGGGGAACCCCACAACGCCGACTTGGCGTTGAAGTCCCCGGCCACAATCGCTGGCCCCGGGGGGAGGCGATTGATGCATCCCCCCAGGGCATCGATCCTTTCCTCAAAGCGGACCAGGTCCAGGCTCGGAGGTAGATATACCCCGATCACCGAGATGGACCCCCATCTTACGGCCACGTACCTCTCCCCGGCCACGATTTGTACACGGGGGGGGGGGGGGCACGTGGCATCGCTCTCCATGCGATGGCCACGGATCCGCACAGCCCAGCCGCCCAGCAAGGGTGGTTTGGCGGCTGCCCGTACGGCTCCGAGACAATCCCCAGGCCATACCACCCTCGGCCATGTTATGCACAAACAGATCCTGCGCATGCCGAGAGTGATTCAGGTTTGCCTGGAGCACTTTGTGCTCCATTACTGAGGCCCGGGGATGAAGTCCTCCGCTCCTTCCATCTCTATGTCTTCTTCCGGCGTGTCAACCTCCATCCCTGTGGGCTCTAGAGTGCCCTCAGTATCCCCCCACCCGGGGGCCTTCTTCTTCACGTTTTTTGCCGGGGGCTTAGCGCCCTTTTCCCCTCCCTTGACCACCGTTACGTTCATTTTTACTGCCTCGATTTTTAACCAAGATCCAGTCCCGACCGATTATGGCGTTTTCTTTAATTAATGATTATTATCTTATATACGGTCGTACTTTAAATTTGCTTATAAAAGTTTATTTTACTCGTTCATGTATATTGGCGCGATATGGCGCTATCGTCAGTTCACTCCACAGACATAGTAAGTATAAACAAACAAGTAAAGGGCACTGAGAGTCGACGCGGTTCTTGATGCGTCGAAATATCAGATTTATTAATTCATTGTACATTCAATCCGTACGTTTCGGCTCAAGATTGAGCCATCTTCAGCGATATAAATTAATATTTGATCAAGTTCTCCATTATAGTCTAGTGAGTTTCATGATTGGAAGATCCAGAAACGATGTTAGTTTGTAAATGACTACGAGATCAAAATCTGTAAATCCCAATTGAATTATAATGATGTTGTGTTAAAAATAAATATGATTAACTCACCAGATAGTCAAGAGAACGAGAACATTACACAGAAAGCCATTATCAAAGAATCAAGTACAACGTTTTATCCGAAACAACACACGATAAAGAGGTTCCGAAATAACGGTCTTGTCAAGAGAGCACGCACATGGTAAATGACAATAAGATGTATGTCGCAAGTCAGATCGGCTAACATAACAAACAAGTGAAGATACTCGAAACGCGTGAAATCAATAAGACAAGATAAACAAATTTATATATGGGATGTATAAATAATTAAAGATAAAGGTAAAAATGAAAATAAAAATAAAAAATGAAATGACTGTCGACATACAATATTAATGGGCAAGGTTTACAATTTGTTTAATATGGATACATATGCATGATGTAAAAATTCTGTATCTGTTTGAGAGTTAAGACTATTCTTTTCAAGTTTGATGTAGGCCATTTCGGAAACTAGTCGTTTTGATAAAAATCTCTCCTTATCCAAGATCTCCACATTCTCCCAATCAAATTCATGGTTGAAGTTGTTTCTGTGTTCATTAATTACTGTTTGCTTTGATGTATTTTTATGTTCGGAAATTCTCGTTTTTAACTGTCTCAAAGTTTGGCCGACATATGAAGCCTCACAATTTTTACATGAGATTTTATATACAACGTTCTTATTTGATTGGATTGGGAGAGTGTCCTTCTGTACTTTAACAAAGCTACGCAGTTTATTCAGACTAAAGAAAGAGAGATTAACATTCAAATCCTTGGTAACATTTTTAAATTTTTCCGAAATGTTAGAAACATATGGGATAGTGAACCACGAGCGCTTTTTGTTATTATCATTAGTAGGCGTAGGATCATCAGCCTGTCTGCGTGTACATTTGTTGAGAAGAGACTTAACTCTGGTATTAATTGTATTAAAAATAAAAGATAGTGGATAGTCATTCTTTAAGAGAATATCTATTATAAATTTAATATTTTTGGAGTGGAATTTAGGGTGTGATAATAGGAATGCTCTATCTACCATGCCCATTATCGTGCCTCTTTTTTGGGAGCAAGGGTGTTGTGACATAAAATTAAGATAGCGGCCTGAAAACGTAGGTTTGTGTGAAACCAGTCAAATTTTAAATAGTTATTGTTTTTCATGATGGTTACGTCTAAAAAATTCAACCGGTCGCCTCCTATTTCTATAGTGAATTGTAACCTTAGATGAATAGAATTAAATAGGTTAAGCACTGTGTCAATTTCTTCGGGAGGTACGTCCATAGCTATGTCATCTACATATCTCCGGTAAAAAGGTAAATTAAACGTAAGCATTCGTAACGCCTTGTTCTCTAAATCCTGCATTACAATGTCAGCGGCAGTGGGGGACAACGGTGAGCCCATGGGGGATCCAAATTTTTGTTTGTATATAATGTTGTCAAAGGTAAAATAGGTTGAGTTTAAAATTAATTCTAACGCTTGTAAAAATTCCTCCTTTGGGATGTTACAATTAGTGGATATCTGTGACCATCTCTCAGAGACACCCTGTATCACCAAGTTAGTAGGAATGTTGGTGAATAAAGATATTACATCTAATGAAATTAGAGCAAATTCACTGTTGATATGTGTTCCATTTAATTGTTTGACTAATTCAAAGCTATTCTCCACATAACCGGTAGGTTTGGGTATGTTCTCAGAGATAATTTTATGGAGAAAAGAAGCTAATGCATACGTTGGACTGTCAATTGAGGAACACGGTAAACTTGATGAAAAATTCGAATGGTTGATACGTAAACACAATCTTTCTAAAGAAAGAAATATCAAACCCATCTATTATGTTTACAGTAACTGTTTGGCGCTCACCAAACCTTATTTAGTTGATAAGTTAAATAGATTGCGTAAATAGATAATTTAGTTATAGTTTAGTTTATAGTCGGTAATCTCGCTCGCGTTCTTAGCGACTCGCGCGAAACGTCGGCGGATCGCGATCGAATGGGGTCAATATTCGCGCGACTCACCCGACTTGTGCTGCCCGCCCGCGGCTGGCACCCCCGTTACAAAGGGGAATGATACTCGCTCGCGGTCGTACTTCGCAGGAGCGCGAGCCGAAGAAGACCGAAAGGACACTTTTCATTCGGAAGCAGTCAAGTACGGAGACTCTTCGTTCGGAAGTGGTCCGAGATACTCGACCCGCTGGTGTGATCGAGTATATCGCTGTCGTCTTCGACAAATATAAAGTGTGCTGACCAAAACGTGTGTGATTGCCTTGCCGCCTGTTTGCTTTGCCCTGCCGCCTGCTTGCTGCACGCCTTTGCACGCTTATCCTTGCCTGCCTGCATCCTCTCGCCAACAACGAGGACCGCCACGAGGAAGGACGAGAGCAGCGGAGTACACCCCCAGGAGGGCGCCGGGGCACCGACACGGTGAGTCGCACGCTTAATTATTCGTTTGCTCGTTTAACAATTGTGAGGGGATCGTACCCCCCTCTGGTCCTTCGAGATCGTCGCAATAAAATATCGCTCGTCGCAAATCCGGGGAACGGATTTACACCCCCCCCCCCCCGAGCATTGGTCCTTCGAGCCGGATATTCGCGTATAGTTTTTTCACCGCCGACCTTTCGTTGCGACTCGTAATTTAGTTGAATAGTTATTCGCTGCGTCGAATAATCGGCGCGTGCACCTATTGTATTACGCGATATCTCTCGCTCGCCAGTTTTGTGACGAAGATTCGCGTGGTTGGTTCGTCGCGCGCGCGCCATTAGCTCGATCGCTTTTGTAATTAGCGTACATAATCGTAGAAATAGCATTAATTAATGCAATAAAGCGCATAATATTCACCGGAATATTCTATCGCTGCGAATATTCATCGGAATATTCAGTCGTTACATCTTCGAGCTCGAGCCGTCCGCCCCCCTTGGCCTTGGCGAGCGGCGCGGTATTTCGCTTTTTTTGGTGTTTGTCTCCGCGCTCGAAGCGGGACAATAGAACTTCGTCGTTTTCGCTCGCATATTTGCGTGTTTCTATTTTCGCTGTCGAATATCGACATTATAACAGTTTCGCGCGTACATTATATTTCGCTTAATAATATTTGCGTCGTGCGTCCACTAACGGCCATCGACTCAAACTAGCGCGATATTATTCTTGATCGTTTCACATTATTTCTCGTATAAAATAATATGGCTAATTCAACCAGAAATAGACGCGAGTTATGCGTCCGGAGAATGCGTGAGGTGCATGAGCTTTCGGTGCAGGCGCGCACCGACGCGGGATTTAAAGGCACGTTTTTGGCCCGCTTCGCGAGTGTAACAAAGACCGCGGATGATTTTGAGGCAATGCACCTCAAAATCATTCAGGACGCCTCGGACGCCGACTACGACACCGAGGACGCGGTTCGAAGAGAATTCGATAAGATGCTTTGGGCCGTGAGGGAGCGGTATCACGCCCTCGCCCCTCAGCAGGCGACCGCCTCGTCCCCTCTGGCCCCAAGTCAAACGTCGTCAATTCGATTGCCGAAGATATCGCTTCCGCAATTCTCGGGCGATCTCGCGCTCTGGCCCTCATTTATCGCTCTTTATAATACGTCGATACATGAAAACCCGCAGCTTACCGCCATCGAAAGGTTTCAATACCTGATGGCTTCGTTGAAGGGGGAAGCGCTCTCGGTCGTAAATAACCTTCCCCTTTCCGCGGAAAACTACGCGATCGCGTACGATGCGTTAATTTCGCGCTATCAAAATAAGCGGAAGCTGGTCGACCATCATATAGATTCGATGCTCAACGCCAAGATTTTGAAAGCCGAATCGGCGGCCCCGCTGCGCACGCTGTTAGATGCCTTCACGGAGAATACGAGGGCTCTAAAATTACTCGGATTTCCCACCGACGCTTGGGATTATCTGCTTTTCAAATTTTTGTCGGACAAACTCCCTCGGTCGTTGCGAGAGAAGTTCGAGTCGGAGCATCGCTCGGAGGAGATTCCCCGTTACTCCGATCTAACTAAATTTCTCGCAGAACACTGCCGAGTTCTCGCGTCGATTTCGGGTTCCACGAGCACGTCGCCCCCCGCGTCACAACCAGCATCGTCAAAAAAGGGCGCGTCGACTACATCGCTCGTCGCCCAGAACGTCGCGTGTCAAAAGTGCAAGGAGCAACATTATTTAGGGAAATGTCCCGGCTTCCTGAAGCTCACGGCCAGAGAAAGGCATAATTTCGCTCGCGAGCAGGGATTATGTTTAAATTGCCTTCGCGCGGGACATAACCTGCGGGCTTGTCCTACCTCGTGGACATGTAAGTCCTGCCATGCAAAGCATCACACGCTTCTGCATTTCGAGCGGGGCGGAACACCGCCTCCTGCGGCCGTCCCAGCGGTCACTCCTACCGCAAAGGACACCGCGATCTCGGGAAATTCGAACGATCCACCGATCGTCTCTATGGCTAGCGTCTCAAACGGCATAGTTTTGTTGTCGACGGTTCGCGCGGAGGCCTTCGACATACACGGCAATGTGTTTCCGGTTCGCATTTTGTTGGATAGCGCGAGTCAAGCTAACTTTGTTACCGAGAGCTGCCTTCGAAGAGGCGGATTCGCTCGGACAAAGCATCGTGTGACGGTACTAGGCGTCAACGAGACGGAGGCCGCCACCACAAGGGGCCTTACGTCCTTCGTGATACGGGCTCGAAATCGCGACGATATCCGCTTCCCGATCGAGGCCACGGTGCTCCCTCGCATAACCTCGCCGTTACCTAACAATAGAATTGCCTCGAGATCGTGGAGTCACTTGAAGGGATTGCCGCTCGCGGATCCGGAATACTATTTGCCCGGCTCGATAGATATTCTGTTGGGAGCAGAATCATTCGTGTCCGTATTGCGTGATGGCCGTCGTGTAGGTAAAAATGGGGAACCGGACGCTTTCAATACGGCATTCGGCTGGGTTATGATGGGCGCGGTTTCCCCGTCGTTGCAAGTGCAATCGTTGCACTCCTTTGCTACCACGCTTGAGTCGATTGACGCTGCAGTGGGGCAGTTTTGGAAATTGGAGGAGGTTCCGGAGCATAGCCCGTATTCGGATGAGGATAAACGCTGTAGGGAGATATTCGATCGAACTACATATCGCGACCACTCGGGTCGTTTTGTTGTTTCGTATCCCTTTGCTTCGGACTCTCCTTCCTTCGTCGATTCGCGACCGATAGCGGTCAATAGACTTCGCGCACTCGAGCGCCGTTTTAAAACAAATAAAGAACTTCGGGATGGTTACAACGCGTTCATGCAGGATTATCTCGATAGCGGCCATATGGAGTTGGCGAGCGATCCACTTCACGCGGACGGGCGAGTTTACTATTTGCCACATCATGGCGTCCACAAACTCGATAGTACTACCACACAACTTCGGGTAGTTTTCGATGCGTCGTCAAAATGCCCGAACGGGCGCTCGCTAAATGACTTGTTGCTTAGTGGCCCGAAGTTGCAGCCGGACATTGTCGCGGTCTTGCTTCTTTTCTGCGTCGAACCCGTGGCCATTACCGCGGATGTGAAGCAAATGTTTCGGCAAATCTGGATCAACCGGAAACATCGTAACTATCAGCGCATCGTTTGGCGTTTCTCGGAGTCGGATCCTATCCTCGACTACGTGCTTAAGACGGTCACGTTCGGCATCACCTCGTCTCCGTTCTTGGCCATCTATTGCCTGCTTCGATTAGCTTATGAAAATCGCGACAAGTATCCATTAGTGTATGAAATATTGATCAAAGTGCTATATGTGGACGACGTGGTGGCCAGCTTCCGTACGGTCGAACAAGCCGTCGCGTTTCGCGACCAGATACTTGAATTGTTTCGGAGCGCCGGCTTTGAGCTGCGAAAATGGGCGAGTAGCCATCCCGCCGCGTTAGAGGGTCTCGACCCAGAAATCTGTAGCCCAAAAATGCTCTCCTTCGAATCGAGCGAGGATCAAGCACTTAAAGTTCTGGGCCTTCGTTGGCATTCGCAGTCGGACAGCTTCGGATTTCAGCTTAATCCGTTGACTCGAAAATGCACTAAGCGCACGATCTTATCGGAGGTAGCGCGCATATTTGATCCCTTGGGATTTCTGGCTCCTCTGACATTTGCCGCGAAGCGATTGATACAACGCTTGTGGACGTTGAAACTCGAGTGGGACGACGAGCCTCCGTTAGATGTTCGTCGCCAGTGGGAGCGCTATCAATCCGAGTTCGACGCGCTGGCCTCCCTTCGCATACCTCGCACCTTCTCAGCAGAAGATGCAGTTCGTCGTGAGCTGCACGGTTTTTGCGACGCGAGCGAACAGGGCTATGGGGCAGTGGTTTACGCGCGTATTGTCACTCCTTCTGAGGTAAAAATAAGCCTTCTTTGCGCCAAATCTAAAGTGGCTCCGTTACGCGCTATCTCCCTGCCCCGCTTAGAACTCTGCGCCGCGCTACTTCTCGCTAAACTAATCGCGTATGTCCGTCGAGTCCTATTGGGACACATCGAATTTGACGCTGAGTACGCCTGGTCCGATTCCATGGTTGCTCTTTATTGGATCCGTTCTTCCCCGCACCGATGGAAGACCTTCGTGCGTAATCGCGTGGCCAAAATACAGGAGGAGGTATCGGTCTCGGCTTGGGGACACGTTGCGACTGAGTCCAACCCGGCGGACCACGGTTCCCGCGGACTCTTTCCCCGCGAGCTCGTGGCTAGTTTGTTGTGGTGGAAAGGCCCCGAGTGGCTGCTAGAATTCGAGCCTCGAACCGAACCTGTATTCTCGGAAGGATCGCTTCCAAGCAGGGAAGAAAGGATCGTCTCTCTCGACGCGCTCGAGACGCTTAACCCCATTGTCTCATTATTAAATAGATTTTCGTCGTTGGATAAGATTTGTAGAATAGTTGCGTATAGTTTAAGATTTGCGAATAGTTATAGTGCCAAACCGGTACCCGCGACCTTGGCCGTGGATCAACTCGAGATGCATTCGGCGTTATTAGCTATAGTAAAGCTTGTACAATCGGAGGTCTTTCGGGATGAAATCGAACAACTTAGGAGCGGGAGGAAGACCCCCAAACCGATTCGACAACTCGCTCCTTTTCTCGATCCGGCGGGCATCCTCAGGGTGGGCGGTAGGCTCGTACATTCGGTACTGCCTTTCGAGGCCAAACACCCTGCTCTCTTGCCTAGCAAGCACCGACTCACTGAACTCGTGATCGAGCAAGTGCACCGCGCACATCTGCACCCAGGTAGACGCACGATGCAGTATTTGCTCGCGCAACAATTTTGGATCCTCGGTGTACACCGCGCAATCAAACGCGTTCTCTCGGGTTGCCATAAATGCTTCCGGGCTAACCCGCGTGTCGCCCAACCCGCTATGGCAACTCTGCCGGTCGAGAGAGTTAGTCAAGCCAAGCCGTTCTCGGTAACCGGAGTAGATTTCGCCGGGCCATTCGCGATGGTCACTCGTCGAGCACGGGGAGTCTCCTCTTTCAAGGTATATGTATGCCTCTTCGTTTGTTTCGCGGTTAAGGCAATACATTTGGAATTAGCCTTTTCGTTGTCGACAGACTCTTTCCTTGCTGCGCTGCGACGCTTTGTGGCCCGACGCGGTCGTTGCTCGCTGCTATACAGCGACTGCGGCACTAATTTCGTGGGAGCCGCGCGGGAGCTGGAGAGGCACATGTGCCTCGCAGCGGAGCGAGAGAAAATAAAATGGTCGTTCAATCCTCCCTCCGCGCCCCACTTCGGGGGACTCTGGGAGTCCGGGGTCAAATCGTTTAAGACTCACCTTCGGAGAGTAGTGGGAGAGCAGATATTATCGGTGGAGGAGTTTACTACGGTCCTCACGCAGATAGAGGCCGTCTTGAATTCCAGGCCCCTCTGCCCTATGAGCACCGATCCTTCTGATCTCGAGGTGCTATCTCCAGGACACTTCCTCACGATGGAACCGCTCGTATCCGTTCCTGCCCCCGACATAACTCCGCTGCCAATAAGCCGTTTGAGTCGATGGCAGTTAGTTCAAAGAGTCCACCAGGACTTTTGGAAGCGCTGGCACCGCGAGTACCTCAATACTCTACAGCAGCGTCCCAAATGGTGGACCTCGGTCAACCCGCTCGAGGTCGGGTCGTTGGTCCTCATAAAGGAGGAGAACACTTCCCCCCTCCGATGGAGACGCGGAAGGGTCGAGACGTTGCACACGGGTGGTGATGGCGTCCCGCGTGTCGCCACGGTGCGGGTGGCGGACGGTTCGATCTTGCGTCCCCTGGTGAAGTTGTGCCCCTTGCCGATGGGCACTTTACCAGGGGCAACAGATTAGGTAGCTGAAAATACAACTCGTTGTATTTTGGTGGGCGGTATGTTTGGCGCTCACCAAACCTTATTTAGTTGATAAGTTAAATAGATTGCGTAAATAGATAATTTAGTTATAGTTTAGTTTATAGTCGGTAATCTCGCTCGCGTTCTTAGCGACTCGCGCGAAACGTCGGCGGATCGCGATCGAATGGGGTCAATATTCGCGCGACTCACCCGACTCGTGCTGCCCGCCCGCGGCTGGCACCCCCATTACAAAGGGGAATGATACTCGCTCGCGGTCGTACTTCGCAGGAGCGCGAGCCGAAGAAGACCGAAAGGACACTCTTCATTCGGAAGCAGTCAAGTACGGAGACTCTTCGTTCGGAAGTGGTCCGAGATACTCGACCCGCTGGTGTGATCGAGTATATCGCTGTCGTCTTCGACAAATATAAAGTGTGCTGACCAAAACGTGTGTGATTGCCTTGCCGCCTGTTTGCTTTGCCCTGCCGCCTGCTTGCTGCACGCCTTTGCACGCTTATCCTTGCCTGCCTGCATCCTCTCGCCAACAACGAGGACCGCCACGAGGAAGGACGAGAGCAGCGGAGTACACCCCCAGGAGGGCGCCGGGGCACCGACACGGTGAGTCGCACGCTTAATTATTCGTTTGCTCGTTTAACAATTGTGGGGGGATCGTACCCCCCTCTGGTCCTTCGAGATCGTCGCAATAAAATATCGCTCGTCGCAAATCCGGGGAACGGATTTACACCCCCCCCGAGCAGTAACAGTAATAACAGTAATAACAATACAATTTCGGTACACACCACAGATGCAACAAACTCTGCTCTTACTCCAATCCTACCAGACCACACTCATAGAAATGCTACAAAATATAAAGTCCATATCGATCCTTCGGATTTTTCTAATATCACCACCAAATCTTCTCTTACCAACATTAAAGATAAGTGGTTCATTAACCTAACTCCTACTCAGATCCCAGATGAGGTTCAATGTCTACTACAGTTAGGTGAGAATTTCGCTCTACCTTTTAATAACAAGAGTAAAACCATTATTGAATTTCTAAAATGCATTGAAGGCCACACGAGGAAACAAGACATTGACACTATATTAAACATTAGAAACCGCTCCATACCCATCATTAATAACCTTCTCTCTTTCTCTCCTAATAAACTCACAAACCATAACAAATTATCTCAACTTTTAAAATCTACCAAACAATTCATTAACAATAACCCAAATATTATTTATACCAGAGCAGATAAAGGCAATAGCACAGTAGCCTTAGATAATAATACCTATAGACAAAAAATCACAGAAATGTTACATGACACTAACACATATACTATAGTTACTAAAGATCCAACAAAATCACTCACTACAAAAGTTAGGGACACACTTGTGAGATGGAAAAATCGTAAATACATATCCAAATGGAAATACGAACAATTATATTTTAGTGATGGATTACTTCCGAGAGCCTATGGGGTACCAAAAATCCATAAAACAGGATTCCCGTTTAGAATAATAGTTTCCTCAATTGACAGTCCAACGTATGCATTAGCTTCTTTTCTCCATAAAATTATCTCTGAGAACATACCCAAACCTACCGGTTATGTGGAGAATAGCTTTGAATTAGTCAAACAATTAAATGGAACACATATCAACAGTGAATTTGCTCTCATTTCATTAGATGTAATATCTTTATTCACCAACATTCCTACTAACTTAGTGATACAGGGTGTCTCTGAGAGATGGTCACAGATATCCACTAATTGTAACATCCCAAAGGAGGAATTTTTACAAGCGTTAGAATTAATTTTAAACTCAACCTATTTTACCTTTGACAACATTATATACAAACAAAAATTTGGATCCCCCATGGGCTCACCGTTGTCCCCCACTGCCGCTGACATTGTAATGCAGGATTTAGAGAACAAGGCGTTACGAATGCTTACGTTTAATTTACCTTTTTACCGGAGATATGTAGATGACATAGCTATGGACGTACCTCCCGAAGAAATTGACACAGTGCTTAACCTATTTAATTCTATTCATCCAAGGTTACAATTCACTATAGAAATAGAAGGCGACCGGTTGAATTTTTTAGACGTAACCATCATGAAAAACAATAACTATTTAAAATTTGACTGGTTTCACACAAACCTACGTTTTCAGGCCGCTATCTTAATTTTATGTCACAACACCCTTGCTCCCAAAAAAGAGGCACGATAATGGGCATGGTAGATAGAGCATTCCTATTATCACACCCTAAATTCCACTCCAAAAATATTAAATTTATAATAGATATTCTCTTAAAGAATGACTATCCACTATCTTTTATTTTTAATACAATTAATACCAGAGTTAAGTCTCTTCTCAACAAATGTACACGCAGACAGGCTGATGATCCTACGCCTACTAATGATAATAACAAAAAGCGCTCGTGGTTCACTATCCCATATGTTTCTAACATTTCGGAAAAATTTAAAAATGTTACCAAGGATTTGAATGTTAATCTCTCTTTCTTTAGTCTGAATAAACTGCGTAGCTTTGTTAAAGTACAGAAGGACACTCTCCCAATCCAATCAAATAAGAACGTTGTATATAAAATCTCATGTAAAAATTGTGAGGCTTCATATGTCGGCCAAACTTTGAGACAGTTAAAAACGAGAATTTCCGAACATAAAAATACATCAAAGCAAACAGTAATTAATGAACACAGAAACAACTTCAACCATGAATTTGATTGGGAGAATGTGGAGATCTTGGATAAGGAGAGATTTTTATCAAAACGACTAGTTTCCGAAATGGCCTACATCAAACTTGAAAAGAATAGTCTTAACTCTCAAACAGATACAGAATTTTTACATCATGCATATGTATCCATATTAAACAAATTGTAAACCTTGCCCATTAATATTGTATGTCGACAGTCATTTCATTTTTTATTTTTATTTTCATTTTTACCTTTATCTTTAATTATTTATACATCCCATATATAAATTTGTTTATCTTGTCTTATTGATTTCACGCGTTTCGAGTATCTTCACTTGTTTGTTATGTTAGCCGATCTGACTTGCGACATACATCTTATTGTCATTTACCATGTGTGTGCTCTCTTGACAAGACCGTTATTTCGGAACCTCTTTATCGTGTGCTGTTTCGGATAAAACGTTGTACTTGATTCTTTGATAATGGCTTTCTGTGTAATGTTCTCGTTCTCTTGACTATCTGGTGAGTTAATCATATTTATTTTTAACACAACATCATTATAATTCAATTGGGATTTACAGATTTTGATCTCGTAGTCATTTACAAACTAACATCGTTTCTGGATCTTCCAATCATGAAACTCACTAGAGTATAATGGAGAACTTGATCAAATATTAATTTATATCGCTGAAGATGGCTCAATCCTGAGCCGAAACGTACGGATTGAATGTACAATGAATTAATAAATCAGTAATCTGATATTTCAACGCATAAAGAACCGCGTCGACTTTCAGTGCCCTTTACTTGTTTGTTTAAATTTTCGAGAGTCCTTGACCTTTTATTTATAGTAAGTATAGACCGAGTGTTAAGGACAGGAGGTATAGGTGCACATAGAAAGAGAGACACTCTGTTTCGAGACCGTTCGTTCTCTCTCCTTCCACGGGAAAGTTTCTCTCTATCGCGTGTGAACGAGAGAGAAGGAACGGTCACGCAACGACTTCTACGTGAACCTATACCCCCACTCCTCAAATAAAGGCATACGCTCGGTCTAGATCACGGTGTAAGAAAAGGAAGGTGATGCCACAGCTATCTCTCTACTAGAGCTCTAAAAAAGTAGGTATTCTCGTCCGCCATTTTGGATCCAATCATATGTGAAAACATAACCTTTTCGTAAATGTCAATACGCTTTTCGGTCTCGTATTCTCCAAAATGACTGGCTGCGTTGCAATTAATTGCAATAATAGAAGCGAAAAACTAGGGTTTTAACTTTTTCGAATTCCAATAAATGTGGAGCGACGAAAAAAGTGGCTTCAAAATCTAAATCTTCGCCTTGAACAGTGGATATCAAGCAAGTCAGGTCGTGTCTGTGAAGTAAGTTCAACGCTGTAAAAGCAAAGCATTATTTGTGCCTCATTAAATTGAAAATTAATTGTTTTTGTTATTACAGGTTCACTTTGAGGATTCACAGTTCGAAAGTAGACGTATTGACGGTGTTAGGAAATTGAAGCCAAATGCGGTTCCTGCTTTATTTCATGTTCCATCTCGCAATTCCAATTACTCCAGAAATGGTAATATTATTCGACATACTTGTGGTTTTTAATAGAAATTGTTGATTTTTATTCAAAAAACTGTAACATTGTCCAAAATGTTGTAGAACATGGATTATGCTGCCCCATGATGTTTCCAATGAATCCAGTTATATGCCAAAAAGTTTACTGTCATCTGACAGTGAGAAGATTGCACGGGTGGTAGCCGGTTCGTCTTTGGAGGAGGAGAATGGACACTTGCGATCGACGCTTCAATCTGCACGGGTGATAGCCAATTTGTCTGTGGAGGAGGAGAATCAGATGCTACGCAGCCAAATAGACAAGATGAAAACTGTAATGGAGTCATTTTTAAACAGTGAGCAGATCGAAATGTTACAAAAGGGGCGACTTCCGCATTGGTCTGATGAAAATATAATCAAAGGTCTGTTTCGGCTTGCTTTGTCTGTTCACGGGTACGATTACGTCCGAAGTACTGGCTACCCGTTGCCTGCTTATAGCACGTTTGCCCGACGAATTCAGAATTTCAAATTGAACTTCGGAATTTTTGACGATGTTTTGGAGCTTCTGAAATTCAAGGTCGAAACGATGGACCCCATGGACAGATATTGCATATTATCTTATGACGAAATGGTCATATCAGTTCAACAGGATTATGATAAAAACAGTGGTACATTTTCGGGTTATGTAACTTTAGGGCAGAATGTTAGAAAGTTTCTTGGAGAGAAGGATCGGAGAGCTTGAAAATGAACTGTATATTTGAACACTTTGCTTTATTTAAAAAAATAACACCTGAGAAGCAACGCGTCTATCACGAACGAGAGTCGACGGTTAACAGTGTGGGAGCACAGAGGCTTCCCGGCGTTCTCGCACGATACCCGAGCTCCGCCGAAGGTACCCGAACGATCGAGTGCTCAACTCTCCGCTTCTCGCTTATGCTGCCCGGACGGTGGCGCAGCCCTTTTCCCGCGGCTCTTATCCTAACTACGCGATAAATTATCTGCCTCAATACTACCGCCGTTTGAACGTCGTTCATACACTGAAGCTACGTTAATTAAATTACACAGCTTTCTGAATCTTTCTTTTGGCAGCGCTTTGGTTAGGATGTCGGCACGCTGTAACTCCGAAGGAACATACGTTACCACTATCTCGTGATTTTCGAACTTTTCGCGTATGTAGTGGTAGCGTACGTCGATATGTTTAGTACGCTTATGAAAGACAGGGTTTTTCACTAAGCGTATCGCACTTTGGTTATCTACATACAATCTTAATTCGCGATCGCAAGAATACCCGAGATCGTTGACTAGTTTTCTTAGCCAGATGGCCTCTTTGGTAGCTGTTGCAGCCGCCACATATTTTGATTCGGTTGTGCTAAGCACGACTAGTTTCTGTCTTTGAGCTGACCACGACACTGGTCCGTTTGCTATGAAAAATATATATCCCGTTGTCGACCTGCGCGTCTCTATGTCGCTTGCGTAATCCGCGTCCGAAAAACCCACCAGCTCGCTACCGCCGCTTCTGTACTGTATACCGAAGTCTTTCGTTCCCTTAAGATACGCATAAATGCGCTTAACTGCTCGCCAATGCTCGACACTATGATTGCTTAGAAATTTTCTCACCAAGTTTACCGCGAATGCTATATCGGGGCGAGACACTGCTGCTAGAAAAACTAAGGATCCGACCGTTTCTCTATAAGGAACGACACTTGACGTCACGTCGTTCTCTTCGACCGGGTACAGAATCGCGTGAGGGTCAGCTGGTATGCTTATCGGTTTCGCATCACACATTCCAAATTTTTGTAGAATTTTTTCTACGTACAAGGTTTGATGAATTGTGAGAGTTTTTTTCTCCCTATCACGTTCTATTTGTACTCCAACAAAGGAGCTTGAATCGCCAATTTTTATTGCAAATACTTCCCGTAGTTGACTCAATATAAACTTTAACGTTGATTCAGATTTTGCCGCGACAAGTCCGTCGTCTACAAATAACGCTAGGTAAACCGTTTCACCTTTGACTTGTCCTATGAAGATGCACGGGTCTGCCTCACTACACTTTAGATCAAAACGTCTCAAAAACTTAAGGAACTTCACGTTCCAGCACCGAGGTGCTTGTTTGAGACCGTATAGGGATTTATTTAATTTGCACACCACTTTCTTTGTGTCACCATCGATCTTCAGTCCTTCAGGAATTTCCATATAGATGTCCTCCTCCAATTCGCCGTATAGGAAAGCTGTCTGGACATCGAACTGGAGCAACTCGAGATCCTTCTCGGTTGCGGCTGCTAGTAGCATACGAAGTGAGTCGTATCGCACGACCGGTGCAAACGTCTCAGTGTAGTCGACCCCTTCTTTCTGCAGGAACCCTCGGGCAACCAGTCTTGCCTTGAATCGTTGTTTCCCAGCTTCCGTTGAATCATCTTTGAGCTTGAACACCCACTTAGAATCGATTGTTTTTGTTCCAGGTGTTTGTTGCACGATAGACCAAGTGTTGTTAGTCTCGTGCGCTTTCAACTCCTCTTCTATAGCACGCACCCACTGCGCGGCATCAGTGCTATGAGTTGCTTCTTCGTACGACCTTGGCGTAATGTACTCTGCAATGTCGACTTCATATTGATACCTTCTCGGTGGTTGAAGTAGCTCACGATCCCTCAGAGCCCGTCGCGGAGTCTCGATTATGCGCTGCCTTTCTTTCTCTTCGACCTGACCTTCACGGTCATTGTTGCCAACATCTCGTACTGCGTTTCCTCTTGCTTCTTGTTCAGCATCGCGCTGCTGAGCTACCTCTTCGACGTCGCGTCTTGGAGCTTCTTCTTTTATCAGCACTTCCCATTCGGAATCTGTCTCAGCTTCGTCGACGTTCTCTACCTTGCCGATTCGCTCGTTGAAGGTTGCATCTCTCGTTACACTCACTTTCTTCGTTGCCGGATCATAGACTCGATAATTAGTAGAGTCGTTCTCATAGCCGACTAGAAGCATCTTCTTACCGCGTAAGTCAAATTTACTTGTAAATTGTTTAGGAGTGTGTACATATGTCACGGAGCCGAATATCCTCAGGTGACTCATCGTTGGTTTCTTCCCAACCCATTTCTCGTAAGGCGTAGACTCACCACCCGATGACACAGTTCGATTCAACACGTACACAGCAGTGTTGACAGCTTCAGCCCACAAGGTTAACGGTAAGCTCTTCGCGTGTAGCATGGTACGCGCGCTCTCGACAATGGTTCGATTATCCCTCTCTGCTCGTCCATTTTGCTGCGGAGTATATGGCGCAGTATTCTCTTTCTTAATGCCCCGAGCCTCGAGATATTCATCCATGAGCTTGTTACAGAATTCTCTCCCGTTGTCCGATCGCAGGGCTTTCATAGCGCGGCCGAACTTGTTCGATACCATTTTTTCGAATATTTTGAATCGCTCAAAAACATCAGACTTGTGTCTCAAGAAAAACACATGGCGGTACCTAAAATTCATATTATAACAAATAAAGTCTAATCCAAAGAAAATGTAAATAAAAAACGCAATTTTTCAAGTGCAGTAGAATTGAGTAGTAAAAAAAGTATTACATTTACTACAAAAAATCGTGCTGCTGCATCGTCCAAAATTCATATTTTAACAAATGATTTCGAATCTAAAGAAAATCTGCCTAATAATCGACAAACTGTTCACAATGTGCATCTTTCGATCCCTGTTTTCGACGAAAAAAATATACATTTTTCCGAAATCTTTTTGGGTAAAGGTGCTTTTGGAACAGTGAAACGTGCGACACGGTTAGGAACTGATGTGGCAGTGAAAACTATGGAGTTATCGACCAGTAGTAAATACATCATTCGTTTTGATAAATTAGCATAAAAAATTCTGTACTCAATTTTTCCGGGGATTAACTGAAATTCATCATTAATTAATTCGAGACCACATTGTTCATTATCCGAATCATAGTAGACAAGGCCACTTGCTTCTGGAAAGTAAGTTTTTACACTTTTAAAACGAACCCTGCAGTTTTGTGTTGGCAGTTTGATAGTACTACTTTCATCTTTCACTATAATGTGATTCATGTCTTCAAAATTACAAGCTATTTCTGACAGCAAAATAATCTAGAAAATTATCCGAAACATAAAATTCGAACATGTAATACATGAATAGCACAATCAATCAAACCTCTACAGTAAAAAACCAAAAAAATTTCACATTTTGTTTGTTGTACACAATCATGAATATGTGGAACTTTGAATGTGACCAAAATATTAATAAATGTTCAAGTTTGTGCAATTTTACAATAACTTTTTAATGTTCACGATAATGATAAAAACTGAAACATTCGAATGTAAACAATAACACAATCAATCAGAATAAAGACACCAAGTTCGAGAATCTTCAGTGTGCTCAGGCCCATAAATTTTCCACTTGCAACTAGTTGCACGAAGCAACACAACTTGTTGCTTGCACCCGACTCACGCGCCGCGCGAAGCAAAACGTGCTACTAGTTGCATGATTAACCACTACTGGCGACACAGTCGCTGGTGAGCCGTAGGGGCTTCCCACGGGGGTGAAGGTAGTAGGAGAAGGGGAGAAACATCATGGCGGCAGGGCCATGTAGGATCGGGGGTAATGCGCGCGCATATCGTGAGCCGAAGCAAGCCGAAGGTGCGGAAGACGTGCCGAAGACAGTCGATCGGGTACTGCGAGGAAAAGTGAAAACGGCCATATTGAATCGCTCCCGGTTCGTTCCTGTCGTTTGTACGATTGCTCTTCGGCAGGGTGCCCGTCGAGCCCGTGTTGCGAGGGGCTCCGCCTCCACCGTTGCTTCCACCGCTGCCGGTGGTGGATCGCGATCGCGGGGTATCACGGGCACGAGAAGGAAGACAACGGCATAGGATAAGCTAAGTAATACTACGGCCGATATTTCGAGCAATATTAGGATGTAATAAAATACTAAATATAAATTTTAATTTTTAATTATCAAGCCACGTTATTTATATAAAAATTTATATAAAAATATTTATATAAAAATATTTTACCATCATTTTACCATCTGCATTTTGACGACATTTTGACTTTGTTGTGACTTTCACTGTTCTGTCTGGTACATATGCTGCAATGACGAAAAGATAACTTCTCAAAATCAGTATGCTTGAAAATTACTTTTCGATGACTTTACCTTAATACTTTTATACGTAATAATGAAAGGAATCGAATAATATAAAAAACACAAAAAAATTAATTTTAAAAAATTTTATTGCATTTTGTGGACAAACTTAATTTTGAAAAATTACAAATGTAAAAATTAATATTATTATTCGATTTCTTTGATTATTCTATATGTAAAAGTTTTCAGGTATAGTCATCGAAAAATGAATACTTTACAAGATATTTCATATTTTATATTAATATGGCCACGCTGGCCAAGTAGTTTCGGCTCTCTTGCCGAGTGTTCGCTCGCAGGAAGGATGGAGTCGCTATGTCAAGGTCCGTAACAGACTAGACGTTGGTTTCTGCTGTACACTATTTCTAATTTATTTCTTCTATATACAAGGAGCTATTTACAAGTTATACGTAAATATATATTTGTGTCGATTTGTAAGTGGCCCTGAGAAGGACCGATTAAAAGTATTATGTGGCCCTGAAAAAAGCCGATGAGATCCGCTGTTATTCCGGACGTTCACTCCACAGCAGGCACGGCCGCGTCTTTGTTCGATGGAGAGGCTGACGTTTTCCCCAACGTCCGGGTTCTCTCCAGGCCGGCGGTGTTCCTGGTGGTGTAAGTGGTTGCCTTGCGTCGGAGCTGGTCGTTGCTTCTCGCATTATCTCTGGCGATAGAGTGTCCGTTTGAGTGGAGCGCTCGGCCTCATATACCGTCGACTCACACTCGCTGTCGGTCTGCGTAGCTCGCGCTATGGTGGGAGTCTCCCACTCGCTGTCAGTCTCTTGCCCGTCGGGAAGTATCTCGGTCTGGATACCTCTGTGGACCCGAGATGGTGGGATGGTCTGCGTCCCCTTCTCCGAACGGTCTCCTGGTGATCGAGAACGGTAATGGCGACAGGAGTGGTGGTACCTCGAAGTTCCAGCTAGGGGAAATCTTCCGTCGGACTCGTGGATCTCCTTCCACTAGCAGTTGTCTCGGCGGCCTCGTAAGGTCCCTCGTAATCGGACTGATACGGATGAGATGCCACGCTGCAGGATTTTCCTGTGGCTGCTCGGGTTTCCTCGGCGGCAGCGATAGGCGTGGACCCGTAGTCCGATACCGTCTCTTTGTAGGCAGCGTTGATCGGCTTTAAAAACAAGCTCACGTCTTTCTACTCTTGGTCTATCCAACCTGTGGATAGCCGAGTCGTGAACGGATGATGAGCTCTCGTCGGCGGGCCTAATGTAGGGGCCCTGGTCGCGTTTTAATTGCGAGAAAGTCCTCCATCTGTCGGTGAAAGCTCTCACCGTGCTTGCGGCACGCGGCGGTAGGCCCAACTCGTGCGCTCGGTCGGCGCGCGCGTGGTGGGGCGCGACGGCCTGGCTGCGCGTGTATAGTGGGGACCGATCGATCGGCCCGTGTACCACGGGTTGCTGTTCCGTAGGAATTTATGTGCGGTCGGCAGACCGCCACATGACCCCTTTGGTTGTGGATTTGCCCAGGTTAGGCGAAACTGAACCGGACTGGTGGTTTCGTCGTTCTTCCTGCCCGGGTCCTCGTCCCAGTAGTTGGCTGGTTTGAATCCTTCAGCTTCACCCTATCGTCCCGTGTGTCTGGTTGGTTGCAGTCGTCCTCCAACTCGTATGCTGGTTTCAGACGATCTATAGACACATTAACAGTTTTCCCGTTAATTCTTATTTTAAACGTCTTTTCGCCTCGGCTCAACACCTCGTATGGTCCATCATATGGAGGTTGTAACGCTCCGGTTAGTGCGTCGTGTCTCAGAAAAACTCTTGGCGTTGTTTGCATGTCTTTGGAAATAAACGTGGCCTTGTGACCGTGGCGTCTAAGTCTCGGGCTCAGTCTGTTCATTGTCAGTCGTATTCTGGCAATCAGATATTTTGTGTCTGCTTTGCTAGCTACCTCTGTTTCTTGCAGGTAATCGAATGGATTCCCCAAAGACTAATTCTGCCGGTGTCGCATTCAAATCCTCCTTCCATGCTGCCCGGATGCCCATTATTATTATTGGCAATACCTCCGTCCAGCGTGTGGTTTCGTGACATTTGATAGCGTCTTTTAGTTGGCGATGGAATCTTTCTACCATCCCGTTCGCTGCTGGGTGATAGGCGGTAGTGCGTATGCGCTTGGATCCGGTTAATATCTGGAATAGATCTGCTTCGAATTGGCGTCCTTGATCTGTTGTTATCTTAGTTGGTGTGCCGTATCTCGCTATCCATTCCCTGAATAGGTGCTCAGCCACCGTCTCGGCCGTTATGTCCGGGACCGGAATCGCCTCGGGCCATCTTGTAAAGCGATCGATCATCGTCAGGCAGTATCTGTATCCCTTCGACACTGGTAACGGTCCGACCAAGTCTATGTGGATATGCTCGAATCTCCTTGTTGGCACTCTGAAATCCCCTGTTGGTGAGTGAATATGCCGTGTAGTTTTAGATTTTTGGCATTGGATGCATGCTCGTGCCCATTTTCTGCAGTCCTTCTGTACTCCTGGCCAAACGTATCGTTCTGTTATCATCCTTGTTGTCGCCTTAATTCCTGGGTGTGCCAAGCCATGCAGGGATTGAAAAACCTGCTTCCTTAGTGCCTTGGTCACGTATGGTCGGGCTGTTGGCGTGGACGTGTCACAGGTTATGGTAGTTTTGCTCCCTGGAATGGGGATCTTCTCCAATCGAAGTGAGGTGTTTGCTTCCTTAAGTTCCCGAAGCTTCGTATCTTCTTTCTGTGCTTGGGCTAAGGCTTCTAATTCCACGGCTTTCTGTATCGCTTCGATCCGCAACAATGCGTCGGCTACGATATTGTCCTTCCCGGACATATGTCGTATGTCCGTTGTGAACTGAGCTATGTACTCCAGATGTCGTGCTTGTCTCGGTGAGCTGCATAAGAGGTCTTGGTTGAGAGCATATGTGATCGGTTTATGATCCGTATACACTACGAAGCTTCTTCCTTCTAGCATATGTCTAAAGTGCTTGATCGCCGTGTATATGCCCAATAGCTCTCGGTCGTATGGACTGTATTTTTTCTGCGCTCCGCTGAGTTTCTTGCTGAGAAAGGTCAGTGGCTGCCATCCTCGGTCCGTCTTCTGTTGAATAATCGCCCCGAGTGCTACGTCCAAAGCGTCTGTTGTCACGGCTAATTCTGCCTTCGGATCCGGATGTGCTAGTATGGCTGCTCTTGACAGGCTGTCTTTGCAGTTCTGGAAGGCCTCTTCGGCTTCTTTTGTCCACACAACTGGTGCGTTGCCTTTAGTTTTGGGCCCTTTTAGCATCTCGTTTAACAGGGCTTGATCATAAGTTGCTCCTGGTATAAATCGGCGGTAAAAGTTTATCGTTCCAAGGAATCGGCGAAGCTGCTTCATGGTTTGAGGCTTCTGAAATTTTTTGATGTCCTCGACTTTTTCTGGTAGAGGTGTTGTGCCCTCTGACGATACCTTGTAGCCTAGGAACTTTACTTCCTTCGCTCCTAGTACGCATTTTGCTGGATTAATCTTAATGCCGTATTGTTGTAACCTCTCAAAAAGTAATCGTAGGTGTTCTCGATGTTCTTCCTCTGAGTCTGATGCCACCAAGATATCGTCTATGTATGCGTAGCAGAAATCGAAATCGCGCAGGATTTCGTCCATGAACCTTTGAAACGTCTGCGCAGCATTTCTGAGTCCGAATGGCATAAATAGGAATTCGTACAGGCCAAACGGCGTGGTGATTGCTGTCTTAGGTATATCCTCCTTGTTAACCGGAATTTGGTTATACGCCTGCACTAGGTTCAACGTGCTGAATATTCGTTTTCCGTGCAGTGCTTGCGAGAAATCTTCTATGTGTGGTACAGGATATCTGTCCGGAATAGTCCGTGCGTTTACTCCGCGGTAGTCTCCGCAGGGTCGCCATGTCCCATTCGCCTTTGGTACCATATGGAGTGGCGATGACCACGGGCTTTTGGACGGCTGTATTATTCCTTCTCGTAACAATAGTTCGAATTCCATCTTCGCAATTTTTAATTTGTCCGGTGCGAGTCGCCGCGGGCGACATGCCGTAGGTTGTCCATTCGTTGTCTTGATATGGTGGGTTGTTCCATGTTCTCCCACTCTTGTTTTGGTACTGGGGTTCACGATGCCTGGGAATTTGCCAGGATATCGTGATACTCCGTCTCTTTCCTGATGGTTTTAATTGAGATGTCTTGGCTTGTGTTAATAACACAAGTGGATGCGAGTCCCGTCTGTCCATCGATTAGCTTCTTCACCCTCACGTCTGGAAGTAAGTGGTAGTGTGCCAAGAAGTCTGATCCGATTATTGGCTGGTTTACATCTGCGATAATGAAGCGCCATGGACACGCTCTTCGAAGCCCAAAATCCGGCTGTAGTGTGACGAATCCGTACGTGTTTATGACCGATCCATTCGCTGCGAACAGTTGGTAGGACTCAGCTTTCCTTTTTCCTTCCGTATGGTCGTATGGGAATACGCTGACGTCCGATCCCGTGTCGATAAGGTACTTTTTGTGTGTGTTGCGGTCTGTCACATATAGGCGGCGGGATTTAGGGCTGTCGTCATCAGCCGCCATTACTGACTGCCCTCCTTGTTTTCCGCTTTATACGTGCAAGGTTGTGTGCATTTGTATGACTCTGCTCCGAAGCGCCGGTGGTAGTAACACATTTCTTCCCGGCGTGGCGTTTTGCTTCGGTGGCGACTATTACCTCGGCGCCATGTGGCGCGGCTTCGGCTTCGACTCCTTGCTCGGTCTTCTTGTATTGACTGCACCATCTTTGAGACTTGCAGAGTTAAAGCAGCTACTTGTTTGCTTAACTCGTCTACCCGAGCTTCCGCTGAGTTGGCGTCCACTGATGTAGACGGCTTTTGTGTGGAGGTCGCTAGGACGAGGACTTTACTGTTCACCTCGTATATCCGATCCGCCTGTTCTGCTACAAGCTCGAACTTGTCGTCTGCTCGTGTAGCCAAAATGACTTGCATGTGTGTGGGTAGTCGTCCCAGCCAGAGCGTCCGAAGTAAGTCTCTCGAGACGTTGTTTCCTGCTAGCGTCGCCATATGTCGCAGCAACTGTGACGGCTTGCGATCTCCTAGCTCCTCGCGTTCAAGCAGTTGTCTGATCCGTTGCTCTTGCGAGTCCGTGAGTCTCTGGATCAGTGCCTTCTTGACTGCCTCGTATTTATTCTCCCTGGGAGGCTTCGTGATGACATCCTTAATCTCTCTGGCTTGTTTCGGCTCAATCCGCGAGAGGACGTATGCATACTTGGCTTCATCTTCCTTTACGTTGCATAGTGCGAATTGGCCTTCTAATTGGGCGAACCATAGTTCGGGCTCTTCCGGCCAGAAGGGAGGAAGCCTTAAGCCTATTTTACTCATAGTAGTATCTTCCATATCTTTGTACTCTTCGTCGCTCTCGATTTCAACCGTCTTCTCTGCCAGTTTCTTCGTTGACATGTATACTCCTACTCCTTTCCAACGTCGGGGTCACCAAATTTATGGCCACGCTGGCCAAGTAGTTTCGGCTCGCTTGCCGAGTGTTCGCTCGTAGGAAGGATGGAGTCGCTATGTCAAGGTCCGTAACAGACTAGACGTTGGTTTCTGCTGTACACTATTTCTAATTTATTTCTTCTATATACAAGGAGCTATTTACAAGTTATACGTAGATATATATTTGTGTCGATTTGTAAGTGGCCCTGAGAAGGACCGATTGGAAATATTACGTGGCCCTGAGAAGGGCCGATTAGAAGTATTATGTGGCCCTGAAAAGGGCCGATGAGATCCGCTGTTATTCCAGACGTTCACTCCACAGCAGGCACGGCCGCGTCTTTGTTCGATGGAGAGGCTGACGTTTTCCCCAACGTCCGGGTTCTCTCCAGGCCGGCGGTGTTCCTGATGGTGTAAGTGGTTGCCTTGCGTCGGAGCTGGTCGTTGCTTCTTGCACTATCTCTGGCGATAGAGTGTCCGTTTGAGTGGAGCGCTCGGCCTCATATACCGTCGACTCACACCCGCTGTCGGTCTGCGTAGCTCGCGCTACGGAAGTATCTCGGTCTGGATACCTCTGTGGACCCGAGATGGTGGGATGGTCTGCGTCCCCTTCTCCGAACGGTCTCCTGGTGAGAACGGCAATGGCGACAGGAGTGGTGGTACCTCGAAGTTCCAGCTAGGGGAAGTCTTCCGTCGGACTCGTGGATCTCCTTCCACTAGCAGTTGTCTCGGCGGCCTCGTAAGGTCCCTCGTAGTCGGACTGATACGGATGAGATGCCACGCTGCAGGATTTTCCTGTGGCTGCTCGGGTTTCCTCGGCGGCAGCGATAGGCGTGGACCCGTAGTCCGATACCGTCTCTTTGTAGGCAGCGTTGATCGGCTTCAAAAACAAGCTCACGTCTTTCCACTCTTGGTCGATCCAACCAGTGGATCGACCAAGCTGAGTCGTGAACGGATGATGAGCTCTCGTCGGCGGGCCTAATGTAGGGGTCCTGGTCGCGTTTTAATTGCGAAAAAGTCCATCTGTCGGTGAAAGCTCTCACCGTGCTTGCGGCACGCGGCGGTAGGCCCCACTCGTGCGCTCGGTCGGCGCGCGCGTGGTGGGGCGCGACGGTCTGGCTGCGCGCGTATAGTGGGGACCGATCGATCGGCCCGTGTACCACGGGTTGCTGTTCCGTAGGAATTTATGTGCGGTCGTCAGACCGCCACATTAAAAATATCATAACAAAATTTAAAATATCTCAGTAAATTCTTAACAAAAGAGAACATTATTATAATGTTTTAAAAACGTCGTGACAAGGGCTACAAGAATATATAATAAAAATAGGGGCTTCTATAAAAGTTTAGATCAAAAGCACCTTAAATTTTTTAAATAAAACACCATTGGTGGTTAAATAAAAAATAGTTTTTATTGCATATTCTTGTAGCCCTTGTTGAGACGTTTTCAAAACACTATCTTTTGTTAAGAATTTTCTGAGATATTTTAAATTTTGTCATTACATTTTTAATATAAAATATGAAATATTTCGTGAAGTATTTACTTTTCGATGACTTTAGCTTAATACTTTTATACGTAGAATAATGAGAGGAATCGAATAATGTAAAAAAAAAAAAAAACAAATTAATTTTAAAATATTTGATTGTATTTTGTAGACAAACTTAATTTTGAAAAATTACAAATGCAAAAATTAATATTATTATTAGATTATTCGATTTCTTTGATTATTCTATGTATAAAAGTATTAAGGTAAAGTTATCGAAACGTGAATACTTTACAAGATATTTCATATTTTATATTAAAAATATCATGACAAAATTTAAAATATCTCAGTAAATTCTTAACAAAAGAGAACGTTATTATAGTGTTTTAAAAACGTCGTGACAAGGGCTACAAGAATATACAATAAAAATAGGGGCTTCTATATAAAAAATTTAGATCAAAAGCACCTTAAATTTTTTAAATAAACCACCATTGGGGGTTAAATAAAAAATAGTTTTTATTGCATATTTTTGTAACCCTTGTCGAGACGTTTTCAAAACACTATAATGCAACTCTCTTTCATTAAAAATTTCCTGAGATATTTTCAGAAAGATACACGATATAACGCATCTTTCTGTGGTAGCTTGCAATGACACCGATAGGTGGCGCATAATGGTGTGATTAACTCGTAAGTAAGTTTCAGTTGAGAGCGAATATAAGCAGGTCTAGGCGAAGCAAAATCACGACATCCGCAAGACATATATTTTTGCCTGCAACATTGCTGCGATGATATAAATATATAAGACCATATTTTCCGAAGTAAGGTATGTTTTTCAAATATTAAATATCTTTTTCAAATCTGAAACAATATTATTTCTTCAAATCTTAAATTAACATTCAGCGAACACTCGGAGAACTTCAACATGGGTACAGTAAGACTTTTTCTTGACGTCAATAAGCAGTCAAATTTTGTAATGAAAAATCGTCATATTGACTCTTTCTGCCGTGATGTAACTATGACGTCAAAATGATGTTATTTTGACTGCGATGTGTTTCTTGGGATGTGGCTGCAATCTCGTTTTCTCATAATTTAAGAACATATATTATTTGCAAAATGGAGTTTGCATACTCTATAACCATTATAAAGTTGTATGGCTGTCTTTGAAATCAATTCCTCTCGACCACAAGCTGATATAATCTCGAGGTACGTGATTATAAAGAGTAATGCATGCTGAACACGAATCCAGTGTAGTTTTTTCATTATCGTTGATGTCTAATATTTCGTGGGCGATCAAACCTGAAACTTGTGTTTGGGGCTAATCCGTCAGTAAGCACCCGTGGTGGACTTTTATAATGTTGGCAAATTTTATAATTTTATTATATTTTTTAGTCTTTTCTACCCCTATTTCATATATTTTTCTTTAATATTTGGTTGATTAGTTCTTGAGTCATAGAATCCGTACACATACACAAAAACAAAATGATGAAACATTTTAACACTTTAATTAATAAATGTTTACATTTTTCTATTAACAAATAATTAATAAAATGTATCCTATCAGTTTTCATAATCGGAATTATGTATTTATGGAGTGACGATTTTACCCCATTTTTGAGATTTTGATTTTTTCACCGTTGTCGTTTTTGCTCTATACCGGTTAAACAAAGCGACGTAAACAAAAATTTTCCATATAAATTTTGTAGCTAAAGGTTCACTCTTTACAATGGTATACCACATTTAACTAAAATTATTTATTTTGTTGTTAAAAATCGGCACCAAAAAAACTGACGGTTTAGCCCCGGTCTCTCCTACAGTAGCGCAACTCTCCCGATTTCAGCGTGGATGAAAATGAACTGCACATGCGCGTGAGAGGTATGTAACCAATCAGGGCACTGATATTCTGTCTCACTTCTGCTTACTTCCTCTCTGTATTTTCGCTCTCTGTCAGCACCGTTGAGATGCTCATGTGACATTTAAATGGCCGTTCAGTAAAAAATGGTGGCAACGGACATCTGATGTGATCTGATGCGAGAAATAATAAAGTGATAAAATGATGAAGTGATAAGTCCTCAGTGAATAGTCTACAGTGTTTCGTGGACGGTGCAAGAAAACCGAGAACAAATTATTTTTCTTACGGAGAATAGATAATCTGTACAAAAATTGTACAGATTCTCGATTCTCTTAAAGGAAAAGCACCTTGATCTTAGCTTTGTTGCAGGTATTTGTGAAGAAATCTTGAGGGAAAATCTGGAAGAAAAAGATATTGGTCCATCAGTCAAACGCGTGGTGTGTTGATAGGGAATAAAAATATTGTGGAAAAACGCCATTTTTTTCGGTTTCCGAAGGAACATGAAAGGTATAATGATTTTATTTTATTTATTAATTATTATTTTTTAAAACACGTATGAATTTACATATTATGATATACTATTTTGATATTTCTAAATGTATGCATATTACATGTGCATGCATGTGTATATTATTATTTATTACAATATTTCTTTGCAATTACAAATTGGAATAATATTTACAGATGGTTGCGATGGATACGTGCGTGTGAAAGATTGGATTTAGAAGCAATGCAGAATATGCCTATCATCGCAATTACCGATTGTGCCACTTACATTTTGAAGAAAAGTGGTACAAGATAAGTAAGAGTAGAGCTCATCTTCATCTAGATGCTGTACCAACAATATTTTTTGGAAGAAAGTAAGCCCATACACATTTTAAAATGTACATTCTTTTCTATTCTAAATAATGTGGTTTTTTATATTCAATAGTATATTGTATATTAAACAATATTTTTGATAATATACAGTATACACATTAATTAATGATATTGTATATAATTTATAGCAATGCATGTATTACAACATCAGAAAATGAGAAGATGGATGAAGTGCTACCTGAAGAAGAAAATATTTATATTTTACAACAAGAGGAAACAAATAGGTACTTAAATATCTGAAAATGTATTTATCTTTCTGTTATAGATAGTATTTTGTTCTTATAATTAACTTTTTTTAGACATTTTTTATTTAGCAATAAAAAGTAATATTACACTAAAATGGTATGTTTCAGTGACTTACAGTCAAAATCATTCCTGCCTACAGAGCAGATGCCAAAATGTCCACATTGCTAAGCCGTACGTTTTTGTATTTACATTATATACATACATATGTATTTTTATAATATTATTTCTTTTATACAGTTTTTTATAACCAGTCTGTAGATTTTGATTTAAACTTACAACTTATTATATACATTCCATTTTCCATTTTATTTTGTTCCTTTTCTTTAATTAAAAGTTGCATTCTGCATTTAATAACAAGATATAAATAATATTACGTGAGAGTAATTGTATTTTAATATATATAGTGCCAATAAATAAATATATAGCGCGCGTCTGGTTGTACATCATGTTTTATTTCTATCTCAAATGTAACCCTTGTTATTTATGCATGCGTTTCCGCGCGTTATAACACACGTCAAACGCGTCTCCATAAATTATCCCAATCAAATACGTGCTTTTTTCAAACGTGCGCGTCTGACACGCAACGATAAATTAGAAAGAGAGAGAAACTTATAACAGTGAGAGGAAGTGAGACAGATTATCGGTGCTCTGATAGTTACATACCTCGCACGCGCATGTGCAGTTCATTTTCATCCACGCTAACATCAAAAGTGCCGACAGTCGACAGAGAGTTGCGCTACTGTATATACTGTGCCACTGCAGTCTGCAGTATTAGTAGTATTGGCTGTTTATGCCAGAACGTAATTTATTTTGTTACTTTACGTCGGTACAAAATAAAATAAAAAAAGGATAAAAGAACAGTTTTTATTTACAAATATAGTGATTGAATAATACAAAACAAAAAATGGATATAATAAAGGAACATTTGATGGTACCAGCAAAGTATATGATACTGACAGATGAGAGAATTTGTTTGACGGTTCACAGAAACTGGCTCTCCCGGTTTTTAACAGTTGGCTCGTTTACTTTTATCAGTCACGATCGTTTGTCCAACGATGAGATTGCGGCGCAGCCTACTATCGATGAATTGGGTGGTGATTGGCTGAGAATTTATGCAAAAGTAGGTATTTTCGACATCTTTCGCGCATATTTCATATAGGGTACGTAGTATCTAACGAGACGTGAGATAAAATTTTGTTATTATTATTAGGTATATGTAAAGCAACACAGGAATGCAATTCCTTTACCGAGAGGAAGGCCTACCAGTAGCACAAGGAACCAAGCAGAGTTAATTTTTTCGCAAT
Organism: Leptothorax acervorum; assembly: GCA_035220615.1. Lineage (NCBI taxonomy): Eukaryota > Metazoa > Arthropoda > Insecta > Hymenoptera > Formicidae > Leptothorax > Leptothorax acervorum. The sequence goes on from JASTWQ010000071.1 coordinate 473,206, forward strand.
TGCTGCATTACGTGGCAGAAACTAATTATCGAAATCTATGGAAAGAAACATATAAGAAATATTACAGTATGTGTTCAGCGTACCATTAAAAATTTTTTAATTTAGATTTTCAACTGTTTGTTACTATTCAGTAAGCAAACCATCTGTAGTTTGGCAATGGCAATAGATTGGCTTCAGATTTGTTCAGATATTGCAGTAACATATATCTGCATTAAACTCGTGTTTTGCTGGCATAGCTTGCTGCATAGACTCTGACAATAGATTGTTGGCAGAAATCAAACAGAAACTAGCTGTCACTTCGTAAACGTAAACATTTAAATGGTTACAAAACAGCAGATTCTGTTCAGTTTCTGTAGTCAATCTGCCATTATAATATTCTGTTTGAAGATTTTTTGTTATATTTCTGCTGGAATTTTATCTACAAAATTTGTAGCAGACATTTTCAAAATGTGCGTTCTCGACAGATTTGATTAGTCCGTACAGATATTTTTCTTTATATTAGTTAATAATTTTTCTTTCTTTGTAAAATATGTATATACAGGTCCCTGGAACTTTGTTGAGCAAAAGGAACAGTCTAATATCACTGCTAATGTGAGCGACGTTACTATCATGCATGAAATACTGAATAGAATGTATGGCTGTACTTTGGTACAAGTGCAGCATGGTACGGTCTTATCAGTATCAAATGGTATATTATCTGAAACACATTGCAATCTCCTACCAATTCATTTTGCCATAGAAACACCATCTGCATTTATAATGTTTTATGAGCAGACTGCCAATTATTCTCTTCGTGAGTGAGTATACGCAAACTATATTTATTTGTATATTCTCAACATATGACAATATTTTCAAGATATTTTTATATTCCATTGCTTATAAACATTAATTTTAGGTGCGTAATGTACAGTCCCGCTGCTCTTACAATTAGTACGAGTCATGGAAAACCATTGTTTGTAGTTTATCAGTTATTGAGATTATCCAGAGACTTGCACGATCGTGGTCTTGCGTTAGGAGAAATTACGCTTAGTGACATATTGATTACAGACAATTTCACTATTCAGGTATATCTCGCATTATTGCATATAGCAGCAGACTTCTGACTTTATTTAGCACAATTAATATGTATTTAGTATTTAATAAGACAAGAGAGTATAATAAGTATTTAATAAGATGGGAGAAAAGAATATCTTGTTTGAGCTAATTTTGTTCCTAGGTATTACCGAAATTAAACGATAATATTTATCTGAAACCTGATAGTGAATGTACTACTTCTCAAGAAAGTAAAGAGAAAACGTCGAGTGGCAATGTTTATGATAAAAAAGATGTACTCCGTTCACACAACACTGATTTTGGTTTAAATGAGAATATTGAGAAATTATGCGAGATGTGGATGTATAATTGTATCAGCAACTTTGATTACTTAACTGCGCTTAATAATTTGGCTGGTAGGAGATACGGTAATCCCAGCTGTCATCATGTTATGCCTTGGGTGACAGATTTTACATCGAGAAACGGTGTAAACTGGAGAGATCTGACAAAGTCAAAGTTTCGATTAAACAAGGGAGACAGACAATTGGATCTTACGTTTGACTCGCAGTCAACTGAGGTATATATAAATTGTGTGAATGTAAGAGACTTGTTTCGTGTTGAATAATCAATGTTAATTCGTAGGTTGGACACCATGTATCCGACGTTTTATCAGAGATTACCTATTATGTATATCTTTCACGCCGGTATAATAAATCTGTGCTCTGTAAACACGTACGACCTTTATGGGTGCCTGGAGAATACCCGGCTTCAATTCAAAGATTATACGATTGGAGTCCTGATGAATGTATACCGCAGTTTTTCATCGATCCCAGTGTTTTTAAGGTAAAATAATATAAATTATTTTTATTTACATACAGTTGAAACACGATTTCCTGAAACGATCGAGTTACCGTGTTTATCTCATGTTCCTTCATTTACAATCTTTAACTCTCATACAAAACCGAGACATATATTATGTAGACTGTAGAGTGTAGACTAATTGTAAGGGTCAGAATCGAATCCAGGACCCGTCGATTGGAGTCAACTGACTGTTCTCACACGGAACCGCGTTACTGCTATAATATAAATTATTATTTGACAGTAAAAAATATATTGTAGATTAAATATTTTTGTGGGGTATGTGTCTTATTTACAGTCCATCCACGAGGACTTGCCAGATTTAGAAATTCCAGCATGGGCAACGTCTCCAGAGGATTTTATTGAGAAACATAGAGAAGCATTGGAGAGCTTTTATGTTTCGGAAAGATTACATCACTGGATAGACTTGACCTTCGGCTACAAGTACGAACGTAGTTCAATGGGTTATTTATTATTTATTCGAACTTTTCTGACATTATACTCGTTACACGATAGGTTATCAGGTTCCGCTGCTATAAAGTCGAAAAACGTTTGTCTACAATTAGTTGATAATCATACCGATTTAACTAATTCCGGTGTTGTACAACTTTTCACACAACCACATCCACAAAAGATTACTCCATCTCCTTATTGGGGTAAAGTACCACCGCGTCTTCGGCCGATATCTTCAACCAATAGAAGCAGTAAGTTTCGACGAAAATTTCAAATTGTCAGAAATTTTGAAGACATTGTAATATTTGTCAAATTATTATATGATTATAGAAAGTGATCAACTCGCGAGTAGAATCAGTGACGATGAGGGCCACAGTTCTGGTGTTGAAGAAGAGGAACTATCTGCGACAGTAACAAACGCATCAAGATCGTCGCCTCTCATATTGAGTCGTTTGTTGAGCCGTTCTAGAGGTTCTTTACTTTCAGAAGATAATGTTAAATCGGATAAGCCCGTTAATCAGCCTATTATCCTTCCGAAGGATTTCAATCCCGTTGCAGCAATCGTACAAGTAGAAACAACGCATGCCTTCATGCATAAAGTCAACCATCAAGTTTATAAACCTGCAATAGGATCACATGATTTCTCCACAAATTACAAACAAATTGTGGCCAGTGGGCGTATTAAAGAGCAACAGATACTCGGTTGTCTGATAGTGGAAATATTTCTAGCCGGAAAATTCCGCGCAACCTGGAACGTTGAAAAAGTATTATTTACACAAAGATTCACGACGTGTCTGAATATCTTAAAGACATCGGCAGATAATTTACCGAAATGTATAAGAAACATTGTGTCTTTATTGCTACAAATTGATATTATGCCAAAGAGTTATAATGTAGGTAACGTAGAGATGAATGACATTTCAATGGTAATTTTAATATTTCATATTATGTAGGATGTTTCATAATTATAGCTAAAGATTTAACTGACTAGTAAAACTAAAAAAATTAACAGAAAAGTCTTACACTGTGAAATGGCTGATATTTCAGAGAATTTAGCCTATCGGCAGCTGCGGAATTCGAAAATTTATCAAAGTGTGTCAGCATTTTTTTCTATACATGCTTCAGCATATCTTCTTATATACATATGCGTTTAAAAACTTTTGGAATTTCTACATTATTCGAAAACCATTTTTGATGCATTGTCTAAGTTTGTTGACGCTCTCCGATATTTGAGATATTATGAGATATTATTAAGTATTAATCATTTCATAATCGTATAAATAAAGAACATAAATTATAAAAAGCTCGATATTTTGAAAATTAATTTGAAGGTCTGAGATATTTCTCAAGATTTTCTTTATATTTATTTTTGTGAGGTCTAGTCAGTTGTCTTTATCTGTAATTCTGAGAGAGATCTTATATTTTATCGAGACAACATTGCAGAATTGATTTATAAATATGCACGTGACAAATTTTATATTTAGACGAACGAGACCTCTTTTCGTTACCCAACGATAACATATATGGGTCTTCCACCGCCATCCGCTCATCAATTTCTTCAACCAATTTTATCTGGCAGTCTGTTCCCATTCTCCAAATATTGCCAATATTTATATAATATTGTGGAAATGTTGCAAGAATATAATGGTTTGGTACGAGAATTAAATTCTATCGTGAAGATCGAGGACGATGTGGATTTTGCAATAAAAACGAAGACAAAGTACCTATGTAAAATTAGCGAGTGCAAGGTAAAAGCAATTGCGAGAGAATTAGAACGGCTTTTACCTTATGTCGGTGGTATGAGAGAAGCCACTTTGCAGTTGATAGTGCCTCATATAGTACAAATTATGGAAGAACCTTATAGCGCAGTATTGGCAGTATGGCATCTTTTCGATCCCATTGCAAAGTGAGTGCATTTACAATTTTGTTTTTCTGACTAACTATATTATTAGATTCTTTCGATTTTTCCCATTTTCTGTCGCAGAACGTTGGGACCGAAGGATACAGTCGATACGTTTCTCTTGCCTATTACAAAACTGTATGAGAATGGCTCTATCATGGATACTGCATTGTACGTTGATATAATACCTGCGGGGACGCTCGCAAAGTTTCGAACTACTCGATTATATCATCGAATGTTCTTGCTGAAGTTGATAGTTAGGCTAGGGCTACGAAGATTCTTAGACAATTTTATAAATCCTTTAGTGGAAGCGGTGGGAGGATACAAAGATTATGTACAGGGCTCGATTGACACGTGCACTCATAGAACTATAAATTTGAAGTAAGGAAAAATGTGATAATTAATTTATTAATTGTATTTTAATGTAATTTCATGTATCGTATTACTCTCTATATTGTTTATAAACTTTTATGAAGGAGCTGCGACTTAAGTGGACCTTGCAGTGAGGGAGAAGGTATTTTATCACCATTAGATGAAGATTCATTTGCAGACACTGAACATAATGTTGCTGCATCTTCTGTACCAACGATCAATGAGACGTCTAATGTAACAACAGAGAACGATGTCGAAGGTGATTAACGTCATTTGATGGGCAAATAAGTCGTTAATGATTTAATAAGTATCTCTGGAAAAAAATTATCTGATAACTTTTATTGGATGTATTACAGAAGTATTTGCCATGGAGACGGAGGATAATTCGTGGATTTCTTTAAATAATACCACGCCATACGATATCGACTTACATATAGATCTCAACTTGAATGCCTGCGATGATTTGAATGACGATGGAAACAAAAATTCGCCGGATTGCTCCGTCAAATCGCCAACAATTCCGATACCTAAACAATCAAATATCACTGGAGCTAAATTGGTAACCGAATTTAATAGTATCGGTTGCAACGTTGGCAGTAAAACTTCCAGTGAAGATTTTACTTATGTTAGTGCATACGCCACGAATATCCATTCCGATAATAATCTCTCGGAAAATATGTGCAATATAGATACTAAGGAAGACAATCCTGCTATACTTCCTGCGGATCTTGATAACAGAAGCGATGTAATCAAATCAAGTGATGAAGATGTACGTCATTTGGATCATATTTACCGAAAATCTGTTTTAAGTGAATGTACAATTTCCGAGATGAGCGCAGAATCTGTTATCTGGCTGTCTCATAGACTCGGCCCAGTACTCACAGCACGATACTTGTCGCGAAATCTTCTGAGAATGCTAACGTTATGTTACGCTGGGAAAGAAAATTTAACGCCAATCAACGACAATAATTTTATGCGTGTGGAGGGTGTTACGTGGAAGAAGCCGATACTAGCCGGTGATCAAAATGCTGTTAAAGTTTTAGAGTGTCTCACGGCTATTGCAGGTACGTACGAAAATACGTGAATTATTTTAATTCCATGAGTAAAAACAATTTATCAACTATTTTACCAGGATTATATGGAGAACAAATTATATTGCTGCAATATTTTGCACATATAGTTGAGCTATTAGCATTGTGCAAGAGAAAGCTAACGCAAAATTTGGAAGGAGGTCTAATTTCTTGTCTGGCTCTATTAAATCACATTACAGCGTATCTCAGTGATTCTACGGTGATGGATGTGCTTCATGTAATGTTCATCATATAATTAATAACCACACATTAATAATATAATGAAAAAAATTCTCATTTGTCCATATTTGAATGTAGGAGCCGATTGTTAAATCCATCCTGCATCCCACAGTACGCATACTGTCAACTGCGAGATTTACATTTCCAAATGGAACGCTTGCACGCATTGCCTCAGCTGAAAAATGCTTGGAAGCGATGTTCACTCTTAGCTTACGGCTCGGCAGCGTAATTACGAAAAATCATTTAGCAGTGCCAATTCAACGCTTTTTTCTGGCCTTTGACAAAGCTTTCAGTGAAAATTTAAATGGCGGAGTTTTGTCGAATAATTTTGAGCAAAAAGCAGGCACAGCTTGCGAACATTTTGTACGGTAATGATACGGAGACGAGCATTTCAATTCGATTATACATTGTGCGTTAATGAAATGCACAGATAACGATATGCAGAGATTTTCTTATCGTTTTTACTATTTCATAGGATGAAAGTCGCGAATGAAGGATCCGTTAATAATGGAACTTACGCGTGGAACAAACTTGACGCAGACATTGCAGATTCGTATTCCCCTCCGATAGTAGAAAATAGCGACGTGCCAGACTTGCAAAGAAATAGAGTAAGATCGAATAGTTTATGATTTTTTTGTGTTTTGGTTTTTAGATAAAACGTGAACGCAAAGGTGTGTATATGTACTAAATTTTATTTACAGGCATTTGAAGAACTACGAGCTGTATTCACCACTGAGTTTGCTCATAAATCATACATGCTTTTTTATAGATGTGTCGATATTGAAATGATGGAATATATACTTAAAAATCACGACCATATACAAAAGCTTTGTCATGATTACGAGCAGGGAATAAAAGCAACCTCTCTAAATAATGGTAAATGTTCCATAAAATTTGTATATTCCTCAGTTATTAACTGTTATAAATAACACGTAAATAATATGTTCATCCTTGTGTCTCATTGTTAAAGATAACGTGGATAAATACAATACTTCCGTGGATTGTGATGTGGCAGAGAATGTAGAATCGATTGATAAAGGTGTTTGCAGCTTCGGGAATATATCTGTGATAGGAAATAGATTCGAGATACAGAAAGATGACGCAAGATTTCAATCAGCGACGGAGATGGGTGTTGTTGCCAGTCGCGAAACAACTTGTCCGTCATCCGCTGGTAGACAACTACGTGGTAATTGGCTAGCCTATTGGGAGCACGAGATAGGGAGACCGGAGAAGGATACGATATTTAATATTAAGCAAATAAAACTTCAGACTTTCAACGGACATACAAATAGTGTGAGATGTCTTTACGTGTTAGACAATGAGAACAGTTTTATGAGTGGTGGCAGAGACAAAACTGTGAAATTATGGAGTTTACGAAGCCAGGTAAGATATATTCCGTTCGTTTTGACAAAATGTCCATTGTATAATATCCAAAATTATGATTTTACTGATATGATGTATATAGGGTGATGGAACTACAGTGTCATCGTGCCAATACACATATACTGGACACAAAAAGTCTATTCTTTCACTTACATTCCTGGAATCTTTGAGATACGCAGTGACATGCGATGGCGTGATTCATTGTTGGGATCCTTTTATGGGGTCGCTTCTGGGGTGTCCGGAAAGCAGTCGTCCCGTTCCTGTGAACACTTTAGCCTCGAGTCCTTCCCCGTCCACGACTCTTCTTGTGGGAACAACAGAAATTACCCTTAGAGTTATTGATTGTAGAACATTCCAGTATGTCAATGAAATGAAAGTAAGCATGAAATATGTATATCGATATTGTGAAATTGTAATTACTAATATTCGTATAAGATTTAACGTGTTAAATCGTACGATAAGGTTTCTATGAATCCAACTGGTTTAATAAGATGTATCGCAGTATCGCCCAGTGGTAACTGGGTCGCTTTAGGTCAAGCATCAGGTTTCTTGACGATACTCGATACTCGCACTGGTCTGATTATCGCGTCTTGGAAGGGACACGAATGTGAGGTAAAGATTTAATGGCTTTTATCGACTTTTAGATTCGATATAAGAATTAATCGTTTGATTTTTAATGCCATAGATACTGCAATTAGAAGCGATAAACGAAACTACTATAGTTAGTTCTTCTTTGGACCAAACTATAGCCGTGTGGAGTGCAATAGATGGAAAACTTAAATTTCATATGAAGTAAGAAAAACCTGCAGTATTGTTATTTGAAGTTAGGTATACAATATATAATTTGCATAAATTATTCTTCATTAATTTTCAGAGGCGCAACAGAGCCTGTTCATTGCATGGCAATGCACGAACAGGCATTAGTGATAGGAACAACAGCAAATCGAATTGGTGTCTATACCGCTGTAGAAATGACTGCTTCACCAAGTTCATCTAAGTTGAGATCTGACGCTTTTAAAGGAATTCTTACTGCCATGGCTGTCCTCCCTCTTAATCGATTATTATTATTAGGCGCTGACACTGGTGGAATAACGTTACTGTGTTAAGAACGCTTCAGACGCTATTTATAGAACGCATTCGCGAATGGCTGGACGTTATTAAATATAATAATGAGGAAGAATTGTAAAGTATATCTAATTTAACGGAAAGCGCGAAAAGCGCACGAGCGCGCGCACACACGCACAATTTTTTTTATAGAATACATTCAAGAGAAAGATCTCCTATATATGGATATCTGTCCTTGTCGCTATTACTTTTAGAGCAATTTTAGTAGACATTTTGTGTACTCCGACGTCCGCTAAGATCTCTGCTGATGCTTTTTTGTCATTATTATTTAGCGCTTCTTCAAGCAATATTGCTGAACCCGTCAAAATATTTAAAAGTATACATGCTTCCTTGATTCTGGAACATCAAAATAGTTGTATTATAGCATCTGTTTTAGCGACTAAGTGAATAGTTTTAATAATTTTAGAGACTTACAAAGGAAAATATGATTCTGGTTTGTTAATATACAGACCAAATAATGGAAATAGGTTCCTCAAAATATCGTATTGTAATTGTTCGGCGCCGCCGCTATTGAAATGATTTACAAGTACAACTTCTTCGAAGAGAAACTGCGAAAAGAAATATTTGAGAAATATAAATTATTATACAAATTATTATAGGTATAGCATATATAAGAATAGCAATCTATTTCCTTTGATTTTTATCTTGCATACTTGATCAAATTGAGTGGCTAAATTCTTCCAAGCTTGATTAAACAATGGCAATGCAAGAACACTGTGCAATATGTGAAGACGTGTAGCTAGTTCTTGGAACATGGGACAACCACTCGGTGTTACTGATAATGAAGCAACTTCTTTTGAAGACTGCATCGCAAACCATCTTGGAATAATAAAAAGTATTTTATAAATGTAATGTAAATGGAATAATGATCGTAATAGTGAACGGTAAGTAAAAGTTCTTACTTATCCGTCCTGTAAGCCCTACTTTTTGCCTTTACATCTAGAGCAACTGAATCGCTGATTTCATTTATCAGTTCCTTCTCTAATCGTCTTAAGAGAGCTACAGCCTCGTCAAATACAGTTCCCTCTATTTCTCCAATGTTCTCGTTAACGTCGTTGCCCCTGTCAGTAGCATTTTCCACAGCTTCGAATTGCTTCTTGAAAAAATGCAGCTGCAAGAAGTGCTACACACAAACGCAAGATCGTGATAAGTAATATGTCACTTTTTGTGTGATTGTGAATGAAGATATACATACAACAGTCACGCCCCATTCTTCCAAAACGGTTGCGACATAATGTAGTGTATTGAGAATATACGGCATAAGAGACGTTAACGGATCTTCATAATTTTCATGTAACAATTGTAACAATCGTACTCGCCAATCGTCAACCAATTCTAATTGCAGCTCGAGAAACTGTAACCTTCAACAACGTCAACATAAACATTCGTCAGTACCTACTATCGTCTCTTATTACAACGATCTGGTATGGTTTACCTATGTCCAGGTTGAGGCAAGTGTTTATATCTATCCGAAATCGTAGTAAGAAGTGTGAGAAAGGCATCTGCGCATTCGGTGACTTTCATGTCATCTATATCAGGACCTGTCAGTCTTTCCCACGCTGTATTCGAGCATAATATAGCATCCATTTTTTCAGTCGCGTCTAAACAGCACAAATACATACATATATTTGAGTGCATACACAATATGAATATGTATATGTACACAATTGCGTGTACAAAGTACGAAATTGTTTCTCCATACTCACATTTCTTCTCCATGTTTATCCATTTTACAAAAATATGGGCTTGCGTAAGAACGAAAATGGTAGCCGGCTGAGTTTGAGGATATGACAGAGTTTCTCGCAGCTCTCTTTCAAATCCTAAAGCTTCGTCTACTAAATGCGCGAATAGAGTGTCGTCATATTGTACTATAGGCAATTCAGAATGAAGTTTCTCAACGGCTAACTGAACTAGAGCGCGCATAAATTCAACCTATTAATACACTGTAATTAGTTTCCAGAAATATGGTTCCAATAGCCAATATCAGAATTTAATTATATCAAACCTTTACATCTAAGTGTCCAAAACCTACAGAATCAGCTACAGGTTGAACGTTCTTTTGCACCCACTGAACATGGTCTTTGATCCATGTTAATATCTGTGTAAAGAACCATTCTGGCTTATCTTGACGGTTTGTCAATTTAGCTCCTGTGAAATGATAAATGAATCTTTGTCGGAGAGGACGTACTAAAAAGGCGATTGGCAGACTAACTGGTGCAAAGTCCGTTAACAACACAGATGTTACTACAGGTTTTATCATTTCTTCTCTAAGAATATTAAGGACAATATGGACAATCTTACCGATTCACTTTCCAATAAAGTCTAAAACAATTAAATTGTATAATACAATTGTGTATTACAAGGATACGGTAACTGCAGATGAAAGAGATATTCAATGAGTATCTTAAATCTTGTCATTGTCTCTGGCAAAGGTGTGTTCAATGAAGTGGCATTGGTTCCACACAAGGGCCATTTCAGCGTCTTCAATAAATCATTGTACTCCCTGTAAATATTACATGTTAGGAAAATTTACTGTACATGAATTTGAATATTTAAAAGAAGAAAAACATACTTTGATAGTTTCTCCTTGATCAGATTGTGCCAAAAGTGTAATGTTTCATGAACATAACCAACCAGATGATGACACACAGATGTTTGCAATTGGCAACTGATGTTTGTCAAGCTTGTGTATAGAGTTAACGTAGACTGATCGTCACCGGATAACAAGGATGTCTCTATCTCATCGCTGAATATACAAGTGTTACACAACCATTCAATCGGCAAATCTTAAAACGTTTTACAGATGTAATATCTTTCGACAGCTTATTACCTAATATTTTCTATATATCTTATGAAGAATAGATAGGATAAAGATTTGTCCAGCTGCTCTATCTTGTCAATAACTACTTGCAGCTTTAAATTTTTGTCGTTTTCGCTAAATGTCTCCTCGATCATCTTGCTCAGATCCAAACAGGTTTTCTCCAACTGCTCGACTTCACAATTGACACATTCTACATTCTCAATTACTGCTTTTACTTTGGAAGGAGCAGTGGTTGATGCCATTGACAGCTGTAGACAAAAAGTGATTACTACATAAAGCGGAGTCTACAATGAGAATTTAAGGCGTAAAATTTAAGCTTTAAGCCTTAAGCCGTAAGAAATTGACAAATTAGTCAAATATTCTTCTCACATTCGACTGTGATTTGTCAATTTCTTACAGCTTAATGCTTAAAACTTGAATTTTACGCCTTAAATTCTCATTGTAGACTCCGCTTAACGTTTTGTTACATTATATGTTATGCTACTTTAAAGATAAATACTGACTGATTTTTCAATTTCATCTTTCTCCGCTTTGAGACGCTCTTGGAAATCGTAAATTCCTTCAAGATTTTTTAAATTCGATCCAAAGTGTTCATTGAACTTTTGTATAATTTTTTGTTTTATATCCATTGTGATATATATTCCTACACCTTCTTCTTCTTTGGTTTGATGACAAACGGTTGGTTTGATTCAATACGGCAAGTATAGGATGTTTCTACACGAAAAATTAAAGCAATCTTTACCCTAACCTTAAGGGGATTCTCAGAACATATACAGACGAACTCCTAGAGACCCTCTAATAAGAGTCTGGCCACAACTGTTGGATCGTCGCCATTTATGAGCGAAATCACACGAGAGAGAGCTCGCTGTCTCACTCGGGAGTGCTCGCTGTCTCACTCGGTTGCGAAGCACTGTCTCACTCGCACACATACCGAAGCGCTCATAAATGGCGGACCAATCAAAAAGCGGGACCAGGTGGCCAGACTCTTATTAGAAGGTCTCTACAAACTCCAACGTAAAAGCGCCATCGTCTAGCGCGGAACTAAAAATAATCGATAATTTCGATCGTTTACTGTGTTTTCTATGTTACCGATCTATACCTGTCCTTGTCTAACAGATACCTATACGATATATCTGTCCTTGTCAGATTGCAGCAGCGCCATCTCTGACAAAATCCGGCAACTACTGTTGCACGCAACCATAGACTTATATAGACCTAGTTTATACCGAGCACTTGGTACGCGTATTAAGTACTATATCCGTATCAAATCGCTTGATACGCTCGGTATAAACGCTCGCGGATTACTTTAGTGCGCTCTGGTCTGATACTCCTCAATCGCGAGTATCAGACCAAGTTGATACGCGTATCAAAAGATGTCAGCGCGCTGTAAACGCTTGATTCGATTCGAATTGGATCAAGTGTATACCGCCGCTGCTGACTGTTGTTAGATTGAGGTTAAAGTTAGAATATTTTATAGGTACAAGATGAATTAATAATTATAAGTTTTTTAATAACTTGTGATATAGTTTCCAAAAAGTTCCTTTGTTCTTTACAAGTTCTTAAAAAGTCGTTTTTATTTATAGATATAATATAAATCATTAATTAAATAAATAGTTTGTTGTGTATGCAGGAAATATAAATATTTTTCCATTGATCTCAAAATGCGATATTAATTATGATAATTACTATAACCGTGAATTAGTGGTAGGTTTATGAGACAAACTTTGAATATTTTATAATAAAATATGTGGTGTACTGTACACATATAAAAGCTGTAATAATGTTGCATACAAAAAGATGTACAAATTAAAGAAATAAAAGATATAAAAAGATGTCAAAATTATATTATTTAATTCGAATATACACATGAAAATAATACCGAACATCACCGAAAACATTGGACTTTATCTGGATTAAAAACCTAACCTAACCTGTTGTGAGATTGAACGGTGTAAACAGGGACGTATTAAATGTTTAGTCCGCACCAACTTGATACGCGTACCAACCGATTTAACGGTGTAAACTAGACCATAGACCGGCCCCTGCCGTGAGAGCACGCGATAGAAGATGAACGGTGCAGACTTTAGCCGTGGTCGTGGTCCTCTCTCTTTCTACTGATCGCTTGGTGGGGATAGACGACTCGACTAGTCGCAGACAGCATTGAGTTGTCACGAATCATGATGGTAGTAGATGGCTGTGCTTATCATATATTTCGGTCCTAGGGGAAATTACTCGGATAGCCATTATCGTAAACACCCTATAGATCAGTGGGATATAAGTACTTGGTATGTACAGTCGGTCGCAAAAAGGTTGCAACACTTTTTTTGGATGGGTTTTGGAACGCAGAAATATTTTGAGACGGCGAACGACTCTCTAGGTGCGTTTAGTGAGTGAGTGGTTCAGACAGCTGTCAGCTTGACAGAAGACTATATACAGGGTATGCACATACTAAAAGATGAAACAAGACATCGTATTATAACGTAACTTTTTGCAATAATTTATTTAATAATAAAAATATATAAATATAAGTAATATAAATAAAAATATACAATATTATAGATATATTTTATTATATGTATATATCTAGATATTATACTTATATATATATAATATAAATACTTTAATTTAATAATTCTATATAAATTTTTGAAATAATTTTGTAAAAGAAGTTTTGCGGAAGAGTTACGTTACTTTAATAACACTTGTAATAATCAATTAGAAAAAGTGTTTATTATATTATATTATATATAACGTTTTATATAATGTCTTCACACTAATTTTGTAATAATTAAAACTTTAAAAATCCGTTTTATACATATGTGTGCAACGACAATTAATATAATATTATTAATAATGTGACACACAAAGTTTACATAATTATTTTACTTAACAATTTTTAGGAAAAGATGCATAAACTTTTGCTTACGCTTCTTGAGAAGATATAGGATACCAAGAAAAGTTCTTAACGAGAATGATCATTTATTAAATGTATAATTGTAAGAAAATAACTTAAATTGCAAAATGGGCATGTGCTCTCGATGATTCCGACTGCAGAAGTAATACCATTTCTAAACTGGATTTTGCCATTCTTGAGAAGCACTATATACATATTACATATAAGACACTATATTATATATAAGGCACTATATGTATATATATATGGAACAGTTCCAATAATTTTTAAGTCTTGAATTTTTTCTCTTATATATAGTGCTTCTCAAGAATGGCAAAATCCAGTTTAGAAATGGTATTACTTCTGCAGTCGGAATCATCGAGAGCACATGCCCATTTTGCAATTTAAGTTATTTTCTTACAATTATACATTTAATAAATGATCATTCTTGTTAAGAACTTTTCTTGGTATCCTATATCTTCTCAAGAAGCGTAAACAAAAGTTTATGCATCTTTTCCTAAAAATTGTTAAGTAAAATAATTATGTAAACTTTGTGTGTCACATTATTAATAATATTATATTAATTGTCGTTGCACACATATGTATAAAACGGATTTTTAAAGTTTTAATTATTACAAAATTAGTGAAGACATTATATAAAACGTTATATATATAATATAATATAATAAACACTTTCTAATTGATTATTACAAGTGTTATTAAAGTAACGTAACTCTTCCGCAAAACTTCTTTTACAAAATTATTTCAAAAATTTATATAAAATTATTAAATTAAAGTATTTATATTATATATATGTATAAGTATAATATCTAGATATATACATATAATAAAATATATCTATAATATTGTATATTTTTATTTATATTACTTATATTTATATTTTTTTATTATTAAATAAAATTATTGCAAAAAGTTACGTTATAATACGATGTCTTGTTTCATCTTTTAGTATGTGCATACCCATACCCTGTATATAGTCTTCTGTCAAGCTGACAGCTGTCTGAACCACTCACTCACTAAACGCACCTAGAGAGTCGTTCGCCGTCTCAAAATATTTCTGCGTTCCAAAACCCATCCAAAAAAAAGTGTTGCAACCTTTTTGCGACCGACTGTACGCGTATCAAACGGTCGGTGTAAACTAGGCCAATAAGGGAGTTGGGCGAATGTGGCGGAAGTCGCCATTTTCCGTTGAAGGATACGGTAAGTTGTGAATCCTTTATCGTAACTACTTTATAAAATTTTAATGCATCTTATGCTAAGACTCCATATATGCGGTTGAGCTCCGGCAAATGCTGCGGTGACCAATCAGGAGCCAAGCGCATGTCGGGTTCCGACAGGTTCCGGCAAGCGTCTGGCTCCTGATTGGTCACCGCAGCATTTACCGGAGCTCAACCGCATATATGGAGTCTTAGCATTAAGATAAAAAAGGCTATTCTAAGTATTCTAATTTTATTGTAACAAACGACCAAATTAGTCGTAATATGTAAGTAACGTATATGTATTGTATTTATATGGTTTAAAGGCTATAATACACAAAATGCATAGCGTAGCATAAGCATAGCATAAGACCGCTGGACCAATGAGCATCTTATGTAAATTAATATGGCGACTTTATGCTGGATGCTCATTGGTCCAGCGGTCTTATGCTATGCTTATGCGACGTTATGTATTTTGTGTGTGATGGCCTTTAACCATGATCTGTTCGTTGGAGTCGTTGGACCCTTTGGACGGAGTATACAATGGTATAGTATATGTTCTGTGATGGTATAAAAGTTATACAACGTGTTACACGTGTTACAACGATTAAGAATTGATAAAATGCACATTTAATAAAGTAATAAAGTTTAAGAATAAAATGTAATTATGTCTACGAACAAGATAGAATTAAATGAAAAAATTGAACCAAAATTGAAAATGTTTACAAGCAAGATGGAATTAAATAAAGAAATTGAACCAAAGTCGAAAAATTTTCACGAATTAGAGCTGGACGATAGAATACTAAAGGTAAAATCAATTTGATAGATTATAATGAAGCCGATATCTTGTGTATCTAGTTTAGATATTTTATTGCGCAATCTATTCCAACAAATAAAACATTGTATACATTAGGCCTGTTCGTTTTAGCTGAACTTCTTACATGGTTCATCTTTCCCCTTTTTTTCTTTTCACGTTGGAGAGAGAAAAAGAGAAAAAATGAACCGTGCAAGAAGTTCGGCTAAAACGAACAGGCCTATTATTTGTTAAAAGCTATGATTTTCGCTTGAACTATGGGAAAGTGAATCAGGCACATTCAAGCCGGCAAAGGAGCTAGCTTGTTGACCAAGCAAATGCAGTTAACAAACAGCAGCAGTCTAATTTTGTAACTTTTAACGACAGTGTCGTTTATGATTATAATTATATTGTAGTTGCGCGGTTATAATATATGGTAAAAAAGCTGTGCAACAACAATATGACAATAACGATACTGTCATTAAGAGTTACAGAATAGGATCACCATTTGTACATCATTAAGCGCATATGCTTTCATAATAATATGAACTATAATTTAGAGATTATGTGCTAGAAATCATCATCATCATATCATACTAGAAAGTAATAAGTATGTTCTCATTAAACCACATATGGATTTCCATCTTTTAATAACATCATATTTTGTACTTTTGAAGATATTGTCATTATGTAAGTGAAAACTAGTAAAATGTAAGCAATATTAAATTCACAGTATAAATTAACCAATATGGAACAAAATATGCTATAGAGTTATATATAGCTAAGTCGCTGCAACAAAGCAGTTAGCAAATTTTACTGTTCAATGCATTTGTTTGTCTGGCTGCTTTACTGGCTTGAATAAGCCTAATAAAACATATATATTTTTTCCTATTGCAAGTATATGTATAATTAGTCATTTGAGTGTCAAGAAGTACAATCATGTTTCTCCTGTTTTAAGTATATCAGAGCGAACTACCCTGCCTACTCCTTTTCCATATTAAAGAATTGTCAACGAACTCTATTGCTTTCTTCTGTTATTTTATTGTTGGTTATTGTTACTTTATATTGGAGGATAGTTCGATTTAGTATTGACTAATTGAGTCTTGACAATTACTACAGAAATTGAGTACTGAGAAAATAAATCTATAATAGAGCTTACTTGGTATTTTTTGTATAGATTCTCTCACCAACCACCTCTGAGACTCTAACGGTTAACCCTTGCCACCCATCTGCTCTAGGATTTCATATAACCTACTTGGGTTGTTTTTAACCCCAGTATACCCTTATAATTACTCATTTTATATTGAAAAAAGAGTTTTTGACATATAAATAATAGATTTTTAATATATAAACATTTTTATTGAAATCAAAAGTGACAAAAAGTATGAATATTGTTATGAAAATTACTATTTACTCGAAATCATTATCTTCGGTAAAATAGAAAATATCGCTATTTTTAGATGCATGTGATCAAAAAAGACCCTAAATGGGTGGCGAGGGTTAAACGATGACGAAGGTAAGTTTATAGTTAACAAATGGAAGGAATCAGATAACGTAATAGCATTATTTTGCAAAAGTTATTTCTAAATTCAAGGTGATAAGTATAAGAATAATCTGAAAAATATATTAAACAATAAATTTTATAGGCTATCACGAAACTAGGCTGGATGGAGCCTACATTAATACAAGAAAAAGCGATACCTCTGTTACTGGAAGGAAAGGACCTCTTAATCAGGGCTCGTACAGGTTCGGGCAAAACTGCTGCCTTTGCAGTACCGCTTATTCAGAAAATATTAGTAAACAAACGAACACAAGAGAGACAGGAGATTAAAGGTCTGATCGTTGCACCTAGCAAAGAATTGTGCAAGCAAATTCATGATGTTATCATGGGCCTAACGATAAAGTGCTGTAGGGAAGTCAGAGTGGTTGATCTTAGTCCACAAATGGGTTTGACATCGCAAAAACTTTTACTAAGCGAAATGCCAGATATTGTTGTGGTTACCCCATGTCGATTATTACAGCATTTAAAAGCAAAAAATTTGATGCTGAAACATAGTCTCGATACATTAATAATCGACGAAGCTGATTTGGTATGTACTTATGTCATAGAATTTGTAAGCATTGCAAAATAAATTTGATCAGATTATGCCATTTAATATATAATTATAACATTGATACAGATATTTTCATTTGGATATGAAAAGGACATAAAAGCTGTGTTAGCTTACCTACCAACGGCATATCAAGCAGTTTTGGCATCTGCCACATTGTCTGAGGATGTTCAAACTTTGAAGAAATTAATTCTGCACAATCCTGCAATTTTGAAGCTAGAAGAGCCACCGTTAGCTCCTCCTACACAATTGGCTCACTATACTTTGGCCGCAGAGGAAAATGATAAAGCTGCTATTTTATATGCTTTGTTGAAATTACATTTAATTAGGTAATTTTACATACGCACACACACGCACATACACACGTTTAGTAGAATACATAATATTTTCTCATAGAAGACGATTTTTGCCAATTACTACAAATATATTATGCTTTTTTTAAATTTTTTATTAGGGGAAAGTCTATAATCTTTGTACACACTGTAGATAGATGCTACAAGTTAAAGCTGTTCTTAGAGCAGTTTGGTATTCCAACTTGTGTTTTAAATTCCGAGTTACCAGCAACCTCAAGATGTAGAGCGGTTTCGCAATTCAACAATGGCGCTTATGACATTATAATAGCATCGGATGAGAAAGTCTTAGAAGAGGTAGAAACATACACACGTAATAAGGAATTGTATCTTGTATATCATTTCGTTCATATACTTATTTCTTGTAGCCACACGTGATAAAACCGAAAAAGAGCAAACGAAGGAAAGACAAGGAATCGGGTGTAGCGCGTGGTATCGATTTTCAATTCGTGTCCAACGTAATCAACTTTGACTTCCCATTGGATTTAAATTCTTACATACACAGGGCAGGGCGTACCGCACGCGGGAAGAATCAGGGAACCGCTCTTAGTTTTGTAGCTATTAGAGAGAGACCATTGATGGAAGAAGTAGAACAGGAATTGAAGCACACTTACAACTGTGAAAGTCTATTTAAAACCTATCAGTTTAAATTGGAAGAAGTAGAGGGCTTTCGGTACGTACGATTCAATTTTTCTGACTTTATTGTAACATATAATTAAATTTTGAAATTATATAATTAGATTTTTTTGTGGAAGAATATAGCCATACCTTCTTTTAGTTGTATTTTTTTAAAATTTTGTATACAATTATTTTCGACGCTGATCTTTATTATTTTGCGAAATTGTAATGATTTTAGATATCGTGCGAAAGATGCTTGGAAAGCTGTTACAAGGATTGCTGTTCGAGAAGCGCGACTGAAAGAAATTAAACAGGAAGTTATGAATTGTGAGAAACTAAAAAGTTACTTTGAGGATAACCCGCGAGACTTGAAGTCATTGCGCCAGGACAAGACGTTGCATACTGTGAAACTGCAACCGCATTTAAAAGATGTGCCTGAATATATAGTACCACCTACTTTGAAGAAAGTCATGGGAATAGGAAATAGGAAGAGAAAATTTGATAGGGATGCTGTATCATCGGGAATAACGAGTGCTAAATCGAGACACCTAGCTCGTGCTTCAAATCCACTGATAAGTTTACAAATACCAAATAAATAAATTTTTGTAAATTAACTTAATGTATAAGACTCAAGATTATAGTATATGATTAATTGTGCATTCACACATATATGCGAAAATTTCATCGAAAGGGATTTGCTTTTTTATCTTTAATGACTTCTACTATGCATATCCATAGAATCAGAGTAATGGGCAAACATACGGGGTGATTCACGAAGATATGCACATACTTTGGGAGGTGGTTCGTTGGACGATTTTAAAGAAAAAAGTTCCTATGAACATGGGTCCTGAAAGGCTTCCCTGCAGAGTTATGGGTCTTCAAAGAAAAATAAAAGGAGAAAAGTCAGTTTTTTTTCCTAAGTGATGCCGAAAACTCCAGGAAGTAATTTCTTAGACAATTTTAAAGATAAATGTTCCTATGAACATGGGTCCGGAAATGCTTTTCCGCAGATTTATGGGCCTTCAAAGTTAAAGAAAAAACAATTTTTCTTAAGTGATGTCGAAAACTCTGCAGGGAAGCATTTCCGGGCCCATGTCCATAGGAACTTTTTTCTCCAAAATCGTCCAAGGAACCACCTCCCAAAGTATGTGCATATCTTCGTGAATCACCCTGTATAAACAAATATCTGTACACGATTACACGCATATTTGCTGCGCATCGGAATTTTCTGTGCATTTGCCATTGAAATGCGAATGGAGTATAGAGATAAGAAAATGACTGGAGAGAGTATAAGATTCCATTTTAGCAAAAAGGTTCTTATCCGCAATAATTGGAAATAATGGTTATAATGATCAGTTGCATTACGTTAAAATTACTTTTTCAAGTAAAGCGCGATTTTTTCATCGTTGGAATATTTTGTAATATATATTTATATATTACATTGTTTTTGGTATAAGAATATCATGTCAGAAGAACTGCAACAAATGATTTTACATCATAAATTTAAGATTATATTATGATAATAGATAATATGAGCTTTATGATGTATGTAAATGTTTCCTATTATTAAGGTGGTTCATGCAGTACTTGCAAGTCAAATAGGCAACTATTTTTATTAGTGATAAATAAGTGTAATTTTTGTCCGTAAAAATCAGCATATAATTAGATTTATTATTTATGACATCTTTAATGTTATACGACCTCTACGTAATTAAAATATTGAGACAAAAGTCACTTCTTTTACTAGAGTTGTGAGCACGGTCGGTATACACGACCAGTCAGCAGCACGCGTGGTAAGCAGTCTTCGTCGCCGCGATCTATATAACCTTTACGTACAATTGTCAAATATGAGCGAGCAGCCTCGACGTAAGGGAAGTTTTGAGGCAAACGTGCACAAACGTGGTAAACGTTGAAAGTTTTGAGATAAGTATGCGCCTTACGCATCAGCTGACACGTGCGACGTTGTGAAGCTGCCGCTAGTGCCGCTCGAGTCCAGCCATCAGTTCCGTGTTGTCGATTTAGTCAATCGAAAATTACGTTTTATTATTATATGGTTCGGTCAATGAACTCGGGCTTTCGTCCAGTATCTTACAAAATGTTTATTGCATCGTTTCGTCAGTTTTTGGTTCGTTCAAGTACATTTGAAGTATTGCAATTTTTGCAGCATAAGCGCTTTTGCCTCGTTTTTCGCATAGGGTCTACCCCCACCGCGTTAAATTGGCAAAGTTTACGGACATATATCTCCGGAACCAATCGGTTAAAAAATCCGAAATTTTACAGACACACTCTAGGAACGTTAACCTTTCATTTCATATCACATTTTCCGGGCTAACTACATATGACCTAAATGCATGAACCACCTTAAGTTTGTTCAAGATAGTCTGCACGGATTTTCTCTAGTTATTTTTCATCTCAAAGAAAGCAAGATGGAATATCAATAAAATGTGTGAGACATAGAAAAGTATGTGCACTTTATTGCACTATAGTGCAGACTTTAGTGCAGACATTAAAACGAAATATTGACCTTTAATTAATTTTTATTAGAATAGAGTTGTTTTCCAAATAATAAAAATTATACCGACACTTTATCCAAATGATTCTGGAGCGATTGGATTGAAAAAAATATTTTTTAGCCACTTTCTGCTAATTATACGCTTAATTGATTTTAATTAATTGTGATTATTGTATGGTTTTCCAAACTCTGAAGAGTTTTTTCCAAATATCTCCAAATGATTCCCAAACGATTGGATAAGATAATTTTCAATAATTTTTAATTTGTTTGTCAACTATAACTCTTTTGTCAACTATACGTCGGTCTGCGGTCCTGCTGTTCGTTGCCGGAACTGGAACAAAACTCTATAAAGGTATGTACCATTTCATGGCGCAGCGTCACAGAACATATATAATGGGTGCGTTCAGAAATCCTACCCTGGGTAAAGAAGTTAACCCATCGTCGTTCGGAAAGTAACTCGGGCAAGTAAAATTAACTCGCCAGTTGCATTCAGAAATGCTGAGTAAGGTTGTTAGAATGTACCCTGGGGTCGTTATTTCAACCTCTGAATTTTCAGAGGTTGAAGAGTAATTCCCCACTATTTTGGCGCCAATAACAAACGAAGCAATTGCCGCTACTAGGTTATATTGTGGCAATACCAAAAAAATGGAACAGACAGAGAGTACCCCGAGACCACTGTAGCTGCTTCTGTGGTTAATAATCCCATTCCGGGGCGTCATGTCCCTTATTGGTTAGAAAATGGGGACTTAATTATTCAAGATAATATGATTTTAGTAACTAATCAACACGGTAAGCAGATGTTTATATTTTTCAATGCTATGGTTTTGAAAATATTGAGTTTTATTTTTCACTTTATACTTAACCCTCAGGGTACGGACTATAAAAAAGTTACGTTCCGTACGGACATGGGTTAGCCTAACCCGGCGACTTTGATTGAC
Source organism: Leptothorax acervorum (assembly GCA_035220615.1). NCBI lineage: Eukaryota > Metazoa > Arthropoda > Insecta > Hymenoptera > Formicidae > Leptothorax > Leptothorax acervorum. Next base: position 495,892 of record JASTWQ010000071.1, read on the forward strand.
TGTATATCGGGCTGTAATTTGTCAATTGAAACAATTTTTTTTTTTTGGATCGGAAATTTTCTCAAAAATACAATGGCGTTGATAGATTTATTACATTATTTGTTTAACCCTATTTAGTCACACTGGGTAAAATACACCCAAGCGTTTTTTTGACTTCGAAAACGACCCAGTAAACCAATAGAAATGGGCCTTGTGCCGCCATGTACAGGTAGTTGGGACCTTCAAGTATCGATCCCCGTCGGTGGTATATTTTTCGGCCCGTTAGTTCTCTCTCGGCAGCCGTTCAAAGTGAGCGTCTCGGAATTGTCGGGTGTATTTCACCCAGTGTGACTCATACGTAATAATTTGTTTTTGTAATATTTTTTTTTTTTCGTTTCTCGTTGTTCCAAAGTGAAGAGGCAAGTACACAGTTGTGTTTTTCGTTGCTTAGAATTTTTAAAAAAATTTTACTGTGTAATTATTCATGAAAAGTAGATGGCTTATAACTTGCGCTCCCGTACAATTCGCGAGGAATTGCTTGAGGAGTCCGAAGAACAGCCAATTCTTGGCGGCGATAACACTGATGGAGCCGAAGACCACGTGTCCGAGCAATATATATATTATATATATAATATATATGTAATATAATATAATAATATATATATATATATTATTATATATTATTATATATATATATTGTGTATCGTTCTTGCAGGTGTGCCTTGACCAAATGTAAATATATATATATATATTTACATTTGGTCAAGGCACACCTGCAAGAACGATACACAATACCAACAATTCGCAAGGACATCAAATTCGGTATTGCGAATGTCCTGCACCTCCAGGACAGGCCTGCATTTGGAGAGGACCGCCCAAAATTGGATAGGAAACAAAGATGTCAAATTTGCCCGAGAGGAACTGATAAAAAGACGGGCTCCATGTGTCCCACTTGCCTTCGACCGATGTGCGACAAGCATCGCGCATATTTATGCGTTGAATGTGCCTATGGCATCGAATAAAAAATTGTAACCTTTTCATTTACTTAAAGTATATAATTTGCAACGTAAATATATTTTTTTCATATTTTTAAAACCATTTTTCATAAATATATTGCTATTTTTTCCATAAAAATGTCCTTTTCACTTTTCCGCAAAAAATCGCACCTTCATACCTCAAAATAAATATACTTTTCGGAACGGCCGCATAAACTGCAATAATCAGTGAAAAGTGCATCATCTGAGGATGAAAAAACCGTTTGAAAAATTAAAATATCTTAAAAATTGAAAAAGTTACATTAGTTTTTGTGAAAAAAGTCATTTTTCCGACTTTTTTTTTTCAACAATTTTTTTACATATGTTAAATTAATTGTTTGCAAATCAAACCTATACAGTCTTTTTAAGAAAGACAAACTACAACAGGATATTTTTTTTTTTTTTTTAAGGTTACCTACAATTTTTTATACACTTGCAAACACGCTTGGGTGTATTTCACCCAGTGTGACCGGTACGGGATTCTCAGGAAGTGTGACTAAATAGGGTTAAACAAAGATACATTTGAAAATTTAAACAATTCTCAAAAAATTTTTATAAAAATTCATTTTTTTTTTAAATTGCATAACTTTATGAAAAAAAAAGATATCGACATTTTATAAGTCGCGTTTGAAAGCTAAAAAGTTGTTCTTTGAAATGGCTGAATTCGTTTTTTGATCCATTCCAAAAAGTATATTTTTTTTAAACTATAAAACTACCCGTTTTTTTGCGATAGCGATATAACGTTACTTGCTTGATTTATCGTAATAACGCAAAAAAAATATCTTAAAGTAAAAATAGTTCTTTTGGATGTTGTTGATTAGTATAATATAAATAAATAACAAAAATTGATTATTAAATAAAATTTTTATTGTATAAAATTAAAAAAAAAGAGAATTACACGGTGTTTCCGCATTCACAGCATATTTTCGCTACATGTTCTTTGCACATAGCCTTGTCACATCTTAGGCACTTGTAAAAAGTTTTACGGTCCAGAGAACAAGGACACAAATTACAGCGTTTTTGTTTTGACATTTTATTATCAACCAACTCATCTCTTACGTCCATTTCCTCTGGTAAATCGCGCGCATCCAAAAAATCTTGAATCATACTACGCAGATTTGATCGCAACGTAGGAGTAGCTAATCTTTTAATTAGCGTAGGTTTTACAAGTTGCATAGAAAGTTCCATTATATATTCCATTCTTCTCATTGGAGTGTTACTTTGATTTAGATTGTAAAGGACAAAAGAATTTACACTAGCTTGATGTAACATACCATAAAATGATCTAAGAGGCCACCTAAAAGTTTTTCTAGCTGTAGTGTACTGGTGACATTTGAAATCGAAGCAATCTGTGCCGCCCTTTGTCTTATTATAGAACTCAATCATTTCCGGCTTTCCCGATTCTTCATTAACTTTGCCCGTTTCATGAATAGAAGATATAACTAATACAATCTTTTTCTTTTTAGGATTATAAGAAAGCAACGTTTTTTTATCTAAATAGCAAAATCGGATGTTCGGTGTATCTTTCGATACACTTTTGAATTGAGCTGGTATTTCTCGTTTATTTTTTTTTATTGTTCCTATCAGAGACAAATTATAGTCTTTTTTTATCATTTCTAAAAGCGAATATGAAGTAAACCAGTTATCACAAGTTATGTTTCGCTCAGTGTTATAAATTGGTTCGCTTAGTTTTCTTACATAGTAAGTTGGAATAGGTTCACCTTCTAATCGATCGGTTACAGTTCCACAGTAAGGAATCGCATTGATCATATAATGTGTACTCGCATCGTTCAATGATATAATTTTTAAACCATATTTATCTGGTTTTGAAGATATGTACATTTTGAAGATACAACGACCTCGAAAGGAAAGTAACTGTTCATCAATAGTAGTATTAGTGCTTGGTTCATAATTATCCATGCAGTTTTTTATAAACAAATCCCAAATTTCTCTTATGTGTGTAAAACGATCATTTACTTTCCTTTCAGCTCGTGTATTTTTATCGTCAAAGCGTAAACAATTTAGTATAAATGTAAAGCGGTTTCTCGGCAATAGTAGCTTTGAATAAAGGCATGCAATAAACGCCCCACCAATTGATAGTTTTACATTTACTTAATTTATGAACACCAGCATAATATAACAATCCAAAAACAGATTTTAATTGAACTATATCGATCGGTTTGTGAACTGATGTGTCAATCCTTGTATTATTTTCTTTGAGCACATCGATCTGTCTACTTATTTCTTCATTGGTGTGTATTACAATAATATCAAGTATTTCATCGGAAAATAAAACACTCCATGCTTCAAGTGGAGTTTTAGCGTTCATTGCATTACCTTTAGTCGCAGGCTCATACAGTGACCTTCTACCTCTCTGCTCCGGTGCAGAGAGAGACCATTTGTGCCCGCTTTTGGAGCGCAGGTATGACGGTCGGCCTCGTTTGCGGGGAGGGGCGCCTGTTGTTTGAGCTGCTGCAGACCCTGCGCTTTCCAGTGACTCTCCATCTGCTTCATCTTCATCAGCGTCACTTTCCGAAGCGTGGGAACTTTCCTCTTCTTCGTTCTCGGCGTCATCGGTGTCGCTGGCGTTTTCAGTTACACTCTCATCCTCGGTTTCTCTGTATAATTCTTCGAGAGCTGTAACCCTCCGAGTTCTCCGACGCAATGCCATTTTCACAAAAAAACTCTGCAATGATAAATCGTGAAAATAAATATTAGAAATCGTTATTCGACGCATCGTACGAAGAGTTATGCTAAAAGTAGCACAACTCTTCGAGAAATAACATGCATGCACGGATACGTTATGCTGGTATGCTACAGAGCATCATTTTGAGGTTAGAATGCACAAAAGTATATTAAAAATAGTAAATTATACATACCAGAATACTTTACTGCAGCAAATACTCGAAAAACACAAATTTTTTTTTTTAAAAAACGGATTTTGTAACGTTCCGTACGGACTGGGTGTAGACTAGTCTAAAGTATACTTTAGTCGCACTAATTGTTATTAAGAAACCTCAATAACCGTTGGAAATACGATGTAAAATTATCAGCTCAGCGGCTGTCACTGAACATATGTATAATGGCGGCTGTAGTCACTAAGGCTCTATAAAAGTGAGTATTCTCGTCCGCCATTTTGGATCCATTTGGATCCAATCATCTGTGAAAACATAACCTTTTTGTAAGCGTCAATACGCTTTTCGGTCTCGCGATTAATGTAAAAATGAAGCTGAAATATCGATTCTGTAAAACTGAAAATAAGTATTAATTGATTCTTACCCAGTAAGCAAAATGTTAGCAGGATGCGCGCAGATTGGCAGCAAATTTGATCAGAATCCACGCCAAAACCATAGCCATCTGTATCCGCATTAAGCTCGTGTTCTGTTGACAAAGCCTGCTGACAGGCAATGTAAGCAGATTGCCAGCAGAAACCGCGCAGAGCCTGCACACATAACAGGCTCTGCTCGATCTTTGTCATCAATCTGCTGCCAAGTTTCTACTGCTAATCTGATCACATTGCCTGTCAGCAGATTCTGTCGCATTTCTGGTTACAGTTTGACAACATCGTCTGATAGAGCAGTTTCTGCGTGCAATTTGTTGCCTTTCTGATACCAAAAATTTAATACAGACTCTGCTCAGAATCTGCTGCTCAGGTTTGGCTATCTGGGTAATTGATTAGACGTGTTGGATCCAAAATTGATTAGACGTGTTGGATCCAAAATGGCGGACGAGAATACCTACTTTTTTAGAGCTCTATAGTCACTGTACTAGATAGTAGCGACACGTGGTGGCGATATCATAAATTAAAAAACTTGCTTCAATAAGCGAGCTACCCCCACCACTAAAATTCGCCCGAGTTGCTAGACCTGTGTATACGACCGTGGAGAAACCTCAGAGCGGCCATCCCTTTGTTCTTGCGGTGGATGCATTTTCCGACGCGCTGCCTGAAGAAGTGGAACCAAACTACGCTCGTCACGGTCGGTAACGGTACATGGGTGCGTGTCCGTACTATGGTTGGTGTCCAAACTACTGAAAATCGATAAGGTGAATGAGTCAGACAAGGACCGACAACAATCGCTTCGTCCTTGTCTCACGTATCACGTTACGGTAGGCGAACTAGCAGCGGCGAAGCCGAAATTTCCTTTTACCCGTCTCGCTCAGTCTTGCTTCTCTTACGCGCTGCGTTCCGTTCAACTTCAAAAATTAATATCTCTGCTATATTTGTCGTAGAGAAATCTTTAAAAAAGCATTTTAAAGCTAGAGACAATCTTTTTGAAAAAAATAGTTTGTTACAAGAAATTGCAAATTTCAATTGTTATAAGCAATTGAAATGTTTAATTAATTTTTTTTACTAAAAAGTGCATTTAAAAAAATTTTTTAAATAATGCTATCTTATTCTCTACTTCATTTTGAAAGTACACATATTTTTTGCCCGATATATCAAGGCAAAATGAACAACTGTAGTGTTTTGTTTATATGTTGTTACATAACTAATGCAAATTTATAAAAAATTTTAAATATTATAATACCAAACTATGTTTATCCTAAAGTGTTTCTAATCAGGTTACATAATTTTTAAGTACTACAGAATAAATTGACAATGTTTAAAAAGAAAGTATGTCGTTTTGGGCACAATTCACTTATATATAATGTATATATAATGACATAATATATAATTAAATTTAATTAAAATTATATACAAATCACAATTTTGTTATAAATTTACATTTTAAAAATTTTGCATTATTTCTGTTAAAGTAAATTTTGTTACTGTGCTGTATAATTTGACCATTAATTTTTGTTTGATGCGATCGGCGCTCGTACAATGAGCGAGACCAGGCGTCGAGAGCGAGTTGAGCTTCCGTGGTTTTCGCGATTGCGAGGCGACGCGATCGAAATTAAGATGCCGGAGCACGCGCCGATAGGCACGCCGAACTTCCGCAGAGTTAGGGATACGGGATCTGGCGACACAAAAAGCTTTTGATAAACTTCAAGAATGTTAGTTTATTGAGAGTGGAACAATAGTTGGTGCCTCGTGGCGAAACGCACAGGCGGAACACCGGCAAATCGAGCCGTCGCGGGGCTCCGAAAGATCCGCACATAAACGACGCTCGATTCCCGCGGAAAGCAGCGGACTAGAAGATCGGGATATAAGCCGCGGAGATGATCCGATCGAGGAACTCTCGGCACTCGCGGACTTGAGATGTTCGGTGGAGCGATACTCGCAAACCGAGCTATGCAAAATTATACGTCCGACACTGTCGCTAGCTTGTGCTACTCTCTTTCGCAGAGAGCTCCGGTTTCGGGTTCGAGATCCTCGGCTCGTAGGGGGTGACGACCAATCGGCGTACGCGACGCAGGTGTCATGCTTTTGACATACGGATGTCGCGTGATCGAATGTTCGGATCGACTCGCGGCCGTTGACAGGAACGCGGACTCCGCAACATTCCGCCCGCCTCGAAACGTCAGTTTCGAAAAGGAGCATGTGAAGGAGATACATGTGATTGGGTTTGGGGGAAGTTACCGCCCGCCTTAAGGAGTAGTGACACGAGATGCGTTCTTCATTACAAACTAGATACAATACTTAAATTTAATTCTAACTTATTCTAACTTACAATTAGACGCGAAGATTGCTTAACAGTACCGCGAAAGGGACGCTATCCAAAAAAGAGAAATTCGGTAATACAGGAGCGATTTACATTATACGCTTTTGTTAGTCGCGTCGTCGAGGGGAGGATCGATGTCGACCGGAAGGACGCACAATTTAACTATCGGTCGTTTGTACTCTGATTGCGCGGTTCGCACAGAGACGACGCGCACTAAACCGTCAGGGCCCTCGTGACATTGAGTTACTCTCGCGAGCTCCCACTTGCACGGAGGCAAGAGGGGATTTTTGATGAGCACCATGGTGCCGACTTGAATCGATGGCTGTTCCTTTCGCCACTTACCTCGTTGTTGCAGAGCGTTCACGTAGTCCGATTGCCATATTTTCCAAAACCGTTCCGTCATTTTTCGAACGAGTTGCCATCGGGACAATCGATTCTCGGAAATGGATAAGACGGAAGGTTCGGGATTGACTGTCAGAGCAGACCCGATCAAGAAATGACCCGGAGTGAGCGGCTCGTAATCGTCGAGAGTGTCGTTAAGAGGTCCAATCGGTCGCGAGTTTAGACACGCTTCGATTCTGCATAGGAGCGTTGTGAACTCCTCGAATGTTAACGTATGAGGGCCGAGGACGCGACGAAGGTGGTGCTTTAAGCTGCGGACGCCGGCCTCCCAGAGTCCTCCGAAGTGAGGAGCGTGCGGGGGGATAAACTTCCATGCGATCTGATCCGCCGCTGTTTTGTTTAAAAAGTCGGGGTTTGCAATGGCGTCACGATAGGCCTGATTTAATTCCTTTTCGGCACCGGTAAACGTCGTGCCATTATCCGAATACATGACGACGGGTAGACCTCGCCGAGCGCAAAAGCGTGAGAATGCGTCTAAAAAAGCGTGGGCGGAATAGTCGCTGACTAGTTCCAGATGAATTGCTCGAGAAGCGAGACAAATAAATAGAGCGATATACCCTTTGCGCGATTTTATTCATCGTCCTGAGGAGGCTCGTGTCGCGACGGGACCGGCGTAATCGACGCCGCAATGCGCGAACGCTCGCGGGGGAGCCGATATTCGGGCCCGCGGAAGTTGGCCTATGAGTTGCTCAGGTACAGCGGCTTTTTCTCGGGCGCATTTAACGCATTTGTGGATGATTCGTTTGACCGCGTTTCTTGCTCTTAGTATCCAATAATTTTGACGAAGTGTGGCCAACGTGAGTTGTATGCCTGAATGACAAGTTTTAAGATGGACGTGTTGGATGATTAAATCGACGACCGGATGAGCGGATAAAAGAACGGGGTGTTTATTTTCGAACGACAGCGGGGCATTGTAAAGGCGTCCGCCTACGCGAATGACGTTATCTTCGTCCAAGAATGGACTTAATGATGCGATTGCGGTCTTCGACGATAAGGGTTTCCCTTCTTTCAACTGAGATAGTTTCGCGGAAAAATTCGCGGTTTGAATTATCTTAATCCAAAATAATTGGGCCTGTTGGCACTCGTGCGAGGTAAGAGCTTTCGAACGCTCGATGAGATCATCCGATAGGCTTTCTTTTTTTCGACACTTGCTTACGAACCGAATGATATACGCGGTTACTTTCAATAGCTTCGGCCAACTGGAATATCGAACCGCGAGATCCCAAGGTTCCGCGGCTTGAGTGAGATGTACGACGAGCGGCTTTGCTTCTTCGCTTTCGTCGGCGACTGGCGAAGAGTCCTGCGTCGGCCATTCGGTTTGGTCGAGGCGTAGCCACGTCGGACCTAACCACCATAGCGAAAACGAATTGAATTCGTGCCCGAGCAAGCCTCTAGACGCGCAGTCGGCCGGATTCTCAGATGTGGGTACGTAACGCCAGTCGGCGTCGGAAATTCTATTTTGTATGTCAGCAACGCGGTTTGAGACAAAGATTTTCCATCGGGATGGATGTGATCGAAGCCAGGCAAGCACGACCTTGGAATCCGTCCAACAATATTTTGCTATCGATTTTAGTTTGAGAGATTCCTGAACAAACTCCATGAGACGCGCTAGAAGGGCCGCGGCGGACAACTCGAGGCGCGGGACGGTCATCGTTTTGAGGGGAGCGACTTTGGATTTTGCGGTGAGCAAGCAAGTAGTGATCTCCCCGTTTAAAGAGATGACACGCGTGTATACCACGGCGGCATAGGCCGTTGTGGATGCGTCCGCGAACCCGTGAAGTTCGCATTGGACAGTATCGGAGCCGCGACCCGTCCACCGCGGAATCTGTAAGCCGTTTAAATGCGAGAGATTGCGATAGATTGCTTCCCATCGGTGAATGGTAGGAGGAGGGACGGTATCATCCCAGTCTAACTTTAGTCGCCAGAGGTTTTGCATGAATATTTTCGCGTTGACTATGATTGGAGTTGCCCATCCCAACGGGTCAAACAGTTTTGCTATTGTTGAAAGGATGGCGCGTTTTGTGCAAGGCAACGATTCTGGTAGAGAAACTTGAAACTGAAATGAATCAAGCGCGGGGTTCCAGATTATGCCCAAAATGCTAAGCTGATCGTCGAGTTGCAATACTCTACTGCAGGCTAAGCCGTGATTGTCTGGGGAAATATCTGAAAGCAGATTCGAATCGTTGCTGGCCCATTTGCGAAGGACGAATCCACCTCGCGCAAGGAGCGCGCAAACTTGCTCTTTGGCTTGACGTAGCAAGGGGATATCTTCCGCGCCAAAGAGAACGTCGTCTATGTAAGTGTTCTCTAGCAAAATGAGGATCGCGAGAGGAAAAGCATTACCGTCGTCGCTTACCAATTGTTCTATCGTGCGGATGGCTTGATAGGGCGCTGATGCTTCACCATAGGTTACGGTTAATAATACATAATCTTGCACTTCGGTCGAATCTTTTTTGAACCACAATATGCGCTGATAATTACAATCGCGGGGGTGAACTAAAATCTGTCTATACATTTTGGTAATATCTGCTGCGCCCACGTATTTATGCTGACGCCATCTCAAGACGATCGCTCGTAAGTCGGGTTGTTTTTTAGGCCCTGTGAGTAGATGCGAGTTGAGAGAGGTGCCGTTGGTGGTTAGACTCGATGCGTTGAAGACAACGCGTAACCTTGTTGTCGAACTCGTAGCTCGAATCACCGCGTGATGTGGTATGTAAACGACCTGGGAGTCCGACGGCGCGGGTTCGTCGACGGGTCTCATATGTCCAAGGCTCTCATACTCGCGGAGAAAATCGTCGTATTCTTTTTTTAATTCGGGGTTAGCGATAAGTCGACGATTAAGCGCGACGAGTCTCTGATGGGCGATCGCGCGAGATTCGCCTATTTCGATAGGAGGCCCCGTTTTGAAAGGAAGGCGAACTATATATCTACCGTCGGGTGCACGAGAATGAGTCGTCCGAAAATGCTCTTCGCATTGTTTTTCTTCAGGAGAGAGAATTTTCGGTGACGGAATTTCTTCGATCTCCCAAAATCTGCGAATCTCGTTTTCCAAAGCGCAATGGAAGACATTAACCGTTGGACTCGGTAAGCTTTGCGCGGATACAGGTCCGGAGATTATCCAGCCTAAGTGCGAATTTTGCGCGATGGGCTGCCCGGCGGGCCCTTTGCGAATACCGTTCAAAATGAGACGACCGTATAAGTCAGCGCCAATAATTAATTCGATGGGGGCAGATCCTGTCGGATCGTCGTCTGCCAGTCGTAAGTCCTTGAGATGTTTCCAATCGCAAACGCTCTGAGAACGTCGAGGATTATATTTTGTTAGCGATTTCAAAATAAAGGCGACCGTGGTAAAGGTCGGCTCGGATCGATCGCGCGGAGAGATGTTGATGACGGCCGCATGACGACATGTACCGGCGTTTGAACAGCCTACTGCTGAAATGGTTGTGAGCGTTTTTGTCTGACGAAGGCGCAAAATTTGAGCGAGGTTCCCTGTTATAAAGGTGACCTCGGACCCTTGGTCGAGTAGGGCCCTGACGGCTAGTTTGCGCCCTGTGGATGATTCGACGATCACCTTTGCGGTGGCGAGTAATACCGGGGACGGAACCGCGGTGTCGGAAACGGATGACATCGCGACGGCGTGCGAGGGGCTCGAGGTATTTGCAGGGGGATCTGAGTCCGCATTCGCGGAGACGTTCTGGACGGCGGTTGCAGTATTAACGCTAGAAGGGCTATTATTTGAATCAGAAGAAGAGTGCGAGTCAATATGAAGCGAGGAGTGATGTCGCTGTTGGCAAATGCGACAAGAATATTTGCTATTGCAATCTTGAATTGAATGTTTCAGACTGAGACAATTAAAGCACCGTCTAGCTTGTTTGATAATTTCGCGTCGTTGACTCGGACTCTTATTCAAAAACTGAGGGCATTTATTTAAATAGTGCTGTTTCTTACATAAAGTGCAAATTGGCGCTGGCGTGTCAGAGGTCGTTGCGTTATTGACTTTAACACTTCGATTTGGTTTTGAATTTAACGGCGTCAATTCTTCGAGCGCGGTGGCGCGAGAGGATATAAAGTGAATTAAATCTTCGAAAATTAATGGAGTTGATTCCGTGCTACTTTTCAGTTTCCATGCTCGTCGCGTCGTCGGATCGAGCTTTTGAGTTACAAAATAAACGAGAATATCGCTCAGGATTTCTTCCGATGATCGACCGAGACACTTCAGCGCCGATATTGATTTATCGGCTTTATCGCGTAACGCATGCAATTCAGCGGCAGATTCCCGCGACATTGGAGGCAAATTGTACAACGTCGCAACGTGAAGATCGATAAGTTTACGCTTATTTTCGAACCGAGCGTGAAGCGCTTTCCACGCGACGGAGAAGTTGTCCGCAGTGATCGGAATACTTGATATAACGTCGCGAGCGGATCCGGTTAAGCTCGACGCAAGGAAATGCAAGCGAGAGAAATCTGAGAGCTCCTTATTTTCGATTATTAACGCGGTGAATCTATCGCGAAAGCTCTCCCACTCTTGAAAATTGCCGGAGAAGGGAGGGAGCTTTATAGGCGGGAGATGCCTTAACGATAACGCTGACGATTCAGATCGCGCGAATGACGAATGTTCAATATAAGATCGGTTCGGACTACCGCAAGGCTCCAGTTCCTCCAGCCACTCCGTCATGAGGTCCAACGTCGTTTGGTAGACATCCTCGTGTTCGTCGAGTAGATGCCCCTTGAAGTAGTCGAGGTCGGCCCGTTTTTCCTCCGGAAAGAGCTGGAGAAGCACGGCGTGGCCTTGAATGCACTGGCTCCATGTTTCCTTCAGGGACGAGATCCTGGAGCGGATCCTAGCCGGCGTATAGTTAATCCGACCGAATTTTTTAAAGTTCTCGAGAGATCGAGACACAATGCGCAGCAGCGCGAGTTGTTTCGATAATTGTTCGCTCATTGCTGCAATCTATTGGTTTTTCACTGAACGATTGCCGAAAGTTTTTTTTTTTTTTTTTGATAATAGGCTCGCGCACAATGAGCGATGCACTTTTAATTTCGCTTTGAGGTGTCGCAAATCCCTTTGTAATGTCCTGCACACCGCGAGACTCCGATCCGGCTCGAAGGACCAATTTTTGTTTGATGCGATCGGCGCTCGTACAATGAGCGAGACCAGGCGTCGAGAGCGAGTTGAGCTTCCGTGGTTTTCGCGATTGCGAGGCGACGCGATCGAAATTAAGATGCCGGAGCACGCGCCGATAGGCACGCCGAACTTCCGCAGAGTTAGGGATACGGGATCTGGCGACACAAAAAGCTTTTGATAAACTTCACGAATGTTAGTTTATTGAGAGTGGAACAATAGTTGGTGCCTCGTGGCGAAACGCACAGGCGGAACACCGGCAAATCGAGCCGTCGCGGGGCTCCGAAAGATCCACACATAAACGACGCTCGATTCCCGCGGAAAGCAGCGGACTAGAAGATCGGGATATAAGCCGCGGAGATGATCCGATCGAGGAACTCTCGGCACTCGCGGACTTGAGATGTTCGGTGGAGCGATACTCGCAAACCGAGCTATGCAAAATTATACGTCCGACACTGTCGCTAGCTTGTGCTACTCTCTTTTCGCAGAGAGCTCCGGTTTCGGGTTCGAGATCCTTCGGCTCGTAGGGGGTGACGACCAATCGGCGTACGCGACGCAGGTGTCATGCTTTTGACATACGGATGTCGCGTGATCGAATGTTCGGATCGACTCGCGGCCGTTGACAGGAACGCGGACTCCGCAACAATTTTCTTTTCTGTTGTAAATTGCCGGGATTTTCCGTAATGGATATTGTGCTCTAATTTTTCTTATCGGGAAATTCCTATAGGCCCAGACTTTTGGCGCTCTACAGCAAGTTTCTCGGTTCTTAAGGTAGTAGTAGCGTGAAACGCAAATTGTAAGAAAAATTTGAAATTTTTACTATGTGTTAATAAATGTGGTATCTCACATCTGTACAACTTAAAAGTGATTGACCATCCCGATCGCGAGATAATCACAATCAAAAATTGCATTTTTTCCATGTATTGCATGCACAAAGCATACAGAAATCTCGTATTTTGAATTGTAATAATTAGAGCCAATTTAAGAAAGTGATGAAAAACGGATATATTATAGTAGAAAAACACTTTAGGAATACTAGTTAGAAAAAGCCGAAATTATTGACCATTTAGATTTAGAAATACAATAACAAATAGACCTCGATTTTCACGATTATTCGACGTAAAGAAGCGACTGGAGGAGAAAAATAACAGAATAGTCTTTTGTTCTGTGTGTGAGGGACAGAACTATCCAAAAGTTTTCAGTCTGTAACCGTAAATAGTCAAATGTTTTCACGTCAATTTAGAGTATACAATTTTGGATACTGTCGCGATACAACTATCTTAAGTCTGTAAATGACTACGCTATTACTTTTTCAACTTCTGCGTGGAGTTCAACAAAATTGCAATTTACACTGTTCTTTATAACTTTATAAATTTCTCAATAAGAAAAATTTGAGCATAACATTCATTACGTAAAATCTTGGCAATTTCAAAACAGAAAAGGAAATTAATGGTCAAATTATACAGTACAGTAACAATTTACTTTACCAGAATACTACACAATAATGATTAAAATGTAATATTTATAACAAAAATGTGATTTATATAATTTTGATTATATATTTAACATTAACATTATATATTATGTCATTTATACTATACATACATTCTTCCTACAAGAGATTTCCGAAGAAATCAATGTGCTGTGCCACTTGGTCAAGCCAGAGACGTGTGATTTTGTGAGATGTGTGATTTTTTGGGAATTTTTAATTCCATTTTAAATGACTGAAAAAAATCACCGACGCAACATCAAAAAAACGATGAAATCGAGGGTTTTCGAGATTCGAGTCTCGGACTTTGACGGCGCGTGCAAGCTAAACGACTGACTTGACGATAAATGTTGTTTAGATCATTATTGTAGATAATTTTACGCTCTACAAAAAAGGTACGTATAGTTAGTTACCCTATCTTGCTTAATTTTCGAGATATTTGAGAAAAAATAAAAAAAATCGCGTTTTTTGTTGATAATATTGTTAATAACTTTTTAATGCGCATTAATTATGCGAAGCAAAATTAATCCCACTTACAGCACCTTAAATCAAAGCGATTCATGGTGGTTGCAACCTGAAAAGAGTAATTGGAAGGTTAACCCCCTAAATTAGTCTAATATGACTGGCCTATGTAATAATGTTGCATACAAAAAGATGTACAAATTAAAGAAATAAAAGATATAAAAAGATGTCAAAATTATATTATTTAATTCGAATATACACATGAAAATAATACCGAACATCACCAAAAACATTGGACTTTATCTGGATTAAAAACCTAACCTAACCTGTTGTGAGATTGAACGGTGTAAACAGGGACGTATTAAATGTTTAGTCCGCACCAACTTGATACGCGTACCAACCGATTTAACGGTGTAAACTAGACCTATAGCAAGTAAGAAAGGCTTTTTCATTAAAAAACAAGAAGTATAGGTTAAGAGATAGGTTAATAGGTTAATTAAATATCAGATATAATTACCTAACTAATGCTTTCTGTCTTTAATTACTTTTCAACATGTACGTACATGTTTCTACGTCGGATGCAAAAATAATATTATTATTTATTAAATTTTTGTAATTTAAAATATAAATAGGAAGATAGAGAATTTTGATAGTGGTTGTATATATTCCGCGCTAGTGTTTGAACACAATTATAACGCGTTTATTTTTAAATTCTTGTAAAAATCAGATTTTTTAAAAACTTAATATAATCATATAAGAGTTGTTAATTAAATTTATTATTTGTGTGTTTAAACTACATAAATACTAAATTGATTTAAACATGTTTTTAAAAGCGCGCCATATAGGTGTCCTGAACATTAAGGCGGACGGGGACGGTGTCCAATCTCTTACTTGAGGATCACTAAGGTGACATCTAGAGACCCTCTAATAAGAGTCTGGCCACAACTATTGGATGGTCGCCATTTATGAGTGAAATCACACGAGAGAGAGCTCGCTGTCTCACTCGGTTGCGAAGCACCGTCTCACTCGCTCACATACCGAAGCACTCATAAATTGCGGACCAATCAAAAAGCGGGACCAGGTGGCCAGACTCTTATTAGAGGGTCTCTAGGTGACACCTAAATCGCGCCCATGACCGCTCTCATTCAGTCATTCTTCTCTCTGCTAAAGTCAACTCTAGACATGACGTAGTCCGTATCTGTATTCTGTGAATATGGCGACGGTAATTTCGTAGCAGTGAATAAGCTTTCGATCTCGACCTCCAAATACGTACTTACCAGTGTTCATTGTCGTGCGATCGGAAGAATTTTTTAAGTATCCGATAAATCGGAGACGCAACGCGATGAGCTTCTTCAGCAAAGTGTTCGGCGGCAAGAAGGAGCCGGCTGCCCCGTCGACGGCCGAGGCAATTCAGAAGTTACGCGAAACGGAGGATATGTTGATAAAGAAGCAGGAGTTCCTGGAGAGCAAAATAGACAATGAAGTGTTGATAGCGAAGAAAAATGCATCCAAGAACAAGAGAGGTAGCGTATATATGTAACTTGTGCATCCTTTGCAACTTTCGTAAGTTTCGTACTTACTTCGAGTCTGGCTTTTCGTGCAACTCAACTGTATACTGTATGTCAGACTGTTTGATTGATTGTTATATTTGTCTCTTTCATTTGCACTCTATTGTCATGCTGAATTATTATTGTCTTCCTTATGCTTACGTTATGTTTTTAGACCATGCCCACGTTTAGCACAGTTGTGTGTATAATTCAACTAGTGACTAGTTCACATATGAAAAGCTATATGTATATACGAGGGTAAGTTAATAATTATCTGGAATATATTTATGCAATTTATTGAAGCATTAATAGAAATTACGTTTATATTATATTTCGATATGGTCTCTCTTTGCTTTTCAATGCACACTGACTTGTGAGATCAGCATTTCACAAATTTGTTTATGCTCTTAGAAAAAAATGTTTTTTTGTTGGTCTTTTAGCTACATATGCGTCGTTTCTTTCACATTTTAGTCAATGTTAAATACAGGATTTTTTAAGGCACATTTGAATAAATCGTATAGATAGTCATTAGCAGGAGCGAATGATTACCATCTGTTTGGTATACTCAAAGATGTTTTAAGAGCTCAATTTGACCAAAGACCTCACTGACCTAAATGTGAAAGAAGCAATGCACGCATGGCCAAGAGACTAATCAGAAACATTCTTTTCTAAAAGCATAAATAAACTTATGGAATACCAAATATGTTGAAAAGCAAGAGGATTACATTGGAAAATAAGATAAATGTAAATCTCTGTTGGTCCTCTGATATAATTCCTCAAACATTTTATGCTTTAGTAAATACATTCTGGATATAATTATTACTTCTTCCGTATTCAAATAGCCGTTGAAAAGCAAGAGGATTACATTGGAAAATAAGATAAATGTAAATCTCTGTTGGTCCTCCGATATAATTCCTCAAACATTTTATGCTTTAATAAATACATTCTGGATAATTATTACTTCTTCCGTATTCAAATAGCCAAATATGTCGAAAACAGATTTTTACAGATTGCTACAAATTTTATTGGCAGAATGCCAAAAAAGTGTTGTAAAATCTGCTGATAGAACACTGCTGACAGATTACTACAGAATCAAGCAGAACCTGCTGTTTTTATAATCATTTAAATGATATATTTTATTTATAAATAGTTACGAAATGACATAATCTGCCTGATTTTTATTAACAAAATTATGTCAATGGGCTCTGCTAGAAGAACACAAGCTTAATACAGACAAAGTTAATGCCGCAATGTTCTCGAATCTGCTGACAAATTGTTAGCATATTGCTAACATATTGCTTACTGGATATGATTTAATTAAGCATTAAGAATATCATGTATCTTTTAGCTGCCATCCAAGCACTGAAAAGAAAGAAGCGATATGAAAAGCAGTTGCAGCAAATTGATGGCACACTATCTACGATTGAAATGCAAAGAGAAGCACTGGAGAGTGCGAATACAAATACCGCTGTTCTTACTACCATGAAGGGTGCCGCAGACGCGATGAAGGCTGCGCATCAACATATGTAAGATTTTCGCATTTTTATCACTAACTAATAATTAGTTATTTATCAATTTATAACCTTTGGGTTATCTACTTATCTGAGAATAGTATCTTAATATAAGGTGGATATGTTAGGAAATTAAAAAGTTGTTTCTTTAAATGTGAAAATATGTATGTAAAATACATATACGTCTGAGTTATATGTTATATACAATACTTTACACATTAAATAATTTTGTGTTTATCTTTTTTGTATTATATATTTGTTATATTTATATTATATGTTATATTATATTATGTTTTATATTTTTATTATAGGGATGTCGACCAAGTACATGATATGATGGAT
This sequence comes from Leptothorax acervorum, assembly GCA_035220615.1. NCBI lineage: Eukaryota > Metazoa > Arthropoda > Insecta > Hymenoptera > Formicidae > Leptothorax > Leptothorax acervorum. Next base: position 513,386 of record JASTWQ010000071.1, read on the forward strand.
GACATAGCAGAACAACAAGATGTGGCTAGAGAAATTTCAGATGCCATATCTAACCCAGTAGCATTTGGCCAGGATGCTGATGAAGACGAGTTGGAAAAGGAGCTAGAGGAACTTCAACAAGAACAGCTTGATAAAGAATTACTTGGTATTGATACAACGACGGATGAACTACCAGCAGTACCAACTTCAGTTCCTGTTGCGCCAAGCAAAATTCGCCCAAGTAACTATTATTCTTATATTGTAACAGTATAAATTTTCCATGTGTCATAAAAATATAAAAATATCTTGAACCATTGTGTCAAGCATATCTGAAAGTATTATTATAATTTATAACATTGATTTATGGTCTTGAAGAACAATAAAATATTAAAATTTTATTTATAGAAGCTAAGCCAGAAGAGGACGACGACTTGAAAGAGTTAGAGGCATGGGCATCGTAAAGTGATATTAGAAGTGATGTTAAAATCAAAGATACAAGATGTTTTTAGATAAATTTAAATTGTATATTATTATCACCATGCATATTATATCATACCTTACATTAAATAATTAATTAAATTAATTTTCTAATATGAGTCTGTAATGTTAAGTTTCTTAGGCAGAGCTTTCGAACAAAACTACTGAATTTAATATTTAAGCTTGAGTAAAGATTTATATATTGCTTGTATTTTTATGCTGTGGTAAATATTACACTAATAAGTTAATAGATCAACAAGCAAAAGTTGTTTATAATCAGTGGCAGAGAAAGAGAGTAGCATATTTTATATTTACAGTAAATATATTAATAAACGATAAAACTTAGGAGGCAATGTTGAATACCAATTCATGTAACATATGTATATATATATATATACAGGGTGTTTGGTGAGGATTTACCGCCACTTACGGAGCTTATTTCTGAAGACATTTTGAGCAAAAAATGTCATATAAACATGGGTTCTATTCTAAATATTTACAGTTACACTAATTTGAAGGTTGTTTGTAAAAGACCTCTTTCTTTAGTTTGAAGAGTAAAAGAAAATTAGAAATAAAGAATAAACTTTTCAGAAATAATCCTTTTTTCAATTGGAAACGCATTACTGTGAACAACGCGTAATCTTGGTGACGCGAGCACGTGACAATAATAATAATGTAATTAATGTAATTATTATTAATTAATGTAATTAATTGTTCTGATAAGTAAGGGTATAATATAATTTTGTAGTTCAGATTACTAGCCAATTAAAAAAAGGACTATTTCTGAAAAGTTTATTTTTTATTTCTAATTATTTTTTGGCTTTAATTCTGAGGAGGACAGTGAGGGGGTAGCGCTGTCACACAATGGAAATATGGAGTGCTGCCAATCTAAAATAATTATATTTAAAACAATATTATTCTAAAATTTTGAAAAAATATGGAATAAAATGCATTTAAAATCCAAAGAATATTAATGTTTACTTATGTAAAAGTCTCACATATAAATTTATATTTTTTAAAACAAATTTTATTACGAATCGTTTGTTAGTCGTTTGTTATTGATTGTTAGACTAATTAAAACATTTGTTAGTTAATAGTTTTTTTGTAAACACGAAAACAATTTTTAGTGTTAATTTAGCCGGTAAATATAGAATTCTTTACAGTTTTCGTTTCAAAACGGGGTCAGTCGATGCGGAATCGTTTGTTAGTTCCGAATAAACTAATTAAAACGTTTGTTAGATCACCGTTTCGCTTAAAAAAGCGAAAAACTGTATATCGTTTAGCTGCCGGAGAGTGGGGGTGAGACGTAGAATATGTGGTGGTTTCCGAACGCATTTGTCCGAATTGTAATAATTAAGATCAGAGTGAAACGTGCTACTTAAACTATTTCCGATTTATTTATATTAGTTTTGCTTGTCGGCTATATTTCACGTGAAAATATATAGGTAAATGTAAAATACAAATTTAATTCTAAAGCCCCAGACACATTGCCAGGCAACAGGCAATAGGAATAGGAATAACATGGTTGCATCCTTGTTCAATACAGTGTATTGAATATATCAATATTAATATATAAGAATATATCAATATTTTTTACTAACAATAAGTTAAAACCCCAGACACAATATATGCCAGGCAACAGGTAATAGGAATAGGAATAACATAGTCGCATCCTTTTTCAATACAGTGTATTGAAAAAGGATGCAACTGTGTTATTCCTATCCCTATTGCCTGTTGCCTGGCATTGTGTCTGGGGCTTTAACTTAGTAAAAAATATTGACATATTCTTGCAATAAAAGAGATATAGATTACAAAATTAGAAGTAAGCTAAAGTTGTATTTGTACAATTACATTAAATTACAGATTTATAAAATATAGAAATAAACTTATATTGTGTATGTATACAAGTAGATATAAGTAATTTTGTCATCGTACGGAAACTCGCAGTTCAAACTAACTATAAAATTATTGTTTGCAGGTGCTTTATGTCATTGTAAATAAAGATCAAAGAGGTAGAGAAAAGCAGTGGAATACCTTATATACTTCCAAGTAAGTTAGAAAAGCTTGAGCAAAGCTACTTGTATGTATAACAAATCATGTTAAAGTATGTACGGTCGTGATCAAAAAGGTTGTCCGGTTAAGTTTTGGAACGCATCCTATTTGAGCACTAATGCACACGGGATGCTTTCCGAAACTCAACCGGACAACCTTTTTGACCACGATTGTACATTAAGGAAATGTAAATATATTGTATACATACAAAGTAGCTTTGCTCAAGGTTTTCTAACTTACTTGGAAGTATATGAGGTATTCCACTGCTTTTCTCCACCTCTTTGATCTTTATTTAATTACAATGACATTAAGCACCTGCACACAATATACTTTTATAGTTAGTTTGAACTGCGAGTTTCCGTACGATGACAAAATTTATACTTATATCGCTACTTGTATATATACATACACAATATAAGTTTATTTCTATATTTCATAAATCTGTAATTTAATGTAATTGTACGAATACAACTTTAGCTTACTTCTACTTTTGCAATCTATATCTCTTTTATTGCAAGAATATATCGATCTTTTTTACTAACAATAAGTTTAGAATTAAATTTACATTTTACATTTATACCTATATATTTGCACGTGAAATATAGCCGACAAGCAAAACTAATATAAATAAATCGGAAATAGTTTAAGTAGCACGTTTCACTCTGATCTTAATTATTACAATTCGGACAAATGCGTTCGGAAACCACCCATATATTCTACGTCTCACCCCCACTCTCCGGCAGCTAAACGATATACAGTTTTTCGCCTTTTTAAGCAAAACCGTGATTTAACAAACGTTTTAAGGGGGAAACCTGCTTTAGAACGTTTCAAAAAGCATAATTTTTGCGATTTTTTTTCTCGGCTCCAATAAAACGAATCTTTTCTAAACTTCTGGGGTGTTTTAGTACACATTTTGACATTAACAAAAAAAAATTTTTATACAAAAATATGAAATGTTTAGCGATATTCACAACGCCTTTTTTTCATTCTCGTATACTCTAGCGTGCGCAATTTGTGTCTGTAACAAAAAAACAAAAATATTTCTTAATTTTCATGTAATTACCTTCTATGCGAACCTAAAAAACTTTTTAAATATCGAAAATTAAACAAATTGTGAGACTGAAGAAAAAGTTTCACTTCAGTTTTTCTTCAAAGTCTCACAATTTGTTTAATTTTCGATATTTTTAAAGTTTTTGAGGTTCACATAGAAGGTAATTACATGAAAATTAAGAAATATTTTTGTTTTTTTGTTACAGACACAAATTACGCACGCTAGAGTATACAATGAAAAAAAGGCGTTGTGAATATCGCTAAACATTTCATATTTTTGTATAAAAAATTTTTTTTGTTAATGTCAAAATGTGTACTAAAACACCCCAGAAGTTTAGAAAAGATTCGTTTTATTGGAGCCGAGAAAAAAAAATCGCAAAAATTATGCTTTTTGAAGCGTTCTAAAGCAGGTTCCCCTCTTAATTGGTTTATTCGGAACTAACAAACGATTCCGCATCGATTGACCTCGTTTTGAAACGAAAACTGTAAAGAATTCTATATTTACCGGCTAAATTAACACTAAAAATTGTTTTCGTGTTTACGTAAAAACTATTAACTAACAAATGTTTTAATTAATCTACAATAAATAACAAACAACTAACAAACGATTCGTAAAAAAAATTGTCATAAGTCGAAGTTGTCCGGCTAACTTCAGTGAGGTCTTGGCAACGGTGTAGAAATGAAAAACCGAAGTTGGTAGAACTACTATTAATTGACAGAAAAGACTCTCGATCACATTTTGGGTTACATGTTAGGGCCAGCGCACGTACATACAACAACATTGCCGTAGCGTCTTACGCCACCTTACGAGAGAATCGCCTTACGCGACACATAAGCCAATCATACGGCAACGCACATAAAAGAACGTAACGTAACATACCATACGTTACGTGCGTTACGTTACGTTTTTCTATGTGCGTTGCTGTACGTTTGGCTTACGTGTCGCGTAAAGCGATTCTCACGTAAGGTGGCGTAAGACGCTACGGCAATGTACGTGCGCTGGCCCTAAGCCACACGTACGGCAACGCACATAGAAAAACGTAACGTAACGCACGTAATGTTTGGTATGTTACGTTACGTTTTTCTATGTGCGTTGCCGTACGTTTGACTTACGTGTCGCGTAAGGCGATTCTCACGTAAGGTGGCGTAAGACGCTACGGCAATGTACGTGCGCTGGCCCTTAGGTTACATGTTATGTCAGAATCTTCCCGTGTTTTTCAACAGCGTTGTCAAGTTTTCTTCATCACACAGCTCTGATGACAAAAATATTATATCTTGACTTAGATTTTTTAGTATTGCAAATAAACTATGTGGTGAAATGGCTCCAACTTTAGTACGTACTTTCAATATAGTATACTTCACATATTACACATAAATTTATTTGCTTCTTAATATTTTAAATATATGTTCTTATTGAAAATAGATATGGAGAATCGGATTTCTCATAAGGGTCCCTTATAAAATGTGGAATTTTGATATTAATTTACTCAAAAAGGGGCTGGTGACAAAATCTGAAAAAATTCACAGGCAACCGTTATTTGTAAAGAAACTTCTGGTATCATGCCATTCCTATCATTTTGCATTATCCTTACAGCCTCCTTAAACTAAAGAAAGAGGTCTTTTACAAACAACCTTCAAATTAGTGTAACTGTAAATATTTAGAATATGACCCATGTTTATATGACATTTTTTGATCAAAATGTCTTCAGAATTGAGCTCCATAAGTGGCGGTAAATCCTCATTAAACACTTTGTATATACAGGGTGTTTCTAAAAGTATATCGGAGATTTTAAGGGCGTATTCTAGGGGTCAAAATACGAGGAAAAGTTCCTATAAACATGGGTCCAAAAATGCTTTCCCTCCGAGTTATAGCCCCCTAAAGTTGGGGGAAAAAAGATCGTTGAAATTTTGCACAGTGTAATAATTAATAGTGACCTCAATTTAGGAATAGCTTTTTTTAACGTTTTTTTCTCCTGAATCGAATGGTTTCATTCATTTTTTGATACGACAAAAAAAAACAAATATGGCCATTTGAAAATTAGCACCCCCCTCCATATCTCCCCCTCAAAATCGGACCAAATTGTCAAAACCACATAAAAATAAAGGTCACTATCGAGGTCACTATTTAATTATTACGCTGTGTAAAATTTCAACGATCTTTTTTCCTCCAACTTTAGGGGGCTATAACTCGAAGGGAAAGCATTTTTGGAACCATGTTTATAGGAACTTTTTTTCTTATTTTGATCCCTAGAATACGTCCTTAAAATCTCTGACATATATACTTTTAGAAACTCCCTATATACAGGGTGTCCCGTAAGTCGAGGTAAATCGCTCGGGAGATAAATGGGGAACCAAAAACAAGAAAGAAAGTTGATATAAACATAGGTCCAAAAATGCGTTGTTTTCGAGTTATCGCCATTTTTATGTTGAAATTTGAAATTGCTTTGCTTTCAAATTTTTTTATTAAAATTGAAACAAGAGGTGGTCTTTATAAGTTTCAAAACATAATTAAGGTCAAATAAAAGTTGCGGGCTGCTTTAGCATTACCCACGATGCACCACATGGAGGTAGAGCCCGCTTGGCATCCCTTGGCAGAGATCAGGACCCCTCAGTTCGTCACTCCTGTGGTGTTTAGTGACTCCAAACCCTCTCTGCCGTATGTGTGTTTTTGTGTGTGTGAGTGTGTGAGTGTGATAATACGATAATTATAATTATCGTATTATGAGTGTGATAATACGATAATTATAATGTGTGTTTTTGTAATTATAATTATCGTATTATCACACTCACACACTCACACACACAAAAACACACATTATAATTATCGTATTATCACACTCAAATACTCACACTCACACACACACGCACGCGCGCGCGCGCGCACACACACACACACACACACACACACACACACACACACACACACGGCAGAGAGGGTTTGGAGTCACTAAACACCACAGGAGTGACGAACTGTGGGGTCCTGATCTCTGCCAAGGGATGCCAAGCGGGCTCTATCTCCACGTGGTGCATCGTGGGTAATGCTAAAGCAGCCCGCAACTTTTATTTGACCTTAATTATGTTTTGAAACTTATAAAGACCACCTCTTGTTTCAATTTTGATAAAAAAATTTGAAAGCAAAGCAATTTCAAATTTCAACATAAAAATGGCGATAACTCGAAAACAACGCATTTTTTGACCTATGTTTATATCAACTTTCTTTCTTGTTTTTGGTTCCCCATTTATCTCCCGAGCGATTTACCTCGACTTACGGGACACCCTGTATATATACATATATATATATATATATATACAGGATGTCCACGTATAAGTGGCCACCTTTTTTTATCTCGCAAACTACAGGAGATGGACCCAACAAATATAATATCAAATTAAATGGTTTTAATTGAACTCTATTGTGAGCATAGTGATACGTGACATCTATCACACTTTAATCGCTAATGCGAGAGTCGGAACTTAGCCACACCTCAGAGCCGAAACTGAAAAGGTAGTAGTCATCCTCGGAAGTTTGACTTAACAAAACTCGTATAATTTATAAGATAAATATGTTATATCATACATCGTTGTATTCCTTAGAAAGAACACTACAACTTTTATTATACCGAAATATTCACATTACAGTGAAAAGTTGTGCATACTACTACGTTCTCTAACATAGATAATTTTTACAAGCAATCACTATGCTTACAATAGAGTTCAATTAAAACCATTTAATTTGATATTATATTTGTTGGGTCCATCTCCTGTAGTTTGCGAGTTAAAAAGGGGTGGCCACTTATACGCGGACACCCTGATATATGCATACATACATATACATACACTGAAATACTATATACTATATATATCATGTAAAAAATATGAAATAATTCTGTTCTTGTATCAATAGAAAAAAGTTACTGTGTATTATTTCTCTAAAAATATTATTTTGTTATTGTATGTACATATACATAGTGTAAGAAAGAATTTTCTTTCTTTAAATTGTTAAATATACATGGCCTTCTGATCTTTGTATAAATATATATTTGCTATAAATAAATTTCATGGAGATCCTAAAAAGTAAGGGAGACCGGGGCTAATTCGACACGATTTTTTTAAAGGAAACTTTTAACAACAAATTAAAATTTTCAAGCAAATTCAATGGTACACATTTAAAGAGTGTTCCTTTAGGTACAAAATTGTTTAAGGAAGTTTTGCTGTACATCGCTTTGTTTTGCCCCCAGGAGAGGAAAAGTGACGCGAAGAAAAATTTTCAAATTGAAAAATGCCGGGGCAAACTCGACACTTTGTCTAATCGATACAATTATGTCTGTGAAGTTGGCACCCCTTTTTCAAAATTTGAAAAATATTAGAGTTTTGGATGCCCCAGCAAGAGTTCTAGTTCTCTATCGATTTTAGAAAGAGTTCCGCCATTTAAAGTGACGAAAACACCATTTTAAAAATGGGGAGGGGGCTAACTTTACGGCGCACCTCATTTTTGTATAAATCAATTTTTTATGATGGATTCGGAAGTATTTCGATGAGTTCTAGAGTTCCCTATAGGTTTTAGAAAGAGTTTTGCTCCAGTAACCCCAAAAATCTAAAATTAAAAAAAAATTGTTTTTTAAAAATTATATTTTATGATGGATTGGGAAAGATTTTGATGAGTTCTAGAGTTCGCTATAGGTTTTGGTAAGAGTTTCGTTCAAATAACCCTAAATATCAATGATAAAGTGGAACGTATATTTCAAAGTTGCGCAAATTTTCAAAAATCCGCAGTTCTGACAGGAATTCTGGGAGGCCCCCCAAGAGTTCTATCGATGACTAAGTTTCCACCGAGGGTTCGTACTGGGTCAGAGTCGGGTCAGAATCGGGTTTGGGTGAGCGCTCTTGCGGTGGAAACACCAAACTCGAACGTGAACTCAAAACGTGAACTCAAACTCTACCCAACAAAATTTTAAGGTAGGGTCTAAATGAGGTTCGATGGAAACGACAAGAGTTGAGTTATGCTAAGGGTGCAGTCCCATTAAGCACGGATCGGAATGACGGATCGGATTTCTCACTAGAATTGAGCAGTCCGTTCCAGTTCCGTTCCGTAACAGTTGTCTCTACCAGTCCCATGTAGCAAAAACGGATCGGAATGTCGCTTCGGTCACAGGTAAATGTGCTTAATTCGTCGATATTTCGTTATTTTGATGCGACTGAAGCAATAAACATACATTATTTGTGCAATTATCTTGCCGATAACATTGTTGTGAGTACTCTGAAATACTGAATTGTAGGAATGAAATATATTTTGTAACTAGATTCCGTTCCGTTTTTGCTACATGGGACTGGTAGAGAAACTTTTTACGGAACGGAACAGACATACGTGATTGAGTTGAGAGAGAAAATGTCAAAGAAACATAAACAATACTTCGTAATATTAAACAGTTTTAACTTAATGTTGGAGTGCGCACGTGCTCTCTGGACCCGTTGTTATTTTAACTACGTATTTTTAGCGAAGTCGTAAAGCACCCGCCCGATCCGTCCAGAATTGAGGAAATATACGCGTTTCGATCGGAAGGAATAGCAGGATCAAGAATTCACTAGAATAATCCGATCCGTCATTCCGATCCGTGCTTAATGGGACTGCACCCTAACCCGATTCTGACCCGGTTCGAACCCTCGGTGGAAACTTAGTCTAAGTCTATAAGGAGCCGAAGCGCTACGACCAATATTTAAAGAGATACGGCCATCCAACGGGTGCTCCTCGAAAAATTAAGTGCCGAGGGACGCGACGCATTTTTTCATCCGAGTTTTCTATCCGAGTTTTGCATCCAAGTTTGGTGTGTCCACGATCCGAGTTCTAGTAACTTTTTCTCGGAACTAGAACTCGGACCGAGTTCTCGGATCGTGGACATAAGGCTTTATAGACATCGATAGAACTTTTGGGGGGCCTCCCAGAACTCCGATCAGAACTGCCGAATTCGAAAAAAATTTCTACCCCTCGGGACAGCCATTTTTGTAGGAGCACCCATTGAATGGCCGTATCTCTTTAAATATTGGTTGTAGCGCTTCGGCTCTTTATAGACATCGATAGAACTCTTGGGGGGCCTCCCAGAACTCTCGTCAGAACTGCGGATTTTTGAAAATTAGCGCAACTTTGAAATGTGCGTTCCACTTTATCATAATATTTGGGGTTATTTGAACGGAACTCTTACCAAAACCTATAGGGAACTCTAGAACTCATCAAAATCTTTCCAAATCCACTATAAAAAAATAATTTTTTTTAATTTTCGATTTTTGGGGTTATTTGAGCGGAACTCTTTCTAAAACCTATAGAAAACTCTAGAACTCATCGAAATACTTCCGAATCCACCATAAAAAATTGATTTTTCCAAAAATAAGGTGCGCCGTGAAGTTAGCCCCCCCATTTTTAAAATGATGTTTTCGTCACTTTAAATGGCGGAATGTTAGGAATAATTTCTAACAGTCGATGGTAATCGATAGTGTCGGTAAGAGCGATGTTGATGTGGTTGGTGGAGATACGCGTTCATCACCGCGAGGCGCACGTCTAGAAAGATCCAGAGTTATAAGGGGATCCTAAAGCGAAGGCCGAACTCCGACGATGTCGCTGTTTTACCGACAAAATTACCGACAACCCTACAAATTTTCGCACAGCTCCAGCTTTTTATAATAGATACACCGCCAAGGTTAGAGTTGACAAGTCGTGAAAACATCAGCTTTATACACAAATTTGGTAGCTTTCATGCACAATGCAACAACAGAGCCGCGTCCGTTGGAGTGTCTACTTTAATTCTGCAAAAGGAATTATAATTCTATACAGCCAATAAAAAGTTGGAGCTCTGCGAAATCATGGAAATCTCGGGCGTATACAGACCGAAAATTTTCCGTAAGCTCCAGATTTTTATTGGCTGTATAGAATTATAATTTCTTTTGCAGAATTAAAGTAGACACTCCAACGGACGCGGCGTGTTGTTTGCATTGTGCATGAAAGCTACCAAATTTGTGTATAAAGTTGATGTTTTCACGACTTGTCAACTCTAACCTTGGCGGTGTATCCACCCTAAACGTAAATATAAATGTCATTATACTTTCTTTCTTCTTCTGCGTAAAATCGATCACAGCCGTATCCGTTTGCGTTTATACTTTAATTCTGGAGAAGGATTTATCATTCCATGCAGTCAAAAAAAACCTGGAGCTTACCGAAAATTTGTCAATTTGTCGGTAATTTTGACGGTAAAACAGCGACATCGTCGGAGCTTTAGGTATTTTTTGTTCGCCAGTTCTTGTACGATCTCGACAGTTTTATTTTCTTTATTATTCAGTCCTCGAGTTATTGTAAAGACGCAAGTCACGACAAGGTACATATATTTGTTTCACCGAATAAATCATATGTTCAAGATATAACGATTGTCCGTTCCTTTATACGTAATAACACTGAAAAAGCCTACACGGAACTCTTTCTAAAATCGATAGAAAACTCTAGAACTCTTGCTGGGGCATCCAGAACTCTGATATTTTTCAAATTTTGAAAAAGGGGTGCCAACTTCACAGACATGATACAATTTGATCTGAAACTTATTTTTTTGTTGTCTGAAAATGAAATACGTTGTTTATCGTGTATTTAGAAAGTACACAAATTCGGAATAAAGCAAAATAATCATTGGAAATAATGAGAAAAAAATTGTTGAACTTTCAATTATCTTCTTCTGAACTCATGTCTGAAAAACAATTAAAACGGAGTCTACAATGAGAATTTAAGGCGTAAAATTTAAGTTTTAAATACAATACATAGAGGCTCACTTAATAAAAATCAATACAATAGGCAATTGGCGCCGTACAAAATGCGCAGTATATTTAAAAGAGTATTACAAAGTCACGAACGTTTCGACCGTTTTTAAGTTTTAAGCCTTAAGCCGTAAGAAATTGACAAATCACAGTCGAATATGAGAAGAATACTCGACTGTGATTTGTCAATTTCTTACGGTTTAAAACTTAAAGCTTAAATTTTACGTCTTAAATTCTCATTGTAGACTCCGCTTAATGCAGGTAAACTCGCCATCGGTCATGCGTGCAAATTTGTCATAATAAACGACAATTTGTCTTGACACCCCGAATATTTCTGCAGCATGTTTGATCTTCATTTTTTCCTTTTCACGGCAAGTACAGCTTCTTTCATTATTTCCTTATCTATCACTGGTCTTTTTCTATTGTATTGTAAACATAGACTTGGGTCGCGCCCGTCACTTGAATCTCCCGCGCTTCCCTCGTCACCGCGTGCAACGCCACCAAGGCGCTCTGCGCATGCACGCCTCGCGCCTAGCCATCAGAGTCCTAGACTAAGTTTCCACCGAGGGTTCGTACTGGGTCAGAGTCGGGTCAGAATCGGGTTGGGGTAAGCGCTCTTGCGGTGGAAACACCAAACTCGAACGTGAACCCTACCCAACAAAATTTTAAGGTAGGGTCTAAATGAGGTTCGATGGAAACGACAAGAGTTGAGTTAGCGTTACTGTAGTGTTGCCAATTTGATAAATGAGTTTATACATAAGTCTTCCAGAAGACTTTTTACACTTCATACTGTCGAGTTTGTAATATGAGAAATAATTTATGCATATTACTTTGGTACTGTGCAACTAATATTATGGCTCTCAGATCCATAATATTTTAAATGTTCTGATAGTCACATAACCTTCAAGCTACTGTTGACATTTTGCACAGTTGGTAACGTTCAACCTGGCCGCAACCCTGGTGTAACCCTGGTGTAATACTGGTTCGGTGGAAACAGGCAAGTCAACCCAACTCTGACCCGACTCTAACCCGATTCTGACCCGGTTCGAACCCTTGGTGGAAACTTAGTCCTAGATAACAGAGATGCGACATTGACGGTCAGGTTAGGTTAGATATATCGAGCTATCGCAATCTAATCGCGATTATTCCGATTATCCGCCATGTTGCTTCCATTATGAGTACTTATAAAGTGAGAGAAATTGACAGAGTGAGGTTAAGTTGCAAGGAGAAGAAGGGGGAAAGAGTAAGTGTTTCCTAAATAAAATCACTGTAGATATTTTTCTATTATTGTTTTCACCAATAAATTGCCATTAACATTATACAATTATGCATTATGCATTAAGTTGCAAGGAGAAGAAGGGGGAAAGAGTAAGTGTTTCCTAAATAAAATCACTGTAGATATTTTTGTATTATTGTTTTCACCAATAAATTGCCATTAACATTATACAAATATGCATTATACGTACCACTGATTGTTAATAAAATGCAATTATAGGGAAGCAAAATGGCGTTATAACCACGTGATAGGCAGCCAATCAAGCCATGAGGTTCAATGTCGCATCTCTGATTATCTAGGTCTCTAAGCCATCCCAGCGACTCCCTGCGCGGCCATTGGCCGAGCCCCTCTCACGTGATACCTCGTGGCGCGTACTTCGCCTACGATTCGCTTGGCAATCGTCTTCTGATAGAGTGTGGACGTGTTTGCGGCGCACAGCGCCGCTTCCCCCGCCTATCTCCGCGTGCTTCAACTGCGTAATAGCGAGCATACGTGCTGTGTCGTGACGAATTCACGGTCGCGCATTCGTACTCCCGATCGTTATAATCGGACAATTAGCCCGCGGTATTATCCGCGTGTGTGTTTATCGACAATTTCTGTGACTGGTTTATATAAATCCTTCGATTTCTGACTGTCGCGAATGATGCAAGAGGCTTCGGCGGCCTCTTGCGGTTCTGATGGAGGGGCACCGGCGCTCCTCCCCCGTCGCAATTCCTCGGATTCCTTGAATCCCATTCCTCATCCTGTACCTCGTACTTCAATCCCTCTCGATCAATATACTAAATTTATGTCTCAGCATCTGAGTAACGGTGCGTTATCGTGTACCGTGCCTCTTTCTCCCGGAATTCCCGGAGATGATATTCTTTCGATGCGTAGTGGTGGTTCGAGTCACGTGATTGCGAACGCGGTAAATCAATCTCTTCCGATGGATACAGACGTGGAAATTGCGTCGCCCACTCCGCAACCGGCTGCACCGCCATGTCGCGTGACACCGCAAGGTCAAAATACAGAATCGACGGTCTCGTCGGTGACTGTGACACAACCTTCTGCCCAACCTGTTGTTAATGAGCGTAAAAGGAAAGGGGTACAGAATCAGGTGCCCTGCTGAAAATGACCGATTGAATCCGATTGGTTCCGCATTAAATTTGGTGAAATTGAATCGGAATGAATACGTTTTCAATCCGGTTAATCGGATGTCCGATTGGAAGTGAATCGGTTTTAGTACCAAATCAATCGGAATTGTTTTTAATTCGGCATTTCCGGATTGATCTGAATCCGACGCTGTCCTTTTCAATCGTATTTATGCCAATCCATTTTAATCGGGTGAATAAAGTGACCACATGAATCGTATTGAATCCGCATCAATCGTTAAGTTTTAATACAACACCGGAAACGGTATTAATGTGATATTTCCGGATTCATCTGAATCCGATTTAATCGGTTTCAATCAAATTTATGCCAATCTATTTTAATCGGGTGAATAAAGTGACCACATGAATCGTATTGAATCCGCATCAATCGTTAGGTTTTAATACAACACCCCGGAATCGGATTTAATGTGATATTTCCGGATTCATCTGAATCCGACTTAATCGGTTTCAATCGTATGTATCTGCGCTTAATCTATTTCAATCGGGTAATAAAGTTAGTCATTTGAATCGGATTAAATCCGCTCTAATCATTGAAATTGTACAAATGTACAATTTTAACATTTATTCGGCAATAATATAATATTTATGTAATATTGATTATTTATTTGTAATAATAATTTGAAAAAACATTTATTTAACATTTATTTGACATTAATTTAATATTTATTTTATATTAATTATTTATTTGCAATAATGATTTAAAGAAAACGTATATTTAACATTTATTTGACATTAATTTAATATTTATTTTACAATAATTATTTATTTACTATAATAATTTTAAAAAACATTTATTTAATATTAATATTTACTTAAAATATTATTTAACAATAACTATTTAATTATAAGAAATCATCATTTTTCTGTTATTGTTTTGCTCTATAAATTATGTGGCGGTATAAGGGCCTACGGTTATGACATGTAGACAATATATAACACTTACATTAAATTAAGAAGTAGTCTACCACGTAAGGCAGTTGGCTCACGATCCAGAGGTCCCGAGTTCGAATCCCACTAAGGTGAGTGTGTTTTTTAAGACATTTAATCAGTTACAAATACTTATTTTCAGATGGAATCATCATAGGCTGCATTTTAAGAAACAAATTTAGTTAAAAAATAGTAATAAAATTTCGAAATAAATATATTTTTTTTTATTTTGGATGAATGTCGGAAATAGGTATGTGTCTGCCGTAGCTAAATAATCATCTGAATCTGACTCAATCGGTTTCAATCGTATTAATACCAACCGATTGAAATTACATCCTTGAATACCAATCCGTTTCAATCGTTTTCAGTCGTTGTAATCGTTATGAATCCGTGATTTCCGGATCAAGAATCCAGATTAGTGCGGTTTCAAAATTTTTAATCGGATTCAATCGGTCATTTTTAGCAGGGTGTTTATGTCATCTCGCAAAGAATCTAGAGTGTCTATGCAGGCTTCTCCGAATCCCGGTGAATCGGAATCTCCTACCATATTAAACATCGAGGAGAAATATAGCTACGGTAATACGGACCGTAGTCCCTTCTCGGTTTTTATTACGCCAGTCAGCGACGATGGCTCCGCATCTCTTCACCCATTGACGGTAAGCGAGGTGATATCTAAGATTGCATATAATGAACTTATTGAGACCAAGAAGGTCGGGCGCGCGAGGGTCGTTGTTGACATGCGTACCGCGACAGCTGCAAATAATCTTATTGACAATCTAGCATTGGCGGACGCCAAACTAAAAGCCTACATTCCTTTCTTCAAAGTGCTTCGCGTTGGGATCATTAGGGACGTGCCTGACAAGTACAGTCTTGAGTGGATCAAGCAATATATAGAATCACCGGTCAAAGTGCTTCGCATTGAACGCCTAAATCGTCGAATTACTGTCGACAACGAGTCTCGCGTTGTTCCGTCAAGTTCAATTCGCATTAATTTTTCCGGTCAACGATTGCCGGAATATGTTTATTTACGCAAGGTTAAATATAACGTTAATACCTTTGTGCCTAAATCACGCACATGCTATTCATGTTTTAGGTGGGCCACGTGGGTTCACAGTGCAAAAGCCGACCTCGTTGCTTGAATTGTGGTGAGGATAAGCATGACGAAAAGGTGATATCCCCTCGGAGGGAACCTCCCCACCGTTGCCTTAACTGTGGAGGGGAACACTTGGCCACATTCAATAATTGCAGTGCAATCATCAAACATAAACAGGTTAAGTTGTTGACTGCTGCGAAGAACATCTCATAGACCGGGAGCCAGCGACAGAAATCATGTATGATCGGTATCACGACGAAACTTTTTAGGACGATAGCCGGTGTCATGCGGAACACGAAAACGCAAGTATGGCGGCCTGCAGGTGTCGCCTTTGCGCAGCGTAATTTTTTGAATGTGTTAAAAAAACTGTGCCTTTTGGGGAATGGGCACCAATCTGATTCTTGTTTTATATTGTTGCTCTGGTTGCACGGAAGCGCCCGTCTCGCTCTCACTCGCACTCGCGCAGGCACACGCGCACTCCCGGTCTCGCAAAATAAAACGGACTCGTATTAGGAAAAGAAGTAATTTATTAGCAAGATACAGCTCGGCTCGCGAAACGTCGGCTGTCAAGCCCAGCTCGAAATCTGAAAAGCGACCATCCAAAACAAGCCGGTTGTCAAGCGACGATCTTCGACTTCAGCTCGTACAACGGGTGTCTCAGCGCGGGCGCAACAATATTGTTTATTTGTGAGCAAAAGTACGCGGGCTGTATGCGCCATACCGATATCACGTCGCAAACAGTCCGCCATACTGATGAGAACAACGTGTCGTTTTTTTTGGTTTTCGTACACCAAGCTAATTTTTTGTGGAGAGCTAGATTTTAATTGTTTATCAACGAATATAAACATGCCATACCGTTTCGGCGTCTCTGAGTACTCGCCATACTGACGCAAAGACGTTATTTTTTTCACTAGTGCATGTATCTTAGGCACCAGTATGGCGGTTTATTTTTATGCTAAAACGTGACAAGTGGTGCACCGCTATACCGATAGTGGGTATCTAAAGTGGCGCCATACTGGACAAAATTTTTTTTAACAAGTTAAGAATTTTTTAATCGACTTAACTGGCAATATTCAATCGTCTTTTCCGAAATAAACTTTGAAAAACTGCGAGCCGACCAGATTTGTCAGATTCACACAGCACGTTTCAGATCAAATCGAGACGATGAATTCGACCATGGATCTTGGTCAATTTAAATAGACTTTAATTTTTATTGCGAGAAATATTACCCCAGCCAGGGTTCGAACCTGGAACCTCCCGCATTCCGTTCGGGCGTCGTATCCAATTCGACTACCGGGGCATGTGGTAATATTTATCGCAATAACACATATTGAGATGACTTTTAAACAATAATAAGATGGAACATCGATATTTCGTCAAAGGTGTAGGTATAATATCAAGTAATACGTTATTTATTTCGCCAGTGATAATTAACAATTAACAAGTTTTTTAACTTGTTAATTGTTAATTATCACTGGCGAAATAAATAACGTATTACTTGGTAAAAATTTTTATTTTTTACTAGTTTCATAATAACATTGGTAAGTGTTGTAAAATCATCCGATAATCTGTTATATTTATGAAAAGGTGAAGTAAGTATATTTGCAAGTTTGTAAGACTAATCAAGAATAATGTTTTATTGAAAAAAGCAAATAAGCAGCCGAAATTATATCACGTAACACATAAATTGTGTTATAAACGGACATTGCGACAACATTTCGATTTAAAACTCTGCAGTTACGTTTTCTACATATACACATTTACAAAAAAGTCGGTATGGCACTGGTGCCCATTATACACCCCACTTGTAAAAATCTTACAACTTTGCACTTCAATTTTACGCGTGAGAGACATCCAACCGGTATGGCACACATATATTCGTACTGTACACATTACAAACAACTCAAAAATAAATTTTGTGGTTGGTGCCTAAGATACATGCACTAGTGAAAAAAATGACGTCTTTGCGTCAGTATGGCGAGTACTCAGAGACGCCGAAACGGTATGGCATGTTCATATTCGTTGATAAACAATTAAAATCTAGCTCACCACAAAAAATTAGCTTGGTGTACGAAATCCAAAAAAACGACGCCCGTTATGGCCCTGGCGAAAATTATATGTTTATTGAAAGTTTATAAGAAGTTTGCTTAAGTGTTGAGTAGATGTTTCATTTGAGCTTTAAAACATTTATTAAATTGTTTATGAGATGTTCACGGATATGTTTGATAGATGTTCGGAAAGTGTTGTGTGATGTTTTTGGAGTGTTGCAAATGTTCACGAGGTGTTTTAAGCAGCAGTTTGCGAACGCGTCAAAATGACGTCAAATATACAAAATTATAATTAATTAAGAAACAAGATTTGTTATAAAATACATACGTTTTTTGTTTATTTAATTATTATTAGTCAATAAAATAATTATTCACCAGTGATAAAATAATAAATTTGAGTCTTGGTCGGCCTGACTGGCAGTAATTTATTCTTAAAAGAACAAGAACAGTTCTTGTTCTTTTAAGAATAAATTACTGCCAGTCAGGCCGACCAAGACTCAAATTTATTATTATTAGTCTTCAAAAATAAAGGTAACTAAAATAAGATTACATTAACGTTACATCAATCCAAAAGTGTACCACATTTTATTATAAAAGTGGACTTCACAATACAACTGATACAAGTTATGCAGTTCCGTCATTTATATCGTTCTTATATAGCACCGTTCGTTGTATTTTAAATACGAGAAACGGGTCTCACCGGATTCCATCTATCGGATGATTCGACATTTACATACTGTCTTCTTACGTTTGATGATGTTTTTAAAAGAGATCTCCATGTTGTGGAGATGTTTATTTAGATGCTTATGAAAAGAACGTTTGAGAGATGTTGGGATATTGTTTTGATGCACGCTGAAATCAATGTTACATGACTGTTTTTAAAGCGTTTCTTATGAAGTGTTTAAATGGCGTTTAATACCATAGTCTCAAACGTTTCCATTATAGTTTTCTAAGTATTTATAAAATGTTATTGCAGCAGAGGATTAACCAGGTGTTTGCAACGTGCTTCCAAACAGTGTGACCATCAATAAAACTCTTCATAAATAGTGTAACCATTGATAAAACTCTTCATAAACAAATATAAACACAATCTCTCACTAACAATTTTCGCCAGGGGGGTTCTAAAAGGACGACATCGTCTCTCCCCCCTCGCTTTCCCCCTCCCCTTTTGCTTCTGATAACCCACACGATGATTCTGACCCCCCCTTTTTTACTAATGTACCTCCCCCGGGTTCAGAATCCTCTCCTCCCCTTTCACCTTCATCTGCTTTTGTCTCTACTTCCTCCTTTGGTCCCCCGCGCGGCCCTCCGCCGAACTTAGCATTTATTATACAACCTATTTTACGTTCCTTAGAAGAATTTCTTCTTAGAAACTTACAGAATATGATACTCTCTTCTTGCGTTCCCGCCTACTCAACAAGCCCCTGGTTTGAATAACCCAAATCTTCCTGCTTATCGCAGTAGTAACTTCTTCCCCGTTCCCTCCTCATAACTCTAAATTTACTCGCGTATCTAACCTCAACATTTTACATTGGAATTGCAGAGGAGCTGCGGGTAAACTACCCGATATACAGGATTTGGCGCCTAATTACGACGTACTCTGTTTACAAGAGACGCTCTTGCGCCCTAATAATAAATTCTCCGTCAATGGTTATGAGACGTTGAGAAGAGACATCGATGGTCCTGGTGTAACAGGTGTTTGCCTTCTCATACGTTCCGGTATAAGATATAATGAGGTTTCACCCCCGTTTATTGTACACCCCTCCCTTGAGTTCATTGCCGTAAGTATTCCTCTGGAGAAACACGAGGAGATTTTGCTGATTAACGCCTATAGACATCCTAACGTGGTCACTCCCTTATCTGCTTGGAATGATGTGTTCAACTGTGCTTCCATTTTTAAGCTGGCGTTGATGGTGGGAGATTTCAACTCACATCACCTTCTCTGGAACTGCCCGTCGAACGACCCCGAAGGGGCTCGCCTGGTGTCTCTCATCGAAACTTACAACTGGATGGTACTAAACGAGGACCACCCGACTCACATTGGAACTCATTGCAATAATTGGTCTATAATTGACCTGGCTCTTGCGTCGGCTGGCAAGGCAGCGGCCTGTCGGTCTGAGGTATTACTTGATGCTAGCGGTAGCGACCACTATCCTCTGGTAACCTTGGTTGGCAAACAGCCTTGTCAAACTAAGCGATTTTCACATAATATTAGGTTGATGGATATGCAGCTGGCAGATCTCAGCTTGAGGCTTCAGGACCATGCTGAGCAGTCTCCACTAACTTCCTCAGACGATATTGCCAAAGACTATAGTTCTTACGTCACGTTTATCAGGGAGACTATCGCTGAGGTCGCCAAGGATGGTGGTAGGATGAGCCCGCGCTCGTTGAATCAGAAGCGCCGTTCACCTCCCTGGTGGAATTCACTATGCCAGGACGCGGTTGATGCGCGCACGCAGGCATTAAAGGCACTTGTGGCAGAATTCGTAACGCAAGTGAAATTCGTGGTTGATCGTAACAAAAAAATGACTCGTGCCTGCACGCATGTGAAGCCGAACGTGAACTAACTGGGTACGCGACGCGCGACTAGACAAAAGACAACCGCTGTTGCCGGGCCGGTACCATATAGCGACGATTGTCTATATCGTAAAGTCAGGAGCGCAACATCCGAAATCCCGACACTCCCACTCGCGAGTGATTTTTACTCTATTCTGAGTGCATTCCGATTAGCGACAAACCGCTTACGAGGCAGCGCCTTCGTGAAGATGTCCGCGAGTTGGTCTTTGCTCGCAACACGACGAATGTCGATCTGACCGTTCTCGAATGCGTGCCGAACATAATGAAACTTAATTTATATATGTTTCGTTCGACGATGAAACACGCGGTTTGTAATTAGTCTTTCGGCCGCCGAATTATCACAGAAGAGCGTCGTCGGTGATTCTTGCTTAACACCAATCGTCTTGAGTAATCCGCGTATCCAAACGATCTCCTTCGTTGCATCATGAGCAGCCACGTACTCAGCCTCTGCAGTCGACGTAGCCACAATACTCTGCTTCCGCGCCATCCAGATCACAGGCCCACCATTCAGGATCAACACGACACCGCTAACCGATTTGCGCGTGTCGACACATGTTGCCAAATCAGCATCTGAGTATGCTATTAGCTGATTCGCATTTGAATCTCCGCCGGCGAACTCAATTCCGAGTTCAACCGTTCCTTGTAGATAGCGAAGCACGCGCTTTGCTGCTTTCCAGTGCGCCTCCGATGGGTTCGACAGGAACTGTGAGAGGCTGCTCACGGCAAAGGCGATATCGGGGCGCGTTCCAACAGCCAAGTACATAAGAGAGCCAATTACCTCACGGTATGGTACGTCCGCCGGTTCGAGCAAATTTCCATCTTTATCTTCATTTCGCTGCAAGACGGTGTGAATGTTCGATGGTGTCGAGATTGGATTCGACTCGTCCAATCCGAACTTCCGTAACACTGATGAATGCGGATTGTTTTCAATTTTAGATCACGCTCAATCTCCAAACCGAGATAACACTTCGTCTTACTATCTGTTATCTCAAACTCGCTTTTCAATTTTGCGAGCAATTCCATCACGTCATCCTCGGACTGACCGGACGCCAGGCCATTATCCACGTACAGACCGAGCAGCAGTGAACCATCTTCGTTGGTGTACGCATAAGGGTCGTAGTCCGTTGGTGTCAAACCGAAAGACTTCAGCTTGTCGTCGAACTTCTCATGCCACTGCCTCGGCGCCTGCTTCAGGCCATACAGGCTCTTACGTAGACGACACACGCGACCACTTCCATCATCAAAGTCCTCTGGCTGCGTCATGTAAATAACTTCGTCGAGGTCGCCATAAAGGAAAGCCGTCTTGACGTCGAACTGACGGATGACAAAATTTTTCACCGCTGACACCGAGAGCAGAACCCGAATTGACTCGAATCGAGCGACAGGCGCGAATGTTTCCTCATAGTCGATGCCCGGTTTCTGCGAGCAGCCCTTTACGACTAAGCGCGCCTTGAACCTGTCAGTACTCCCATCCGGCTTCGTCTTCACTCGGAAAACCCATTTGTTCTTGATCGCACGTTGATCTCTCGGAGGCTCGACCAGCTCCCATGTTTGATTCTTCTTGAGTGACGCGATCTCTTCGGCCATTGCCATCTTCCACTGCTCCGTATTAGGCGACTTCTTTGCCTCGTCGACTGTCTCAGGTATCTTCTCGACCATCATCGTCTGAGCCCATGCGATCATTGCGCACAACGAAAGTGTTATATTCGGCAGTAAATAATATATAGATAGGTAAATAAGGTATTTATTTATATGCTTGTTACAACCAGTTAGCTCTATTGTGTCGTTACTTGCACCCGCGCGTTACCCAGTGGTGACAACCTTCTAAACTCAACACTACTATAACATGTTCTGTTTTTTCTTTTTCTCTTTTTTTTTACAACTTACTTTTTTAAACTATAATAAGAACATAAGAAAATAAACTTGAATGGAATTAATACAAATCTCTACGAATATATGTGAACTGAACTCAAACAATATGAAACTAAATAGATATGAATGTATATACATTGAACTATAACCATACTGGAAGGAGCACTCCACTGTTTTCGAGCGGTCCGAGCTGTGTGAGTGAGATAGTTGAACGGGTACCGTGCTATCCTTGTCTAACTAACTGAAGCAATCACGTGACTCGAAATACTATCCACTCTGAAAACATTCACCTTCGTAAGCATTTTAAACACACCGAAATCACAGATTTCTGTGCCGAAATTCTATTTTTGTCAAAAAAGGAAACTTTTAATAAATGATAATTTTCAGAATCAAATACACATATAAAAAGGAAGAAAAGATCTCATCTATTTATATGTATTACGTATATTAATGATTTCTAAGAAAAATAAGTAAATAATAAAATCGTAATAATTAAACATTGTAATGTTGCAGGAGTAGGATCATTCACAACGTTGAGAACGCAAGTTGTTATATTGTTTAATTTTCAGTTCGCAATACATGGTTAAATCTGAAGTACATTGGCCGATATATGTAATTCATGATCTTATATTTTATATTTAAAATCATCGTATTATATGTGACTATCTTGAGATGTTATGTTGAAATATTGCGATATGTTAAAATAATTTGAAGATGATTTTAAGTATAAAATCAGACTATAAATATTGGTCTAGGAATATATAGTAAATAATATATTAGGTGTATAAGTTAAAATTTTTTCAAAAAACGGTATACATATGACGGAAAAGTCTAAATTTAGAAGACGCTCATAACATAAAACTGAACTGAAATCTCTTTGAACAAAAAAGTAAAGAAAACTCTCTCTCTCTCTCTCTCTCTCTCTCTCTCTCTCTATATATATATATATATATATATATATATACACATACACATATTAATTAATATACTATCGCTATTCGCATAAACAAAACTTTGTACGTACCATTAGTCAGTCAGTTGCTAATAAGTTAAAACACATTTTGTTTTTATGACTATCAAAAAATATGTTAAATAAAAAGTCCGTCCGATTATAATATGCCGAAAATAATTGTATAAACAATTAAAGTATATTGCAATCTTTTAGCAAGTGATTATACATTAATAAAACATTTATGTATATAAACTCTGTACATATATGTTTTAACAAAACGCACAACAAAAACATATATACGAATATGTATGTGTACACACGTACATACGACGAGTCGCGACCATCGCGCGTCGCACGACACGAATAGATACAGCGTCTTTGTGTGCGTGTCGAGGCGAATGTTTTCAGTCATGGTAGTTTACGTTAGAAAGAGACAACACGGTACCCGTTCAACTATCCCTCTCTGACCGTGAGAAACCGTGATGGGGGTATGGCAGTGCTCCTTCCAGTATGGTTATAGTTAAATGTGTATATATGAACTGAAATTATAAGTTTGTAACGTAGTCGGCCAATCGAGCTGGAGGCTTCACATTCCTTTTTGGACGTGCTTTTCCCATATTTGCTGGCGTGTTGATGACTGCATTACTCGATGGGACTTCGACGTTGGACGCTGCTGACTCTCTGCGACTGTCTATGCTTGTATTCTTATTTTCGGTACTAAGCATGACGCTGCTCTTGTTAGTTGGAGACTGGATGCTCATTAATCCGCCATCGTCTTGACTAATTGGTTCTGACGGAGTAGTTACCGGCTTGCGTGGTGGCTGAATTGTCGCAGGTTCTGATGCTGCGGAAGGCATCGTTGCGTCTGAATTTAAAGAGTGCTGTATCTGCTGACCACTGTCTTGTCGTGGCTTTATGTGTACGACATTTCTTCGGTAGAGTGCATCCTTTACATTTACCATGTATGAACGATCGGAGATCCTGTGATCAACTTTACCTTTGGACCAATGATTTTCATCTGGTTTTAACTGAACCTTTACTGGTTGCCCGACCTGCAACTCCGGCAGCTTTCTCGTTGTTCTGTCGTAATAGTGCTTGCTTCGCTGCTTATTAGAAGAAATCTTTTCTTGAACTCCTTCCACTATCTTCGGCTGTAGATTGGATTGTAAAGTTGGAACACCACATCTGGTTCTTCGCGAGAAAAGTCGTTGAGCCGGGCTCGAGTCCATTTTGTTTGGAGTATTTCTCCAATGTAGAACTGCATACCACAGATCTTCTCCACTTTTCTCGCATTTTTTAATAATCTTCTTAGCGATTTTTACCGCAGACTCCGCTTTGCCGTTGCCCTGTTGATGATGTGGAGATGATGTCACGTGAAGAACTCCCCAGGATCTTGCAAACTGTCGAAACTCAGAAGAATCAAAATTGGTTCCGTTGTCGCTGACGATCTTAGTCGGTATTCCGTGTCTAGCAAAGTTTTGTTTTGTGATGGAAATGAGTGATTTTGCTGAAAGGTCCTTGATTATGTCCAATTCGAAGAAATCCGAGAAGTGATCCGATGTGACCAAGAAGTTTCTTTTCTTCCCTTTATATGTAGCTGATAATAGATCCATGGATACAGTTTGGAACCGAGCGGAGGGTATATATTTCGTGTGTTTGCATAGGAGGATTCGATTGTCTATCTGCAAATTCTAGGCAAATGTCACATTCCTTTACGCTGTCTCTGATGGCTCCACTCATTCCTGGCCAGAAAATATTTTTGCGTGCTAATTTCAAAGTCGCCTCTATTCCACCATGTGCTGCGTGAACCTTTTTTAGCATAATTGAACGTAAGCTCCGCGGGATGACGATTCTATCGTTTCTGATTATCAGATCGTCCTGTATCGACAATTCGCCTTTGAATTTGAAATACACTTTGATCTCATCTGGGACGTCGTGAATGTATCTAGGCCATCCTTTCTGTATGTGTGTCTTTAACACCTGCAAAGATGCATCTTTAGTTGTTTCCTTTCTAATCTCGTTGATGACTTCATCTGAAACGTTGAGGCATTGTATAACGTTAAGGGGTTAGGCCACCTTGACCCCCCTAAATTTCAGGCTTTTTTGCTAATTTTTTTCAAAGAAACAACAAGTTTTTATGAAAATCTAAAAACGCCACTTTATTAAGTGTACTTTAAAGCAGAAAGTGATTTTTTATTTTTCCAAAAAATTAAAAAATGGCGGCTTGACAGCCGATGAACGGCCGCGCGTAGAAAATTGGTCGTCTTGCGGTGGGAAAAATAACTCGGCCTAGATGTGACCTGGAACAATGGCCACAAAATGTCAATTTCATTAGTCCAAAAGCTGGCGAAATACGTAGCCGTTTTAAAAAATATGCATTTTTAGCGAAATGGCATCGATTCTAAGTAAACTATACGTTTTTGGCCACAATTTTCGTTACTAAAAGTTGCATATAAAATCGAGATATCAATATTTTCAAAAAATCCTACGTATTTCGCCAGAAATATATGTTATAAAGAAGTTGTCAAAATTTCAAGTCGATCGGTTAAAAATTGACAGAGCTAAACTTCCCACCGACTTTGAAAACGTGGTTTCGAGAAAAACGCGTTTAAAGTTTTTGTTACGCGTTTTAAGTTTTTTTTTATTTTTGTTTTTGTTAAAGTTTTTGTTTAGTTTTTGTTAGTTTTTGTTTTTTTAAGTTTTTTTTTTTTTTTGAGCACTGCTTTAACGGCTCGAAAATAGCCTTTTCACTTTCGATATGGCTTTTTTTCTTATGAGATATTATTTTCGTATGTACAGTAGACTCCCGCGCTTCGCCACGGGTCGGGACCGGAAGTGGCTTACTGCGGGCGCCCCCACCACTCGCAACCGTCGGCGCTTGATGGGGCTCTCGCAAGGCACACTTTCCGCCTATTTTTTCGTTTGACAATAACGCTTTGTTTTTAACAATGGGACCACTAAGCGGAACACGATTTCTGCATTGCAAAAACCACAAAAAGAGAGCTTCTTCGAGATCGGTATTTTTCGCCGTAAGCATTTGACGATAGCCGCTTTTATCACCTTTCTCGAATGATTCGCACCATTGCTCGATTCTATCGCGAACTTTAATCCACTTGTGAATCGTTGACACATCGACTCCTTGCTCGTGAGCTAAGTCGGATATAGACTGAGACGAGTGTGTCAACTTTTTGATAATATTCAGTTTTTCTTGCATTGTTTTCCGCTGTCCCCGTTTATGTACACCACCATCCTTTCTCACGTTCATCGTGCACGAAAAAGTTAAAAACACGGACTACAATAAAAAAGTCGACTAAATAAAACGCATAACTATAAAGTAAACGAACGAAACAAGCTCTCATCAAAACGTCTGTACCGGCGCCAACGTGTTTTGAACTGCATCGCCGGCAGTTACGTATGCGTCGCTAAGGAAACACGCGAGTAGTGGGGGTACGTTGTCGAGCGGAGGGGTGGCGGAGCGGCCGGGGAAGTGGCCTAGCGCGGGATGGCGAAGCGCGGGAGTCTACTGTATACAGAATACTTTAAGCCAAAAAAAAAAATTCGATTTTTTGAACCGGCGAAGGTGGCCTAACCCCTTAACTCGTCCTATCTGATTAAATAGTTTCTCCTCTTGACTCTTAACTTTACCCACGTTGAGATTTTTGGGATTGACAGGTGCACGAGACAGCGTATCTGCTACGACGTTTTTCTTTCCTTCTAGGAATTGGAATTCCAAATCGTAACGTTGTAAATACATAAACATCAGTTGGAGCCTCTTAGGTGCTTTCAGAAGAGATTTTCTTGATATGTTGACGAGAGGTTTATGGTCCGTCTGGATGACAGTCCCCGATTTACCGGCTATGTATTGGTCGAATCTGATACACGCAAAAGTAACTGCTAGTAGTTTCTTCTCAATCATAGCGTACCTTTTTTCCGATTTAGTTAAAGATCTGGAAGCAAACGTGACTACCTCGTTGTCCTGCAGAAGTACTGCTCCCAGACCATGGCTGCTACTGTCGCATTGTATTGTGACTGGTTTGTTTACATCGAAGTACTTAAGTGTGACGAAATTTGCGACCATCTCCTTTATTTTATCAAACTCCCTTTGTTCAGTTTCTGCCCACGTCCAGGGTGTACGCTGCAATGTTAGTTCTCGTAGCCGACGTAGTTCGGAGCTTGGATTAGGTATATATCTGCCGAGATAATTAACTAGACCGACAAATTTTTCAACGCCCTTTTTGTCCCCTGGGTTTTGCATTTTTCTTATAGCTTCAACCTTTGCAGGGTCAGGTTTCAGACCTTCCGTGGTCAGAATGTGTCCGAAGAATTTAACAGAAGCCTGACACAGATTTAGTTTTGATCTGTTCAATTTGCAATTATTTTCACGCAACCTTTGTAAGAGATTTTCTAGATTCCGATTGTGATCTTCTATAGCTAGCTCTATGGTATCTCCTTGACCATAAATGAGAATGTCGTCTGCCAATACTTCGATGCCTTCCAGTCCATGAATTATCTCGAGGATTTTTGCTTGAAAAACTTCCGGAGCCACAGAAATTCCGAAGGGCAGACGAAGCCAGCGATATCGTCCAAACGGTGTCCAAAACGTTGTTAATTTACTGCTTTCTTCAGAGAGTTTGATTTGCCAAAATCCTTTCTTCGTGTCGACCGTACTAAAGACCTTTGCTTTCCCAAGTTCTGGAAGGATTTCATCAAGGGTGGTGAATTGGCGATTCGGCCTTTTCAATGCTTTATTGAGCGGTATTGGATCTAAGCAAATTCTAAAAGATTTTTGTTTCTTAACTAATAGAATATTACTCACCCAATCCGTGTGCTGCTTCTCTTTGATGATTATTCCTTTATTTTCCAGACGTGTCAACTCTTCTTTTAGATCCTTTCGATAACTCATAGGGATTCTTCGTGGTTTTTGTATTACTGGCTTCACGGTCTCGTCAATCTCTAGTTGTGTAACCCCTGGCAGTAAGCCATATCCTTGGAAGACGTCTTGATACTTATTGACAATTGCTTCTGTTTCTGCACAACCATTTTTCTTCAGACTCTGCATTTGGACTGAATTGCAAACTTTTATGAGATTTAACTCCATGCAAGCGTGAACTGAGAGAAGCGGGCTACAGTCTTCATCCACAATTCGGAATTTTATTCTATATTTCTTTCCTTTATGGGTACTGTTACGTCCGGCGAGGGGCGTATTTATATAACATATGAATAAGATACACAAGAAAAAGGATAGGAAATTTACAACACCTTTACGATAACACGGTAAACGAAATTTGCAAACTGGGTATCTGAAATAAAAATTCTGGCACTTGTATAACTAAATTCATACACAAACATGAATTTTAATCACTGATGTGAAATTTCATACACACAACATTAAACATTAAAAACCCTTTTAAGATTTTTGGAATGCGCAAGGTAATAATACATATTTTCGATTTAAAGGAAAAAAAAAAGGTGAGAACATTTGTATATAAATTTATTTGTTACAAACAGAGCATATTGAAAATACAATACGACCTTGGATTTTAATTACGGCGAGCTGAAAAATACGATGCACTCGAAATTGGATATTATGATATGCGTAATCTTTCTTTACGACAATTGTCTTTTCTTGAAATTGCAAAGCGCGAATGGAAACAAGAATTCATATATATTTCATAGTAAAATTCATAAAAATTATAAAACCTGTTTCTTAAATTAAATATGCTTAAAGATCAAAATTTCCTTACAGGTATATAAATTTTCAACCAGATGAGCATAGTGATATTACTGCTCGATACTTTTATTTTCGAAACACAACTCCTTTAAATTTTCAACTTCGTATATGAATTTTCATATGCGGTATCTACATAAAGCTTCCTGCATTTTTATATTATTTTCAATACAGATTTTGTTTAACAGGGTAGCTCCCGGTATGCACGATCGGATACACAAGACAACTGAGAGAGAAACCCGGTAGTTTAGTGATACAAAATTATATATTTAACGTAATTTAAAAATCACACATACGCTTCATTTCCGACACCGAACAATCCTCGGTGCCGAGATTGATAGCGCAATAGATAAACGGTAAAGAAATTAAAACGTAATTGGTTATTCGGCGAGAACTACCCCTCGTTATCACAAAATCGTGAAAGAAAAAAAAACGAACGGTGAAGAATTACGGTGACCACTACGTTCTGTGGCGAGACGCGATAACAAGGTAACGATGACAAGCGCTGCCCGGGCCGAGCGGAAGAACAGGCGGGCGCTTTCGCGACGGTATAATGACGAGATTGTGACTTACGGGATTTCGTATACTCGAAAAATTGATCGAGAGGTCGTTCGCTGGTTCCGGATGAGACTGCTACCTGCGAGCGGCTCGTGGTACGCACCTTCGGGCTGGTTGGCCGAAGACCTCGCGGGGAGCTTGCACTGACTCTACTTGATAAAAATTTCACTGACTCTAAGTTGTAGATTTAAAGTGAAGTAGCGTGAAGTTACTGTCGGCAATTTCGCGGCACAAAAAAGCGCCCGCGTCTTGAGGCAGGGTCTTATATTGCCGAGCGCGGTGCGGTACGAGGGCAGGGGAAGGGCCCACGGGCCGTGCGTATCAGGTGCCAGCGTCGCGAGGTGCAGAAATCTTCCTTTGTTTCTTATTGCTATAATTATGAATAAATTCGGATAAGCGACTCAGTCGCTACGCAAGGTTGCGTCTACTTACTAAATCTAGTCTATGATCTTAGGATCCTAGATCTATAGCGCGGGAGAAGGCGAGCGGTTAGCGTCGGCGCTGTCGCTGTTGTTGCCGATGCACATCGCTTACTATTTGTGACAACAATTTGAGATTGATTCCAAATTCATTTATTGTAATTCGAAAGATTTTGCAATTAATTATTTCTAGCTGTTATTAGAAGCGAGGCGTATTCGCTGTGGGAAGGTGCTGACGACAGCATCCGTTTCAAGATAACCGGCTCGGGTGAGCGTGAGAGCGTCTGGCTCTCCGCGCGCCTTCTCAAAACCGCTGACAGTACGCGTTCCTTAATATTATTATCAATCTATTGCCAAGCCGTTAAAAAGTTATTAGCCATTGTCGCGAGGCGGCTGGCTTAGAGTTACGCTTGTTAATCTACGCTAGAGGATTAATACATCTACGACTACATAGCGGAGGCAGAACACAAACTTGCGAGATTAAGAAACAGTTATTTCTACTACTCTAATTTGTCGCTTCTACGTGTGGTTGTTGTACAAAAAAGGATTCATTGATTTATTGTTGTTACTACACGATTATCATTAACGCCTAAGACTACTACTATTACCGCTATGACTACTATTACAGCAACTATTATTACTATTGCTACTGCCACTATTGCTCTATTATTACTACTATTATCATACTGCTATTGCTTATATAATTACTCTTACTATTTTATTACCATCGGCGTCGTTTCGCCGAGAAAAAAAAAGGAGGGGGGGGGGGGGAAGGGAAAGAAATGTACCGACGGACGTCACAGTGCACTCGAGACTGGTTTCCCCTAAAACCTTGATGTTGTGTTTACCAAAATCCATCAGAAAGCATGAAGGCTGTTGAATTCTTCTGTGAGATTCGTCTACGATGCTACTGTAGTATTTGTAGCACATAACGCATGATCTTGCTCCTGTATCTAATTTGCAGGCTATCCTCTTCCACCTATTGTTGATGTAGAATTTTAGATTTGCAACCAACGAGCCATCTGAATCGTTGACGTATACTTTTTTTATCAGGAATGGTTCAATTTCTGAGTCGCTGCTACTAGAGTCCTCTGAATTTTGACTTTCCATTTTTAAGTCAAGTTTGTTGACCTGGTTACTTTTATGATTACTTTGCTTCCTCTTGCGACAGACTTTTTCCGTGTGATTTTTCTTTTTGCAGAATTTGCACGTTCTACCGAATGCTGGGCATGCGCCTTTTACGAATGCATGTGCATTGCCGCAGTACCGACATAACTTTGATTTATTTGTAACACCTTTGTCTTTATTTATTTTATTTACTGTCGATACTGCTTTCTCGTCTATTTGCATAGAGTTAACTTGCTTCTCCGTGATCTCATGTACTCTACATACTTCAGTAGCTGTTTTCAAAGTTAAATCTGTCTTTGACATAAGTTTACGTTTTAGAGCGTTATCCTTAATGCCTACAACAATCCTATCTCTTAGCAAATCATCTTGAAATTGTTCATACTCACAGTTCTTAATCAGTTTTTTTAGCCTGATAAAGTAGTTGTCAAAAGATTCGTCCTGTTGTTGAATTGCGGTGTTAAAAAGATACCTGTCATAGATAACATTCTTGTTGGCTGTCGTGAGTCTTGCTTCAATGAGTTTTAGAACATTTTCGGTAGTATCCTTTTCCTCTTCCGTTAACTGGAAATTGAGATACTTTTTCATCGCTTGCACCCAAATCGCTGCTAATAGAATGCTAATTTTTTGTTTTTTCTGTGAAACTGGCCATGCCGACATTCCAGTAGCAATCGCATAGTTATTCCAACTGTCCTTGAAGAACTCGAAATTTTCTCTGACGTCGCCTTTGTCTATCTCTAACGGCTGGGGCCACGGTACACTCGCTTGGAGGTTAGATGATTGCGCTAGTGAACCTCCTCCCTCCTTCCTAACGTTTAGTTGCGATTGAACTTGAGCCATTTGTTGAGTTAAGATTTGTAGAGCTTTGAACTGCTCTGTTAATATTTTGTTCATATCGTCAACGCTCATGGTGATCTCTAACTTTACCTCGCCGATGTATATATAAGACTATTCGTGGTTTTATATCGAATGGTTTTGCGATTAAATAATTAAAAGACCATTTGTACCACACCTGGCACCATGTTATATTCGGCAGTAAATAATATATAGATAGGTAAATAAGGTATTTATTTATATGCTTGTTACAACCAGTTAGCTCTATTGTGTCGTTACTTGCACCCGCGCGTTACCCAGTGGTGACAACCTTCTAAACTCAACACCACTATAACAGAAAGCTTGCTTCTTGTCCGGTTTGCAACTAAATCTTGCGTCATTTGTCGAGTTTGAACGCGCTCGTGCGCTCCCACTGGTCGTAAACTGCGTTTGCCCGCGGGCTTGTTGCAAGTTTCCTGCGACTCACTGCCGTCGCTGCCATCGTCGACCTTGGTTGGCGTTTCCTTGATGTCCTCGTCCAATTCCTCGATATCACTCGAAATCGCTTCAATAAGTTTAGGCTTCGACTCGGCGATAATGACATCTCTTGATACGTGGACTCTGTTCGTGCCGCGTTCCCAAACGCGGTAGGCCTTCTGCTCAATTGCGTAACCGACCAAGACAACCTTACGGCTCTTGTTGTCGAGCTTCTGTCGCTGTGACTTGTCGATGTGCATAAACGCTTGACTCCCGAAAATTTGCAGACGTGACACGTCTGGCTTCCCGCCGGTAAATGCCTCATAAGGCGTTTTGCCGTTTAGACGCTCGAGCGGTACTCGATTCCAAATATGCGCGGCTGTGCGTACAGCTTCCGGCCACAGAGAACGCGGCACCTCCGCCGCTGCAAGCATTGATCAAGCCATCTCAATTATGATTCGATTTTGTCGCTCCACGCGACCGTTCTGTTCCGGGCAATACGCTGTCGAGTGCTCGTGGTGAATCCGGTCTTTCTGACACACCTTCTTCATTTCCGCTGACAGAAACTCTTTTGCGTTGTCGGACCGTAGGCGTTTTACCACGTGACCATGCGACTTTGCATACGCGATGACTTCTTCGACCTTTTCTACAATTTCCGACTTGTGTCGAATCGGGAACACAATGACAGCACCACTATAGTCATCGACGAAGACCGCCATCATCCTCGACTTGTCGATTCCTTCAACCGACATTGGGCCGCAGATGTCATAAGGAATGAGCTCGGCAGGCTCCTTTGCTCGGTTAGTTGACTCCTTGAACGGCTTCCGCGACATCTTGCCCAACACACAACCTTCGCACACTGAGTCGCTTCCACTCTTCAAATTTGACGCCAAATTGGACAACCTCCATTCCGGTGACAGCGTCGCCTCGAATCAATTTGTTGATCATTCGGTAATTAGTGTGCCCAAACCGCTCGTGCCATACGCTAGCCGGAACCGTTTTCGAGCTTGCGATGTTGGCTTCCGCACTCCAGAGCGCTCGCATTCTCATTCGATAAAGGCCACTTCCCGGTCGATGACCCGTCGCGAGAACCCGATGTCCTTTCTTGAGCATCATTTCGAAATTGCCGAATGTCGCGATCCGTCGACGAGCCGATACCGAACAAGTTCTTCCCCAGGTCAGGGACGTACAACACGTTAGCGAGTGTGTGTGTCATCGTCTCGTTACCGACATCGAAATCAGCGACGATTACTCCGCGTCCGCGTGCGTACACTACCTCTTTGTTACCGATTGTGATTGGTACTGAGTCATCGTTAATCGCCACGAAATCTTTGATCAACTCACGCCGAGGCGTCATGTGATGCGACGCGCCGGTATCCGCGAACCACACATCGGCCAAGTTTTTATCGTCTTGCGACACCATCAACAGGTCACCACTCGTGGATGCCATCGACGATGCTCCCGCACTCGCGTCATCCGACTTGAGCGTTGGACACTCGGCCTTGCGATGGCCGGTCTTGTCGCAATTGAAGCACTCACCACTAAACGGCTTCTTCTCGTTCTTCGATTTTTGTTTCTTCGAATTCTTCTTCCCGTCGCCCTTCTTCGCTGTCGTCTTTGCTTGCTGACTTCCGGTCTTCTTATGATACAGCGCCGCCGGCGCCGCATTGTCGTCGATCGACAATCCTGACATTGAAGCCGACAATGCCTCGACTTGAGCAAACGCGAGATGAGGTTTGTCACCGTCTAGTTTTCGGCAGCCATCGAGTCCCATGCCGCGATGACGTGCAAGTACTGCGGCGGCAGACTGTGCAACGTCTTCGTAACTAACGACGCGTCGCTCTGTTTTTCACCGAGATCTTCGAGCTGCCTTGCCATTTCTTCGATTCGCGCGACGTGTTGACCGATAGTCGAACCCTCCGGCATTCTGTAGTCGAAAAAACGCTGTAACGCTAATTGCTTCGTGGTGGCGTCCTTGAGCTCGAATAGCGCCGACAACCGAGACCACACCTTGTGTGAGGTCTTAAAACTCATGACTTGACGAACGATATTCGTTTCGAGAGCGCTGATGATGAAGAGCCGAGCCTTTCGATCCCATTTTGTCCAGTCGGCGATCTTCTTCGCGTCTTCCTCGGGACACTTCATCGTTCCGTCCACGATCTCCACCAGATCGTGATACGCTAGATACGCTTCGATCTGACATCGCCACACGGCGAAATCATCACCACCGAACTTTGGTAGCACAGTCTTTTCCATTATTTCGATCTATTCGCGACACAACGACGAAAATAGTCACGTACTATTTCGTAATGCGAACACCGCGTGATCACACTTCGCGAACGCCACACGAAATTAAGACTTGCTCGACACAATCACGCACGAACGGCCTGGGCCCATAACCTGTGGCAGAATTCGTAACGCAAGTGTAATTCGTGGTTGATCGTAACAAAAAAATGACTCGTGCCTGCACGCATGTAAAGCCGAACGTGAACTAACTGGGTACGCGACGCGCGACGCGCGACTAGACAAAAGACAACCGCTGTTGCCGGGCCGGTACCATCTAGCGACGACTGTCTATATCGTAAAGTCAGGAGCGCAACATCCGAAATCCCGACAGCACTCAAGCACGAGTACACCGATGAAAATCGCGAGAGATATAAGCGGCAAAATGCTGCTTGTCGCAGGGAGCTTTTCAGGCAAAAGAGGCTGGGGTGGCGTAAGTTTTGTGGTTCGTTCAATTCCAAGACCCCCACGGCAACCGTGTGGAATCTAATCAAAGCCTTCAAAAATAAAGATGACAGAGTGACCGTGAATTTTTGTGCCCGTGAGGAGTCGCAACGCGCTGCGATGAGCAAATTCTGCCCCCCCCCCCTACTGTGCTTTCCCTCCCTTTCCCTCCCTTTCGGAAATGGAGAGTGAGGATCTTAACTCTGTTGGCCTTCAGCCCTGGATAGGTGAATTATTTTCTATGGTGGAGTTGGACGCGGCGATTGCCGGCTCCAGGTCCTCCTCGTCTCCCGGTTTTGACCAGATAGGATTCGTTATCATTAAGGTTTTACCGGACTCGTGTAAAGTTTTCCTCTTGGATATCTATAACCGAATGTTTGCGCAGGGTATATATCCCTCCAGTTGGAAGGAATTCCTAGTGGTATTCATCCCTAAGCCTGGTTCTACCACGGTTAGGCCTATCTCCCTTCTTTCCTGTTTTCTTAAGATTTTTAAAAAATGTATATATAATCGGTTGCGTTGGTTTCTGGAATCTTCTGAGAGGGATATTCTCCCGGACACGCAGTTCGGCTTTCGCAACTTCAGATCTTGTTATGACAACCTAGTGATTTTGACTAACGACATACGCCGAGGTTTCTTAAACGGAGAATTTACAGTTGCGACATTTTTGGATATCGCGGGCGCCTTTGACAACGTCCTGCCTGATCTCCTTCTGCAAGACCTCCGGCGAATCGGGCTTCCTGCTCGCATCAGAAGCTTCATCGGTTCTCTACTATACCAAAGGGCTGTTTTCTATGTTGTCAGTGGTGACCTTGTCGGTCCTTTCTTTTCTTATGAGGGAGCCCCGCAGGGGTCCATCCTCAGCCCTATACTTTTTAATATTTATAATCGCGAGCTCAAAAGATGTCTATTTCCGAGAGTCCGCTCATTGCAGTATGCTGACGACTCGGTTGTATATGTCAGGCACAGGTTGCTGAAGATGGCATTTAGTCTGATGGAAAGATCCCTTGCTGGTGTCAATGAGTTCTTACGATCCCGCGGCTTGGAACTTGCGCCAGCCAAATCCAGGTGCGTGATCTTTACTAAAAAAAGGAACTTTGTTCTTCCGAAGCCTAATATCATAATATCAGGAGTCCCTGTTCCGATGGTTACGAACACTAAGTTTCTGGGCGTTTACATTGAGTCTACACTGTCCGGCAAAATGCATTTTAACTACTTGCTGAACAAGGGCAGGAGGATTGCTAGCATTATCTCGGTTCTGAGAGGCACAAAGTGGGGCGCTCACCCCCAGCTCTTACTTACCCTTTACCGAGCTACCTTCAGGAGCGCAATCGAATACGGATGCCTCATACTCCGACTCAAAGGTAACAAAACCTTATTTCAGACTATTATGCGGTTGCAGTACAGACTGATGCGCAACGCCTTGATATCGTCAATCCACGCCCATCAATGTATTACTGGATGAAGCCAAGGAACCTCCGCTTAATTTTCGTTTCTCATATTTTATGCACAAATACTTGATCAAAAGCTTATCTATCCGTTTCAACCCTGTAGTTCAAAGCTTGGAGGAACTAGAATTTAATACCATTAGTCCATATAAACGAGCCAAAGCCAGAAGCATGATCCCTATTTTCAGAGTATATTTGACGATCAATAGTATCCGGTCTGAGATCCATAGAACAATAACAATTCCGGCTTTTGACCACTCGTTTAACTCTCTGTTTACCAAACTTAAGTTTGTTTCCTTTAGTTGTCCGGATCTGGATTCTCTTTCCGCATAAGAGGTCAACGCCCATTTCTAATCATCTTTCGCAGAATATACTAACGTGAGTATCACCTTTTTCACGGATAGATCTAAGCTCGGCCCTGGCCTGTTGGTTGGTTCCCGTGTGTACTCTCCTGATATTCCATTAGTATTGCAGTACAAGCTGCCCCCGGATACATCCGTCTTCTCAGCCGAGGCCTGGGCTTCGTATTAGACTCTGTTCTTTATCCTTCAATTTAGAATCACGCCTGCTATAATTTTTTCAGATTCAAGGAGTGTGCTAGAAGCCGCGTTATCTTTTAAGATTATTCATCATAACTATTTGATCCCACGCATCCGCTCGTTATTTTCTAGATTGGAGGAAGCTGGCCTCGATGTCACACTAGCGTGGGTTCCCTCCCACAAGGGTATCTCTGGCAACGAGAGGGCAGACTTTCTGGCCAAAACGGCGGTTTCTGAGGGTACCAGACCGCCCTTTAAAGTACCCTTCACTGATATGTTCCAGAGGCCCAAGGACATTCTTAGAAAAAGATGCGATTATTATTTTGACAGCTCTGCGCCGTTCAAGGGCTCTCACTATTATTCCTATTTTCACTCCTCTTCACCTAAACCTTGGTTTTATCGCCTTCCCCTCAAGCGCGAGGAAATTGTGCTAATCAATCGCCTCCGCAGCAATCACTACAATTTGAATTTCAGTTTGCATCGAAAGAATATGATCGACTCCCCCGGGTGCCCTTGCGGCGACCCCCGACAGGATATTAATTATATTATATTTATGTGTGAAGATACAAGACATAAAACCTCCCAGCTTTTTAAATACTTGAGAAGGGAATTCCCTTCATCTCCCCTGAATATATTCTTTTTGTTGCGAAACCCTCCTCCTAAGCTATGTCGCCTCCTTTTATCTTTTCTAAAATCCTGCGAGTTATGTATTTGAATTTCCCGCACTTCTTCTTCCTATGACTAAATTGCGACTTTAAGTGCGCGTTTTGGTTCGCCGCCATCTGCTGTCAAGTTCGTGGCCAAATCGACTCCGTTCGGAGCCATAATAACCCAGAGAAGAAGAAGAAGAAGAAGTACTTTGCCTACGTGCCGGTAGCAACGGCTGCCAACATTGGCTGCATTCAGCAGAACACAACTGTTTAGTTCGTCTTATCAACACTCTACGTTGTTTTGTTGATTCTAAAAGTAGGAGCCAATCACGTTTGATTGCTACTGAGCAGCTCTGTCCGCTGAATGCAGGCATTGTCTTTTGTCTCCGACCATCTACGCGGTAACATCGCTGCCGCGCTTTGTACCCGAGTGCCGAATAAAGAGTGTTTGTTGAACCGAGGTGTCCCTTTTACTTTGCCTTCCTGTTCCCTATCCTGACAACACCCCGGCCTTGCTATTGCCCGTTGGTTCCCTGAATTAACCTGTGGCCTAGCCGGCCACCCCTTACAGTATGTACTGTGACGGGGAAGCTCCGCTGCACGTTGCAGCGTCCCCGCCGCCGCCACGGGGCGCGGATTTGCGCTCGGGGGCAAGCCGGAAGAGCAACGCGAAATCTCCAGGGGGCCAAAAATTTAGATAATTTCGTATTAAAACGAATACAAAGAAGGGCTCACAAACAAAGCAAGTTCTTTGTGCTTAAAACATACAAATAAATATAAAAATACAGACGTTTCAACCTTAAATATGGTCATCATCAGTGCCTGATAACAAAGTTTAAATTACCATCGTTGAATTACAAATGTCATCGTAGACTTGCAATCGACATCGCTGAACTTACATATCGAGTCTTGCATAAAATCACCTATGAGTTTGTGATTTAGACGCCTCGCAAATTAGTCGCAACCATGTACATCTTCGTCATTATTAGAGTCCCCAAAGGTCGAAGGAAGTAATAGAATGTACCCATGACAGCTAGCTCGGAAAGCCCATAAGTCAAGTGTTTAAAATTCTACATATAATTGAATTTGAACAAGAAGCATGTTTTCAAAATTGAAATTAAGAAATAAATTATGGAAATGGTCCATTTGTTAACATATTACCTGATATTTAACAAAGAGCTGTCAAGAATACGAAAAGGTTTTATGATGTCAAAGGTTGTTTGGCAATTGCGGATGGAACAACGATCAAACAGAAAAATATGAAAATATGGTAGGAGTGGGACCTGAAATATAATTGGTGAATAGGAGAAGGAAGGAGAATTAAGGAGGGGGGAGTAAATTGAGAACAGGAAGATATGAATCCGACAAGAGTTCAGTGTCACTTTGTTTATTCAACCCTTTGCTCTGTCTCTTTATATGCACCATTTCAGAAATGAGACGTTTATAATAAGAAGGTTTACTGTCTAATATTTGCACCCCTTCCCAATCAAAATTATGGTTGTTTTTAAGGCGATGTTCAGAAATAACCGAAGGGGATCCGCTTTTCTTCCCAATATTAGATATATGTTCCTTAATTCTTGTTTTAAGTTGTCGTTTAGTCTGCCCTACGTATGTGGCCTCACAATCCGAACAACTAATCTTATAAACAACATCACACTGATGAGCGATCCAATATATCTTTCCCGGTTTTTATGTAGTTGTTAAGTGTGAAAGGAATCGTGTATGCTGACCGGAAGTTAAGCTTTTTAGTCAACGTCATAAACCGTTCCGAGATGGACTTAATATATGGGATTGTGAAGTTAGGTATCTTAATCTCACTATCGTTATTAGTTTCCCCTTGATTGTTGTTGAGCGACGCAAGATGTTTAAATCTATTTTTAATAGTGGAAAAAATAAAAATAAGCGAACATCCATTATCCAATAAGGTATCAATTGCCCCTTCTAAGTTCTTAATATGAAACCGTGGGTGTGACAGTAGAACTATCTTATCGATCATTCCATAAATTACTCCTCTTTTGTGACATAAAGGATGGTTAGAGTTGTAATTTAAATACCTTCCCGAAAAGGTTGGTTTGTGAAAATGATCGAAAATGATTCTATCATCCTCAACAATGATCGTGACATCCAAAAAATTCAACCGTCTCCCCTGCCCGATCTCGATTGTAAATTTCAACCTTTCATGAAGCGAGTTAAAAGTCTCCAAAATATTTTCACATTCATCGTGAGGAGCATCCATCACAATTTCATCCACATACCGGAAGTAAAACCGTGGACGATAATTGAGTTTCTTGATTGCAATATTCTCGAGATCGCGCATAGTTAAATTCGCCGCCATGGGGGATAACGGTGAACCCATCGGGCTGCCAAAAATTTGTTTATAAACCGTGTTGTTGAAAGAGAAATATGTGGAATTGAGGACCAATCTAATCGCAATTAAAAATTCCTTAAGAGGAATGTCTACGTGTTCCGAAATTTCCCTCTACCTTTTTGAAATACTTTCCACCACTAAGTCTGTCGGAACATTAGTGAAAAGTGAGGTGACATCTAAAGATATTAAATTATGATTGGCGTCAATGTGCATGCCATTTAGCTTATTCACTGAATGGTAACAATTCTTTATATAGCTAGGGGGTTCCGAAACACATTTAGACAATATTTCTTGTAAAAAATCTGCCAGGGCATACAATGGACTGTTAATGCAAGAAACAATTATTCTGAGAGGGTTGTTCGGTTTGTGTATTTTCGGCAAACCGTACGCTCTAGGTAAAACCCCATCAGTGCAATTAAGTTTGTTATAAGTAAGTTGATCGATATAATCATTTCCCTTCCATCTTTTCAACAACGTATGCAGATCATTGGTGAGTTTTTTAGTCGGATCTTCATCAATCACTTCGTAAGTGAGAGTAATAATTCCATATTCGTTATATATTCAGTTTTGTCTAAGGCAACCGTTACATTACCTTTATCAGCTCTAGTAAAAAGGATGTTAGGATGGCCCTTGATAAAATTATTAGTTACTTTAAGCCATCTTAAAATTAATTTGTTATTTTGACTGACAGACATTTCCACATTCAAAATTCTGTTAATCAAGGATATAGATTGATGTCTTACCGCGCTGCGTATAGGTACATGACATTTTCGGATGTTTGTTTCGATATGTTTTATGAAATCAGTAACGACTTTTGGTATGTTGTTATCATTTACCGGTAGTCCAAACCGATCACCCAATTGCAACAGATACACAATTTCATCCGGTATTGCAGCCTTGCTTAAATTGCGAAACCACTTATCGTGTAAAGAATTTAAGGTAGATTCTTGTTTAAATTTTAATGGAGAAATGTTAATGTGATGTACATCTAAAGACGAATGTTGAATGTTTTTGAACGTGATCTTCGGTGTGGTAGAACACAAAGTAACATCATCATTATTATTAAGCACAATTTTAGGAATTGCCCAATAATATTCTATGTTTCGGATGTTAGAAATATTACGTTTTTTGTTAATGTCAGTCAGCCATTTTATTTTCTTATCAATCCTTATTTTCTCTTTATGCCACAATTGCCTGTCGAACATTTCCTAATGGTTGAAAAGTGCATTTTCGATCGAAGGAGGGAAAGTGTAGGAAATCGACTTGTAGACCCTGTACAATTCATGTCTAATGTAATGCAATCTATTGTAAGCGTCACTCAATTCGAGTCGTAATATCGACCTAACGTACTAAGAGTAATGTTGTTAAGTCTGTTAAAAGAAACACGTTGGAAGAGTAAAATGTTAGATTTGAGTTTGCCCGTGTTTAAATGCGAAGGTATTAAGTCTAATCTAATACAGGACCTTAAAAACCTAATTCTAATTCGTAAAGAAATGCTGGTCTTCATCAGTTTAATATAACTATTTAGTAGATTACATGACTGATTACCAAAATTGAATCTAATAAATTTAAAAAACGGAACATTGAAACGCATCATATCGCCCGCGTATAATAACATAAAACGTTAAACAAGTTAGCACAATAATAAAACGAATACAAAGAAGGGCTCACGAACAAAGCAAGTTCTTAGTGCTTAAAACATACAAATAAATATAAAAACACAGACGTTTTGACCTTAAATATGGTCATCATCAGTGCCTGATAACAAAGTTTAAATTACCATCGTTGAATTACAAATGTCATCGTAGACTTGCAATCGACATCGCTGAACTTACATATCGAGTCTCGCGTAAAATCACCTATGAGTTTGTGATTTAGACGCCTCGCAAATTAGTCGCAACCATGTACATCTTCGTCATTATTAGAGTCTCCAAAGGTCGAAGGAAGTAATAGAATGTACCCATGACAGCTAGCCCGGAAAGCCCATAAGTCAAGTGTTTAAAATTCTACATATAATTGAATTTAAACAAAAAGCATGTTTTCAAAATTGAAATTAAGAAACAAATTGCTTATTAATTCCTTTTTTTGTTTTTTTATTTTTATTTTGTAATCGCGGCACCTCGCCGGAGTCCCTCGACGAAAACACCATCGGCGGCGACATCGCGAGCATCGTGGGTGAAGGAGCGAGACGAGGGGCTAAGGACGCTCCGAAACTAGGAAGATACGGCGCTCAGGGGTCGTCGCGGGCCACGCTGAGGGGAGCGCGAGGGAGTCGTCGCGGTCGGCAGCGTGATCCTGGAACGCGAGAAAGGAGCGGCCCGAAGGCACTCCGTGCGCGGGGGGCGGAACGACCCGCCACAATTACTACGTCGTCTTACGGCGACGACAACGATACGGCCACGACACCGGCCCGAAAGTCACGGGGAGGGACGTCCCCGCGGCGGAGATGCCGATCAGCTGACCGGAGCACCTGACCCCGAGCGGTCAGTCAAGCTGCCGAGAAGTCCTCGCGGAGCCGCAAGGCGCCCTGCAAGGGATTTTCCGATACGGCGTCGCGCAAAGTACCGCGACGTAATTTCAAGTCCGCCTCCCCATTGGCCCGCGTTATCGCGCCGAAAGACGTACGCACCCCCAAGGTGGGGCGCGACGTCGATCCGCCATCGAGCGGTCGCCGAAACCATGGTGTAAATATACAAGGTGAACCATTGCGCATAATGGCGGAGGTCTGAGATCTTGACCAATCAGAGCTTAAGCTATTAGGCAGCGCGCTGTTTAAAAGTTTCAAAAATGAAATAAGATTGTGTTTAACGGAATTTGGATAAAAATATGTTTTACTTGTATTAAAAATTATATTTATAAGCATTCGGAACAGAAACTCACCATAGCTGAGTTTTATATCTCCTTCTTTTCTCTGACAAGCTTCGAGCCACTGTCTCCTTAGTTCACCCTCTTTGGGAAAATAATACAACAATACGTTGTAATTTTCTCTATTACCCACGACCGGTCCGGCTCTTGCAATTTTTCACACAACACACCGGCATTTTCAGCACATCGTGCACACTTAACAACCGATAATCAATTATAAACACATTATTAATGCGTTCAACGCATTCGTGACAGACGTACAGCACGTGACAGTAAAACTCAGCAGCCATATTGAATTTCGCACAATAGCTCAAAGCGTAATTGGCTGACTGTCCCCCACTACTTTTAGCCTACTGCGCATCCATCGGAATGGTTCACCTTGTTATTTACACCATGGCCGAAACGATCTCTTTAAGATTCCGTCGTGAGCCACAGTTACGATCGCACGTGTGCTCTTCTGTCTATGACGAGCGGCGGATTTTGTTTCTTCCTTACGGATCATCTGCCTCATTGAGTGGTCTCTACTGGACATCCATCGATCCTTGAGATTCTGAGGGTTATTCTGACTCCCTGTGAAAGACTTATGGAATGTCTCCTTCTTGGAACGGATTCGTCTGGACTTCTGGTGATTCCTGTGATCTGGCCGGTTTCTGTCGACTTCTGTTTAAAATATACCGCGAATGGACGCGCGACGCGAGGAGACACCGTGTATAATCGAGCGCGATCAATTTATTGATTTTCCGAAAACGCACGAGGAGGGTCGACTTTTGTTTATGGCGCGCCGTTCGGCTGCGTGCGCGATGCGGCGGCGGCGGACTCACTTCTTGTCGCGAACTCGAGCCGAGCACACGTTCTAGCGTGAGCGGTCACGCTTCCTTACGGTTGTTACTACGTAACAACGTTGCGCGAAACTCGTGCTGAAATTGGGATTACATCGAGTTGTAGCTGCTCATATCACCTGCTACCTTACTGCCTGTGCCACGTTTCATCCTCCTATCGAGCTGCCTAGCAAGTACAAGAAGATATGTTTCGTCACGACGAGAGAACGATGACAGATGCACTCCACAGCGTGCAGTTGCCAGACGACGATCTTTTCTCCCTACAAGTGCTGAGAGCTTCTACAAGCGTCTCTCCCTACAAATGCTTAGAGCCTTACGAGCTTTCTCCCGACAAGTATTGTAGTAGTGATTTCGCTAAAGTGAATAAAGACCCTGATCACGATTTAGTTCGATGTATCGCTCCTTTAATTTCACATCCTTACTGTCTGTTTTCGTGCGTTTCAAACAACTTCCCTGGGAGAGGATCGTTTTGGAGAGAAGCTAAGTCTCATTCTTATTTCAAGGGAGGGTGGGTCTCCTTTAGCAAAGTAATAATCAGTATCTTTAGCTTGTATTTTATATTTCATTTGTACATATTTTTTCTGGTTTATTGATTATTTCTTTTCTTTCTTACTTTATTCGCGTTCTTTCTATAAGTATATTATTTCGTGCCTTTTTAGTTTAATTGCGTTTTTGCGTCTTCGATCATTAATATTAGTTTATCTATTTTTTCGTGACTTTCTTATATATTTTTT
Source organism: Leptothorax acervorum (assembly GCA_035220615.1). Taxonomy (NCBI): domain Eukaryota; kingdom Metazoa; phylum Arthropoda; class Insecta; order Hymenoptera; family Formicidae; genus Leptothorax; species Leptothorax acervorum. Next base: position 557,918 of record JASTWQ010000071.1, read on the forward strand.
TCTTACTTATACTTAGATTGTACTTTGTAATTACCTTTTCTTCATTGAGTTACTCTCATAAACTTCTTTTAATATATTCTGTGATTTATATGTATGTTTAATTTTGAGTGTATAGTTTCGAACTTCAACGGTATTTGCTGTTTTTTTGTGCCTCGTTGACCTTATTTACGCGTTCGTGTATTTACTTTCTTTTGTTCGTTTCTCTTCGCTCGCGTGCGTGTTTATATGCTATTCGGCGTTCACATTCCTTGCGGAGTTTGTGATCTTTCATTATTCTAGTCTTTCTCAACTTTGAATCATGCCGAAATCCGGAAATCGGAGATCTAAAGAAAAAAATATTGAGAGTACTGTTAAGCGCCTCCGTACCGATGCGGGAAATGAGTAATATTATACTGGAAACGAACAAAACGTCTTCTGGTGAAGGGCAGCCTTCCGGTAGGGAAAAGTTTTTACTATCGCAAAAGAATAATAGATATACGGAATCAATTGTTGCGCCTTATCCTGTGCATATCGAGTCTCTTTCGTCTTCAGCGAATATCGGTAATATCCACCCCATGAGTTTAGGGAAATTGCTGATTGCGAAATTTAACAGCGTTTCTGCGATTCGGAGACTAGGAAAAAATCTAATTTGCGTGGATTTTTCTTCTTTTGCGGAGGCCAATGATTTAATATCTAGTCAGAATTTCCTACCTACTGATCTGTTTGCTTATGCTCCGAATTACAAGGTTTTCCGGGTGGGGGTGATTAGAAATGTCAACCCTTCTCTTTCTATCGATGATATACGCATGGGCATTTCGTGGCCTTTTGACCCGGTTGAGATTTGCTCTCTTGAGAGGCTTAAATTCCGAGACAATTCTAGCAATGAGTTGGTTGATTCTGCCTCCGTTAAGGTGGTTTTTTCTTCCAACCTTCTTTCCTCTCATATATACATATGGAAAGTTAGGTGTAAAATCCTTCCATTTATCAATAGAGTACGAAAGTGTTTAAATTGCTTTAGGTGGGGCCACTCTGCCTTTACTTGCAGAGGTAATAAATTATGCGAAAAATGTAGCTCGCATCATCCTTTTTCTGGGGATTGTGATTCGGGGCCTAAGTGTATTAATTGTGGTGGAGATCATTTCTCCTCAGATACTATGTGTCCTGTTTATATAGAACATAAGATAATTAATACTGTGATGGCATATACGAATGTTTCTCATGCCCAAGCTAGGAGAACTATTAAATCTAAAGAGATTAATTCCTGTCAACAAGCGGTAAATTTATTTAGGAACCACGCGTATATGATTTGGAATAAGCTTGATTTGTTCAAAGATGCTAGTCATACCCGTTCTCGTATTAATCTCACTCATAGCAAAAAGAAACGTCTTAGGCGTATAGACAGTGCTGATTCTGATTTTGGCTCTCCTTCTGTAGCGGGTGACATCGGTCCACCTTCTGTGGAGATGACCCCTGGCGGTCGGGTTTTTGTTCCTAGAGAGCTTGACTTGATTGAACCTAACTTGGAATCTCTGTCAAGTACATTTCCTACTCCTGATATTATTCTTAACGATTTACGCTTCCTATATAATTCAGGTAAAACAGAGAAGGACAAAGCTACGGCTTTGTTACATTATCTTCATTTAATTTTTAGTAAACTAAATTAATCTTTATTCTCATGGCTCTAAAGATCTTACAATGGAACTGTAGAAGCATCTCCGGAAAGTTACCTGAATTCTCTAATCTAATTTTAGATTTTGATATTATTTGCTTGCAAGAGACTTGGGGTTAGATGCTCGATCTTACTTTTCATTTAAAGATTTTATAGTTTTTAGGAATGACAGAATTGATGATAGTTGTGGTGGTGGCACTGCAATTCTTTGTCGTAAAGAGTTTGATCCTGTTATTTTTAATTTGAATATTATTAGTAATCCTGATATCGAGCTGTCGTGTATCTCCGTCCTTGATAGAAGGGTATCATCTGATAGAATATTTATTATCTCACTCTATAAACCACCTCACATCCGTGTGGGTCAGGAATACTGGTCTGGTTTTCTGGACTCGGTTATCTCTGCCGCTGGCTCTCATAGCATCATTATTTGTGGTGATTTCAATACACAGGATGAAATGTGGGGATCCTCTAGGGCAAATAGTGACGGTGTGGCTTCCCTGCCGAAAATGTTCGATTAAAACCGATTTAAAAAAAAGTAATCCGAATCAACCGGGATTTCTGCACCGAAAATACGGTATTAAAACCGATTGAAAATAATCAAATCGAATTTAGTACGCTTCAGGCGGATTAATGTTGGGTGATATACATCCGAAATTATACTATTGACTACTCAATCCGAAATTATACTATTTTATATATAATTAAATCAGTTTTAATGTGATGTGAATCTGTCAGAGGATGAGAAAAGTAATCCGTTGCAATCCGAAATTCTATTTTACGGATAATATTTAAATCGGTTTTAATGCAGGTATGAACGGAGGCCGCAAGAAAGCACACTCCTCAAAAATAGGTTACAACACTTATCAGAGGCCCGGAGAGTGAGTGAGCACGCTCTGACTGGCGATCCTGCAAACGCTAAAGAACCTACAGAACATATACTAAGAGAAGCGCAACTTCCTTTGTAACCAGTGGAAACACGAAACGCCGCCGCGCGATCAACGCGCTCTAGCGGTTAGGCCCTGTACTACATTCTATATCTATAGCTACTAGCTGTGCTACTAGCTGTGTTCCGAATACACTGCCAGTACTGAAAATCTATAATTTACGTTATACGTAAACTATAGATTTTCAATACTGGCAGTGTATATCGGAACACAGTTTATATGAGCCGTAAATAATATAGAATATATGTTAATAAATAATATATGTTATTTTTGTCAATAAATGAGGGAATGCGCAATAAAGAACAATTTAATTGTATATAAAATGAAATACATTTTTATTTCAAAATTTATAACAAAATACATTTTAAACAAACAAGTAAAGGGCACTGAGAGTCGACGCGGTTCTTGATGCGTTGAAATATCAGATTACTGATTTATTAATTCATTGTACATTCAATCCGTACGTTTCGGCTCAGGATTGAGCCATCTTCAGCGATATAAATTATTATTTGATCAAGTTCTCCATTATACTCTAGTGAGTTTCATGATTGGAAGATCTAGAAACGATGTTAGTTTGTATGACAAGTAGTCAAGAGAACGAGAACATTACACAGAAAATCATTTTTACTTTTATCTTTAATTATTTATACACCCCATATATAAATTTGTTTATCTCGTCTTTTTGTTTTCACGCGTTTCGAGTCTCCACTTGTTTGTTATGTTAACCGATCTGACTTGCGACATACATCTTATTGTCATTTACCATGTGTGTGCTCTCTTGACAAGACCGTTATTTCGGAACCTCTTTATCGTGTGCTGTTTCGGATAAAACGTTATACTTGATTCTTTGATAATGGCTTTCTGTGTAATGTTCTCGTTCTCTTGACTACTTGTCATACAAACTAACATCGTTTCTGGATCTTCCAATCATGAAACTCACTAGAGTATAATGGAGAACTTGATCAAATAATAATTTATATCGCTGAAGATGGCTCAATCCTGAGCCGAAACGTACGGATTGAATGTACAATGAATTAATAAATCAGTAATCTGATATTTCAACGCATCAAGAACCGCGTCGACTCTCAGTGCCCTTTACTTGTTTGTTTAAATTTTCGAGAGTCCTTGACCTTTTATTTATTAAAAATACATTTTCATTTCAAAGTGTGTGTGTGTGTGTGTCGTTACTATCATGAACCTGAACATTTTAAAACATGCTATTGTCATAAAAATTAGCAGGAGTTTTATCAGAAACAGTATCACTATTTACAAAAGTATCACACATATTTATGTTAACCTTATTATGATTTAAATCGTTATTTATATTGGTTGAACGTCAATAAAGGTTTCACTCGTCAAATGAGAATGCGGCTTTAGTTTTGGAGAGAAGTCTTATGTTTCTTTTAGGAGAGCGTACTATCTATATAAGTTATGTGTTCACGGTTCTTTTTCGTCGTTCCTCCGCCATTAACTTGTGTTTCGTTATAAGAATAAAATACTTTCTTCCCTGCAACATACGGCGTACAACATTACTAAAAACCATACCATCCATCAGGTTATGGGCCCAGGAAGCCTATAGATTGCAGGTGAAACTGAGAAATACCGGCGTGAGTAGTTATTAGACAACGACGCGACGTGGTCGTTCTTATTCACGGCGAGAACACGCAACGGAACAGGAAAAATGGCGACTACCACTACCGCGATCGTAACTAAATTCAACGGCGAAAATTGGCCTGTGTGGAAATTCGAAACCTCCGTCATCTTGAAAGGGCGTGGACTCTTCGACATCGTGTCAGGAGTCACAGTAAAACCTGAAGAACATCAAGCAGCAGCGGAATGGTTAAAACAAGATGCCAAAGCCCAGGAAGTTATTGTTACGCGGATGGAACATGGCCCCCTTGCACATATATTGTAGTGCGAGAATTCACATGACATGTGGAATAAATTAAAGGTCGTGTACGACAAAGAATCTGCTGTGAGTATCCATCTTCTCCAACAAAAGTTTTTCACAGCAGAGTTTGATTCGATGTCTAATTATCTGTCCAAAATCGAGGAAATCCGTGTTAAATTGAAACAAACCGGAGAGGAAATATCTGACAAAATGACTATCACCAAGATTCTCATGTCTCTTCCGGACCAATACAAACACTTCAGATCCGCTTGGGAATCCGCCCCGGCAGACAAGCAGACACTTGAAGAACTGACATCGAGGTTACTTCTAGAAGAGGAACGAGCGAACAGCAATGAAGTATCTACTGCACTAGTGAGTCGAGCCAGTACGAATTTAAAATGCTTTACATGTAACAAGACTGGACATTTGAAGAAGGATTGCTACAAAAACAAACAATGTGATTTTTGTAAGAAGTCTGGTCATATTGCGAAATACTGTTTCTTCAAGAAAAAGGACAAAAACAAAAAGGGACAGGAAGATACTAAAGATCAAAAGAAGAAGGAAGATATCACAGCTTTAGTGGCAAGTGCGTTCGATCAGTCCGGTGATTGCTGGTTCATGGACAGCGGGTGTACACATCACATGTGCAATGATCGAGACTTTTTTGAAAACTACAAGGTAACAGACTATGCTCATATGGTCCAGTTGGGCGACGGCGCCAAAGTTAAAGTAATTGGTGAAGGGAACATTAAATTAAAGGCCTTTGACGGAAATAAATGGTCAATGGTGGAATTGAAAAACGTACTTTTTGTGCCGGATATAAAAGTAAACTTGTTCTCAGTTATTAGTGCCTTAGATAAAAATTTGAACATGATCTCAGATAACAATACTTGTAAATTCATTAAAGATAATATAACAATTGTAATTGCAAAACGTGAGGGCAGGATGTTTAAGATGTGTTTTAATAGGATAGAGCAAGCATTGTCAAGCGCAACTACTAATATCAATACGGAAGCGTCGAACTTGAAAGTTAGTAACAAGAAAACCTTACAAAACAATGTCTGTAACAATGACTGTGATTTGTTTCGTTACCATATTATGTTAGCACATCAAAACTTTGCTCACGTAAAGGAGGTTCTTCTACAAAATAACATTTCTATTCTCTGTAATAAAAATCACTTCTGTACGGCGTGTATTGAAGGAAAACATTGCAAGAAACCTCATCCATGTAGTGAAAACAGGACTAGTTCATCAGGAGAGCTGATCCATGCAGATGTGTGCGGTCCCTTAGAAGAGACATCACTGGGAGGCTCGCGGTACTTTCTCCTGTTGAAAGATGATTTCTCACATTTCCGCATTGTCTACTTTCTAAAAGAAAAGAGTCAAGTCCCATCAAAATTAAAATCATTTTTTGCTATGTGTCAGAATCAAGGAACCAGTGTCAAGATATTACGGACCGACAATGGTAGGGAATTTATAAACGAAACGGTAAAACGAATGTTAGAAGACCTTGGGATCATTCATCAAACATCCGTACCCTACACCCCAGCTCAAAACGGAAAGGTGGAGAGAGAGATGCGGACAGTAGTGGAGGCTGCAAGAACGATGCTAAAAGAAAAATCCTTGCAGAAGAATCTTTGGGCTGAAGCAGTCAACACAGCTGTATTTATACTAAACAGGACCGGTACCAGCTCAATGGCTAAGAAAACTCCGTATGAGCTGTGGTTTAATAAAAGCTTCGACATCTACTCGCTGAAAGGCTCCTTTGGAACTGAAGTATGGACTCACATACCGAAACAACGACGCTTGAAATTGGACAGTAAAAGCAGAAGAGGGGTCCTAGTTGGTTATGGAGAAAACATTAAAGGCTTCAAAATCTACTATCCTGACCAAAGAACTTTCTCAATGGAACGAGAAGTTGTGTTTGCCCCTGGAAAGCCACCGGTTTCAGCTAAGGAACTCTGGATGCAAAATGAAGAGATGTCAGATGGCGAGACACTGAGTTCTGAAGAGAGCTTCGAAGAAGAAAGACAAACTGAAGAAAGACAAATTGAAGAAAGACAAACTCAAGACACTGAAGATCGTGCAGAACAAGAAGAGATAGAAGAATATGATCAAACTCCCGTATCGAGTTTAAACCCTCAGACCAATGAAGGAAGACCGAAACGAAATACTAGGCCACCTAGGAAACTTGTAGAGGAGTATCATTGCTACCTTGCTGTTGTGTATGTAGGTAGGTTCGAAGGATCGACCCTTGGGTATTAACACGACTTCTTTATTCACGTCGTAAAATAAGCGGTCTGGCTTGTTTGCCATCTTACAATTCTCTCTCGTCCTCACGTCGCTCACCCTTGCGCGCGCTCCTTCTTCCTGCTCGAAGCGCCCTCCACGCTTGACGACTATATCGATAACGATTGTATCGCATATCGCAACCTGACTAGCGCGGGAAACTCAAACCTACATAACACTTCCTCTCCTTATGAAAAGAAAATGCAAGTACATCACGTAACAAAAGAAAATAATATTAAGTAGTTGTAGGTTGAGCTATATAATAAAATCACGAAAATTAAGCACACTTTAAGGTAAATAATAATCATCCAAGTAATTTGGTTTTCTATGCACACGCTCAGATCTACGCAAAACCTGCTCTTGCCCTTGCCGCTCTTGCGGCTGCTCACAGGCATCCTCGTAAAAAGACTGTTCCTGAGAAATGTCTTCGACTTCTTGCTCCTGAACAGGAGTCTCACCATTTATATCATCTTCCCCCTCCTCAAAATGAGGTGGAGGCCCATAGTCTGCATCAACTTGTTCATTATTCGGTGTAGCTTCTCCAATTTTACGAATTTGATTAATATGCCGTCTCCAATCTCGTCCATCATCCAATTGAATCAAGTAATGTAATTTCCCTAATTTTTCCTTAATTCTACCGAAACGCCATTTTTGCTTACTTAAGTAATCCCTGCACGCAACTCTTTGTCCAATTACAAAACTTATGACTACTTTATCGCTATTAACATCGGATTGTTCCTGATTAGACGGTTTAATGAAATCTAATCGTGAACGAATTTGTTGTCCAAGCATTAATTCTGACGGCGACTTATTTGTCGTTGTATGAGGAGTTCGTCTGTATTGTAGTAGAAACTTTTGCAAGTTCAGTTGTACTAGTTCCTTACTTGTACCCATGCGTCGTAAAGCGTTTTTCATCGTTTGCACGAATCTTTCCGCCTGCCCATTTGTTGCAGGGTTGTACGGTGCAGTTAGTTTGGATTTAATATTATTTAATTTTAAGAAATTTTGAAATTCTGTAGAAGTAAAAGTACGACCGTTATCGGTCACTAAAACCTGAGGAATACCAAACGTTGGAAAAATTTTCCTACATACTTGAATAGTAGACTTAGCCGTAATATCTTGCATTAAATGCACCTCCGGCCATTTCGAATACGCGTCCACTAAAATTAGAAAATAATGACCTAAAAATGGTCCCGCAAAATCTATATGAATACGTTGAAAAGGAAAACTCGCTGGTTCCCATAAATGCTTTTCGATTTCCTTCGGATTATTACGCAAGGAATTACAATTTCGGCAATTAAGAGTTAATGATTCTAAATCCTTATCTAATCCCGGCCACCAAACGCAACTTCTAGCCAGATTTTTCATCTTGACTATTCCAAAATGGCCTTCATGTAACTCATTAAGGATTTGAGATCGTAGTTTCTTAGGAATTGCTACTCTCTGGCCACGCATTAGAATGCCTGCTTGAACATTGAATTCATCAATATTAAATCTACTTTCTTTGGATAAGGTTTTACCTGTTAAAACCGCATTCTTAATCTTTTGTAAATCTGTATCGAGATTAGTTTCTTTAAGTAACTCTTGAATTGTAATCGGCAAATTCTCTATAACGTCAATTTCAAATGCGTCGGCAACATCAAAACCATGATTCGATTTCTCTGGTATAGGCAATCTGGATAAGCAGTCGGCATTCCCATGCGCTTTGGATTGTCTGTACTGAATTTTATAGTTGAATGCTCTTAAAAATAAAGCATAGTGCTGCATTCGTAAGGCACTGCAAATCGGTAAACTTCTCGCTGGATTGAAAATTTGAACTAGTGGCCTGTGATCTGTTACCAATGTGAATTCGTTAGCGTACAAATACTGATAGAACTTTTTGATACCAAAAATTATGGCATACGCTTCCTTATCTATCTGCGAATACTTCTTTTGCGTATCAGAAAGTGTTTGAAAAGCATAAAGAATCACTCTTTCTGAACCATCTGGGTAGCGATGCGACAGAACCGCACCCACACCGTAAGAGCTTGCATCTGTAGCCAAGATTAACGGCAACTTGGGATTGAAATGTACTAAATAATTCTCATTTTTGAATTCTTTCTTTGCTGTAATAAAAGCTTTTTCTTGAGCATCTCCCCAAATGAATTTTGTATTTTTTCGTAATAGCATATTTAAAGGATGTAATATTGAACTTAAGTTACGTATAAAACGAGCATAGTAATTTATCATGCCTAGAAAAGCGAGTAATTCAGAAACTTCGTTAGGACGCGGCATTTTGTCAATTGCTTCCAATTTCTTAGGTTCTTTGTGAATTCCATTTTTATCAATAATGTATCCGCAATAATGTATACTATCCTTGAAAAATTCGCTTTTATCCCAATTAATACGTATATTGTATTCTAACAATCGATGTATAACTTTCTGTAATCTATCAAGATGTTCTTCATCATTTGAGCCTGTAACTCTAATATCGTCGAAAAATACTTTAACGCCTTCTAAATTGCTTAGAATCTTTTCTATTTCTCTCTGCCAAATACCTGGTGCAAATGCAACTCCGTATAATAAACGAGTACATTTGAAAAGACCCATGTGTGTACTTAACGTAAGCAAATGTTGAAATTTTGGATGTACTTCCAATTGCAAATATGCATCTTTCAGATCGATTTTTGAAAACTTAACGCCTCCCGCTAAAGAAGAGAAAAGTTCCTCTATGGTCGGAACAGGATGTTTATCAATGAGCAAATTGGGATTTAATGTGACGCTGTAGTCACCGCATAATCGTACAGTATTATCTTTCTTTAAAACTGGATCTACGGGTGTAGCCCATTCTGCAGTTGTAACTTTAACTAAGATTCCCGCTTCAACTAATGAATTAATTTCTTTTTCAACTAATGGACGTAATTTAAATGGAACTGGCCTTGCCTTAATGTATATCGGTTTCGCATTATCTTTTAACGTAAACTTTGCTTGTAATCCAAAAATACCTTTACCGCTTTGAATAGAACGCTCATATGTATTCTTTAGTAGATCAACTTTCGAAATAATATCTGTAGAAATGTAATGTAAAGAACTTGTAGGGTTCAACAGATTAATACCATTCTGTAAAAATTTATGAATCCATTCGCGACCTAAAATCGGAGGTCTATCTATAGCTGTAAGATACATATTCAATTGAAATTTCTTTTCGCAATGTAAGACTGAAACGGTCATAAAACCACGCGTACGCATCTCTGTTTTACAAAAGGTAACTAAACGTAAATTAGAATGATGAATGGACGAGTTTGGAAACAAAGAACATGCCAATCTATGACTTACGAGCGTTACGGCGGCTCCACTATCCACCTCAAACGTAATCGGCTTTTCATTTACTTGTAGAGTAATTTCGAATTTGCCCCGTCTTCCGGAATGCTCGACGGTACATACATCCTCGATGGCACGCACATTTTCCTTCTTGGAGAAGCATACCTTACTTAGATGACCCTTTTTGCCGCAAGAGTGACAGGTTATCTCTTTACTTAGGGTACATTTTGACGCAAAATGATTATCGCCGCATCTGTAACAAGTAATATTCGAAGAATTAGCTTTGTACAAAGGATTCGAGGTTTTCGCGGTTGCACTCGCTTGCCCCTTCTTCTCGAACTTCACATTCTGCTGCTTTTTCTCTGAACGGTCCTTCGATTTGAGCATCTTCTTCTTCTCCACTTGCAGGCACTCTCCCGTGGATTTCTTCGCTTGTAATTGCACCCCGCCTTTCTCGGATAATTCCATGGTAATGGCGATCTGGCACGCCTTATCGAAAGTTAAGTCTTTAACTTCCAATAATCGGGATTGAATACGTTTGTTGGAGACCCCAAACACGAGTTGATTTCTTAACGCCGTTTTTAAGTAAGCGCCCATTTTGCAGTTAACGCTTAGCTTGTGTAAGGCAGCGATGAATTGCTGTATTGTTTCGCCATCCTCTTGCTTCCTTTGATGGAAACGAAAATTTTCCACAATCTCCAGTGGCGCTGGCTCGTAAAATTCTTGTAATAGTGTAGTTATCTGTACGTACGACTGCTCATAGGGATTCTCCGGGTCCAAACGATTGCACAGCATATCGAACGACGGTGCCCCAATATAATGTAGAAGGTAAGCAACCTTACTTCCTTCAGTAACCTTGAAAACGCCTAGGGCGCCTTCAAAACGTTGCAACCAACGATTCCATTGTGATGTGGAAGGATCGAACTGCTCGATGTTGAAGGTACTCGGAACACAGCCCGGCGAAGGATCGGCTGTCGCCATGATGCAATCGGTGTGAAGCACGTCGTTTTTGTAAACGTAAAAGTCCTGATAACTACGGTTACTTAGCTATCCGTAGTGCGTCGATCCTGCATCCTCGTCGCCAATTAATTGTTGTGTATGTAGGTAGGTTCGAAGGATCGACCCTTGGGTATTAACACGACTTCTTTATTCACGTCGTAAAATAAGCGGTCTGGCTTGTTCGCCATCTTACAATTCTCTCTCGTCCTCACGTCGCTCACCCTTGCGCGCGCTCCTTCTTCCTGCTCGAAGCGCCCTCCACGCTTGACGACTATATCGATAACGATTGTATCGCATATCGCAACCTGACTAGCGCGGGAAACTCAAACCTACATAACACTTGCGATGGAAGATGAAGAGCCAGCAACATTGGAAGAGGCCCTGTCGTCACCTCAAGCGACTCAATGGAAAGAGGCAATGAAAGCGGAGATGACAGCGCTCACAGAAAACAACACTTGGACCTTAGTTAAAAGGCCGGAACACAAGGCGGTAATTATTGACACCAAATGGGTCTATAAGGTAAAGCAAAATAGAGATAATGAAAATATCCTTTTTAAAGCACGATTAGTAGCAAAAGGTTTTGTACAGAAAGATTTAGACTATTGTGATATTTATTCACCCGTGGTTAAGTTAACTAGTGTCAGAACATTATTAGCTATTGGTAATAAAAATAATTGGGAAATATTTCATTTAGACGTTTGCAGTGCTTTTCTAAATGGCGTAATTAAAGAAGAGATTTATGTAGTTTTGCCAGAAAATTTCAATGTACCCAAAGATAAACTTGGTAAATTACAAAAAGCCTTATACGGGTTAAAAGGGGCTCCTAGATGTTGGTATAAGAGACTAGATGAATTTATGTTAAGTCAGGGTTTCAGTAAGACGAAGAGTGATCAATGTATATACTATTATATAAGAGGCGATTGTAAAGTTTATATACTTGTGTTTGTTGACGATCTTTTGTGCACTGGATCTGGTCCAATGTTGGACATTATTATAAACAAACTGAAAAGTGTTTTTAAAATGAAAGATCTTGGTCTTGCGAGTTGCTATTTGGGTATCAACATAAAACAAGATTTAAAAAATGGAATTACTACCTTGGACCAGACTCAGTATCTCAAAAGAGTACTTGAAAAATTTAACATGTCCAATTGTCACAGTGTAAGCACACCAATGGATCCGAATGTAAATTTATCAGCTTTACGGAGGGATAAGTCGGAGAGTGCCGATTTAGAACAACGATGTAGGAGACTTATTGGCAGTAAATGTATGCTATGATTGGTACTAGACCAGATTTATGCGCAAGTATAACCTTTCTATCTCGGTTCCAAAATTGCGCTAGCAATGAGCTGTGGACATGTCTTAAACGCGTATTACGGTACATCAAAGGTACCATTGATCTCATGTTAATTTATCGAAGAGAAGCAAATAACGAATTATTAACAGGCTACGCTGATGCAGACTGGGGAAATAATCCAATAGACAGAAGGTCTACTAGTGGTTTCTGTCTTCAAGTATATGGAAACTTAGTAATGTGTACTTCAAAGAAACAGGCTACAGTAGCTTTGTCTACTTGCGAGGCTGAATACGTGGCTCTCAGTTGCTGCATCAGCGAAGCATGTTGGCTAAGAAACTTATTATTGGAGTTAGAAATTTCCGATAGCATTGTTGTAACTATTTATGAGGACAACCAGTCAACTATTAGATCATGCAACTCTCATGAACAACTAAAACGCATGAAACATCTAGACATTAAATACCATTTTATTAAAGAGAAAATATCTCAAAAATTTATCGATGTTAAATACATTCATACTAGTGATCAAATGGCTGACATACTAACTAAACCTCTGCATCGACCATCGTTTGCAAAAATTAGATTGTTAATGGGGTTAAGCAAGCAAAGAGAGTTAATATAATTAAACAAGATGTAACATTCGTTTATTTAGTTACGTACAAATTTACATGTTTAAACAAAATTTATGTCTTATAAGAAAACTACTATTGTTAAATATCTAAATAAGCGTTAACAGAAATTTAATTACAAATTTTATTCAAAGTATGAAACCTTCATTGAGGGAGGGTATTGGTTGAACGTCAATAAAGGTTTCACTCGTCAAATGAGAATGCGGCTTTAGTTTTGGAGAGATGTCTTATGTTTCTTTTAGGAGAGCGTACTATCTATATAAGTTATGTGTTCACGGTTCTTTTTCGTCGTTCCTCCGCCATTAACTTGTGTTTTGTTATAAGAATAAAATACTTTCTTCCCTGCAACATACGGCGTACAACATTACTAAAAACCATACCATCCATCAATTTAAATCGATATTTAAATCTTTATTTAAATCGTTATTTAAATCTTTATTTAAATCGGGATTTAAATCGTTATTCAAATCATTAGTTAAATCGATACAAACGGCAGAAGATGTTTCAGTCATTATTAGCTAGCAGTCAAAAGCAGCAGTTTCTATTGTGACTAAATTGTTTGACATATCAATGTGTTTCGGTATGACATTTGGGTTCAACAGATGTTTTGTACAGTTAACAAAATCTTCTTTCTGAAAATAATCTTCGAAAATAAACATATCCCGGCAATTAATAGTGATATCGATGCCACAAATCATTTTCTATTTTGTAGAAAGGTCAGAATTTTTTGGAACTCTATAAAAGCGTTTATTTATGACTATATTGGCTTCACCTTTCGACCAATAATAGCTGTTGGCACAATTGGGAAATTTGCAAGAAAATTTCTTTCGCGAAGGCATCGTATACAACAGTTTATCAACCATATAATCGTCGAATCCTACCTACGCAAGTATATCCTATCTACGCGAGTATGTTACATAATATCACATACTTTTCTTCATGACTGGACCGCACATTTTGTCTTCTCGCTTATCTGTGCATTACTGGTGGGCCTCCCGTTATTTCCTCTTGTTCCTCAAATTCCTCCGGGCAAATGTATCGCCTTTAGTACCAGCAGCAGTCTGTAATGATACAATTACATTCACACGTTAAATATTTCCAATTTAAAAAATTATAGATTGAAGTAAAAAAGTAGGCAAATTTAACAAAGGAAATTTACCTTCGACATCACACTGTTGTGCCACTGTACGGATGAGGCAAAAGTGTCCTCCCTTCCTGTGACAGTTGGTACATTCACCTTTTCGTTCATCTGAAATATATGCATTTCATTAATTGATACAGTTTCAAATTGTATATAAAACAAATGTGCACAGTAAACAAATCAGTGTATGGTTATATATACATATATTTGTACTTACAAATATAGGGTGATTTGATGGCGAATCTCCGAACACGTGCATCAGCAGTGAAATCTGTCCTTCGCCGGGTTCTCTCTCGTCCGAGAGCGAATCTCCGAACACGTCTCACAAAATCTGTCCTTCGCCAGGTTATCTCTCGTACGAGGGCAAATCTCAGAAGTCTCAGAACACGTGCAGCAGCGGTCTCACAAAATCTGTCTTCCGCCAGGGTATCTCTCTACGAGGGCGAACTCAGAACACGTGCAACAGCAGCAAACGCGAGATTATCTCGAAGGAATATTAGGAACGTCGTCACTCGGGATCCGCGTTTTTCACAATTCACACCGAACATTAGAACAACGACACCATCATACCCGATCGACTGTCTTCGGCACGTCTTCGGCAACTTCGGCTTGCTTCGGCTCACGATATGCGCGCGCATTTCCCCGATTTTGTTAGGCCCTGCCGCCATGATGTTTCTCCCCTTCTCCTACGAGTTGCACCCCCATGAAAGAACCTCGCAAAGACGTCTCCCTATATAGGGATCGATGTTGAATTTTGAATACGGGTTACAGGCTCGGCGATGCGCCGCATATTGAGCGCGAGCCGTACTATTCCCGGCACGCAAGCCCGCGCTGTCGCGCCGCGCCGCGCTCGCTCCGTCATATGTTCGTAGCGGACAGCAGGGGCCTATTGCACAATAATTTCCAATTAATAATATTAGTGAAAAACAAAGTTTCTTCACGAATATTATTAACTTGTAAATTATTGTGCAATAGGCCCCTACCGCCACATAATTTATAGAACAAAACGATAACAGAAAAATGATGATCTCTTATAATTAAATAGTTATTATTAAATAATATTTGAAGTAAATATTAATATTAAATAAATGTTTTTTTAAATTATTATAGTAAATAAATAATTATTGTAAAATAAATATTAAATTAATGTCAAATAAATGTTTTTTAAAATTATTATTGCAAATAAATAATCAACATAACATAAATATTATATTATTGTCGAATAAATGTTAAATAAATGTTTCTTAAAATTATTATTGTAAATGAATAATTTATGTAAAGTAAATATCAAATAATGTTAAATAAATGTTAAATACATGTTTTTTAAAATCATTATTGCAAATAAGAATAGAATAGAATTTATTTACTTCAGCTTTACAAAATTTAGCCAGGAAGGGACTTGGTTTACAATTAAAAGATCTTATCCACACTCATTCATCCATACCATGCGTACACTACCTCCTCTCTTAAACTAACCTAACTGCTGAAACCTAATCTATCACAGCCTTATCTTTGGCTTAATTTAGTTTCTTCCTCTTTTTTAATTCCTTCTCTCTCTCCTTCCATAATTTCCGCAACATCTTACCCTTATCTAAATCTAGTTCATCACTCCACAGCCTTTTCCACTTCTCCGTCCCGTCATTACCTAAATCCTCATTATTGCAAATAAATATTTAATATAAAATAAATATTAAATTAATGTTGAATAAATGTTAAATAAATGTTTTTTTAAATCATTAATGCAAATAATTAATCAATATAACACAAGTATTAAATTAATGTTGAATAAATGTTAAATAAATGTTTTTTAAATCATTATTTTAAATGAAAAATCCCAGCATGCATGTCTCAAATCGGGACATATGACGTTTAGAGACATTATTAATACATCTTCAAGACGTCTTATGATATGACGTCTTTAAAACGTCTTAATGATGTCTTTAAGATGTCATATGTCTCAATTTGATAGACATTATGTTCATTGGGATTTATGTAAAATACATATTAAATAATGCTGAATAAATGTTAAATATATGTTTTTTCAAATCATTATTGTAAATAAGTAATTAATATAAAATGAATATTAAATTAATGTCAAATAAATTTTAAATAAATGTTTTTTAAAATTATTATTGCAAATAAATAGTGAATATAACATAAATACATATTATATTATTGTCAAATAAATGTTAAATAAATGTTTCTTAAAATTATTATTGTAAATTAATAATTCATGTAAAATAAATATCAAATAATTTTGAATAAATGTTAAATACATGTTTTTTCAAATCATTATTGTAAATGAATAATTTATGTAAAATAAATATTAAATTAATGTTGAATAAATGTTAAATGTTTCTTTCAAATTATTATTGCAAATGAATTATTAATGTAAAACAAATATTAAATCAACGTTAAATAAACATTAAATAGACGTAAAATAAATATTTTTTGTAAATTATTATTTCAAATAAATAATGTAAAATTAATGTAAAATTAATATTAATTAAATAAACATTAAATAAGTATTATTTTTACAAAAAAATTGTAAAAATGTATAATTAATTAAAAATAAATATTTAAAAAACATTTAAGAAACATTGTCTGCTGATTGGGTATGGATTAGAATATAATGATTTCGGATAATCCGCGAAAGCGATATTAAAACGGATTATGTTTTAATCGGTTTTAATCGAACATTTTCGGCAGGAAAATGCCACATGCAAATATCAAAAATTACAATTACTTGCAACAAACCGTTTAAAGTATCGTACATGCTAGAATCAGAAGATTATGTACACAGCTCAATAGTTCCCATAAGCAATGTCAAAAGCAAGCTTATTCACATAGATGTAGGATATTGTAGATATTTATGCAAACTTCCAAATATATTTAAAACTCAATAATAAATATAACTTTGTAATAAATACAATTTTGTTTCTTTATTTATATACACAGTCGAATATAATTATGACAAAAATTCTATTTAATTGCATTATATCCGATTTCCTTTTCATCCGAAAAATCGGAGAATTTTAAATTCAAACGAATTACTGTTGCTTTGTCACAGATTATATAAATTGAATTCTTATTGCATTCAAATTGATTTAGTTTTTATCCCCGAAATTGGTAAATTTCGGATTAAACCGGATTACAAAATCAACTCAATTATTAAAATTGGATATTATTAAAACGGATTGAAATTGCATACGCGCAATCGCTGAATTTCGAATTAAAACGGATTAATGTTGTCTTTCCTAGCAAATCGGATTCAGAAGGATTACAACCGATTTTATTGAATCGGTGTTTTTGTAATTGAAACAGACTCATCTCTTAAAAAGAAAATATACAAATTAGGCGGATTATTTTGGATTATATATCTATCCGATTATTAGTGTTTATTTTGGATTGACAACAATATGGATTAGAATGTAATTATTTCGGATTGGAAATAATCCGCAAAAGCGATATCAAAACCGATTATGATTAGTTCGGAATTAAAATCGATTACTTTTTAATCCGGGCGCGGATTGAACCGATTAAAACCGATTAAAACCGATTAAAACGGATTACGCTTTAATCGGTTTTAATCGAACATTTTCGGTAGGGTTTGGCCGAGGCTTTGACAGACTCCAACTTTGCCTTCCTTAATGACGGTACACCGACTAGAGATTCGGTTAACCCTAATTATCATAGCGTTCCTGATATTTCTTTAGCCTCTCAATCCATTTGTCACAAATGTTCTTGGTCCACTTTTGAAGAGCCCTGTGGTAGTGACCATCTCCCTATTGTCATTCAGATCTACTATGATCCCAATCTTCCGATTATTTCGACGAGGGCCAGGATGTGTGTAACTGGTTTAGATAAGGACCTTTTTAGTAATTTAGTTCATAGTCGCATGGTTGACTTCTCGGTCAATAATTTATCTGGTGCCTTGGCGTATAAGCATTGGAATGCTATTATAATTGATTGTGCACTTCGTTCTGGTGCTTGTATTATCGACTCTTCGGGTTCAATTGTCTCATTTGATGCGAGATCTGAAACTTATAAATCTTATCGTCCCAGATCTGGGAGAAGACATGTTAACAAGCCCTGGTGGGATGGTGAATGTAAGGATACCAAGGTTTCTAGGAAGGAGGCTTTTAAGACCCTTTGTGGGAATCTTTCCAGAGAAAATCTGGCTAATTATAGAAGCTGCTCGGTTAATTGCAGGAAGATTATCCGTAAAAGAAAGAAAGAAAATTTCACCACCTTCATTAATGATCTCGGGAAAAACTTTGACCCCAAATCTTTCTGGGACTCGATTGGCGCCTTTAAGAACTCCGCCTTTTTTGTTAAGTACAATCCGCCTTCTGAGAGCCGGTTTTCTAATATCTATAACTTTATTAGTAGTTTCTCTCCCCCTTGGGTTCCGAATTCTTTCGAGGATATTTCTCACATCCCGCACGTCTCTATATTTGATGAGGATCTCTCTTTAACTGATCTTAGACAGGCGATTTCCTCTTCTAAAACCAAAAGTTCTCCAGGTCCTGACTTTATTTCTAACTTCATCTTGAAGCTCTTACCGGATTCTGCTTTATTCAATTTGATTAATATCTTTAATTCAATATTAATTGACGGATCTTTTCCGACTAATTGGAAGTTTTTTGATATCGTTCTTATTCCTAAATCGAATAATAAAGCCTTTAGACCCATCTCTCTAGCTTCTAATGTATTCAAGATTTTTGAAAAATTGATTAAGAACAGATTCGAGAAGTTTATTGAGTTGGAGTGTATTTTACCTAACTGCCAATTTGGTTTTAGAAGAGGAAAATCTTGTGATGACTGTTTGGCTCTCATTAATATGGAGATATACAGATCCTTTTCAGTCCAGGCTATGACCGGTGCGTTATTCCTAGATATTAAGTCCGCTTATGACAGTGTTAACCCACACGTCTTATTTAGCTTTATTAACAAACTTAGAATTCCTGACGGCTACAAACTCTTTTTTTGCAATCTTCTTTCCTTGAGATCTGCTAGTTTCTTTGAATCCGGGGTCTTTTATGCGAGGAGGCTCCTTCAGCGCGGTATCCCTCAGGGCTCTGTTCTCAGTCCTATACTATTCAATATTTATGTTAAAGATATACTGTATCACATCCCTTATAATGCTATTGTGTTGCAATATGCTGACGATATTGCTGTACTCTTTTCTGGTGGAGTTTTGGACAGGGTCATTTCGGGTTTGAGGAACGCTTTTGATCGGCTTACTCGGTGGCTTGAGGGCTTAGACTTGTTTATCTCTTTACCTAAGACTCAATTCATTATTTTTCATCGTAAAAAGATATCTCTGCCTGACCATCTTGAGTTGTCCTGTGGATCTATTTCTCTTAGTAAGAGTATTAGATATCTTGGGCTGATCATGGATATCGGTCTTAGATGGTTTAAACATATCAAGTTCTTGTGTAGTAGATCCAGGATTTATATTAACATTCTTAAATGGCTTTCTGGCAGATTTAGAGGTGTTAGCCCTTCCTTGGCTTTGAATTACATTAATGCCACTGTTGGTGCCATTCTTGAGTGGGGGGCCATGTGGTATTTGAGTGCAGCACAGACCCACCTTTCCTCCATAGATCGAATTTTGTGTTCCTCTTATAAAATTGCTTTAAATATCCCTAAATCCACTTCTAACCGTGTTTGTTGGGCCTTTGGGGGTCAGAAATCATTTAGGAGGAGGATTGTTTCTAGGAGTGATAAATTTATATCTAGAGCCATTCAATTGTGTAATAATAAATTAATCAATAAAATTTCTTCCTTTTGCAGTTTTGTCAATCGTCATTTTGTAGCTCCTAGAAACGTTCCTTTCTTGGTTTCCAGGTGGCCATTGGTCCAACCTTTCAAAGATCATTTATATATCTGGAATATTCATCCTTATTTCTCTTATCCTTCTCACTTATGCTCATTCCTTCCTATTGTTGATACCGCTTTTGGATCTCTTGTTAAAGACCATGGCAACCCTAATGTTGCTTTCACTAATCTTATTGCTTTTAATAGAGATTTCCCTTCGGAGATCGATGTCTTTACTGATGGATCCAAGAGTAACTCTTTGGTGGGTTGTGCTATATATGTTCCCTCATTTAATATCACTAGGATGTTTAAGTTGAGTCCCTATACTAGCTCTTTTTCTGCCGAGGTTTATGCTATTTCTAAAGCTATTGATTTGCTGTGGGAATTTTCTTGGGAATATGCGAATATTTGCTCGGACTCCTTGAGTGTCCTCAAGGCGTTACTAAATCCTAAACCCTTTAATTATTGTAAACTTTGCCCCTTAATCGCTGATCTGAAATCTAAATTAAGTCTTGCGCTTGCTAATAATAAACAAATTAGATTCACTTGGTGCCCTGCCCATATTGGAATTTCTGGAAACGAAAGAGCAGACTCCGCTGCCAAGGACGCCGCTATTAATGGTAATCCCTTAATGAATAAAATATCTCATAGAGATATTTCTGCTTCCTTGTTAGGTTCTTATAAGTTAATTGACTTGGAATTTCTGGAGGAGATTAATATTGGAACGGGTAGATTTTATATGGAAAATTTCTTTAAGAATGGAATTGATATCTCTTATTTATCTAAATTTAATATTGACAGGCGATGGCTTGGTATTATTTCTCGTATTATTGTCGGCTACGCTTTTATAAATGTTACTAAATTTAAGTTTGGCCTATTCGACTCACCGGAGTGCTCTTGCGGCTATTATTCTCAAGATATTAATCATTTATTTTGGGCATGTGATTTATATGATAAAGAAAGGAAAGAATTCATCAATACGTTGCTTAATCTTAAACTGTCTGCCCCTTTTTCGGTTGTTTATTTGTTTAATAATCTTAATAGGAAAATAATTAAAGCGATTATTTGTTTCTTGAACGATTGCAAATTTGATTTGTGATTGATTAATATTGATTATTATGGAGCTATGGTACTCCTCTTTACCGACGATTTGAGAATGAGATCGTTTGTGCTATGGCAAGAGGGCGCCTCTTTCCCCGGAGAGTCCCCCAGTTAATCTTGCTAAGAAGGCGTGGTACTTTGGCTCCTTCGGAGCCGGATATCCATTGAGCTACAAAGAAGAAGAAGAAGAAACGATCTCTTTCGGCTCGCCCTCTCGTCAAAGCTGGACGTCGCGGTCGGTGCTTCCGCGTGTCCTTGTCGCGTGTTTCGAGTTGTGAGGCGGAAAGACAAGCCTGGTTCCGGTGTCTCGTGGAGGAAACTTTAGTGAATTTTGGTGTTCGCTCGCCGTGCACGGCGTAGCATATAATTAGTGATTTCGCGGAAGCGATCGGCATCGAGCGCGGGGGGCCCTCTTGGCGATCGCGCGAGCTTCATTTCGCGTTAGAGTTGCGTGTGTTGTCGGGATATCGCGAATTCGTTGTCGCGTACGGCCTCTTGGAGATCGGGACCGCGGGCGTGTGCGGCGGCCTTCAGCGAGGCCGAAGGGCGAGATATCGCGTTCGCGCGGACGGCATACGGGAGTGGCCGCGTTAGAGTTCGTGTGTGGCGTACGTCCTCGGGTTCGCGTTGAGTGTGGCGTATCTGCTCGCGTACCGTGCGAAGTCTGGCTTTCTAACGACCGACTTTGAGTTCGCGTTGAGTGTGGCGTAAATACGTATCTGCTCGCGTTCCGTTTAGAGTTCGACCCCTTTTGCGTTCTTGATTGCGTAGTGCCGTCCCGTGTCGCGTCCGCGTTCGCGCTCGCGCCTCCGCCGCCGCGCCCCAGCGCGCGAGTCACGTCGCGCCCGCATGCCGCGTGTTTTTGCATGTTGCTCGCCGCGTATTCTTTCCGTATTGCGTTCCGACATTATCTCGCGTTCCTGGGCCTTATTATTTGCAATATTATTTAGCGTTATTGTTTGCGATATTGTTTTGCGCTATTATTTATGATATTATTCTGCGTTACTAGTCGCGATATTATTCCGCGCTATTATTTACGATATCATTTTGAGTAATTGTTAGCGATATTATTTTGCGTTATTATTTGCAGGGTTATTTTGCATTATTAATTGTGTTATTTCCGCTAATATCTTGCGTTCCTCGCTGCCGCGTATTTGTTTTGCGCCATTATTCGCGTCCGATATTCTTGTGTATATTAGATTCGCGTCCGAATACTATTTTGCGTGATTGTTTATGTCGGAATATTACTTCGCGCTTATTTGCGCTGCCATTAGTTTATTCTTTGCGTTATTTCCGACTGCTATTCGCGCTCTCGGGGATCTGTTCTCGCATTATTATTAAGTACTAGAAATTTTCCTGATTGGTGTACCCTATTGCGTGCTCACTAATTGCATCGCGCGTGCGACGAGCTCACGCCTGAGCGGCGTAAAACCACTGACGACAGAACAGAACAGAACGGAGTTGAAGATCCGAGTCTGATGGGTAGCGAATTATTGTGATTCCCGCGTTATTATCTGTTTCGTTAGCGAGTTACGATCTCGCGCAAATAAGTGGTCGCGCCCCATTGGCGCACGTAGAAATTATACTTGATCGTCGATCCTTGGCTTTATTATCTGTCTGGTCCATAGAGTTTACGTGTTGAATGCAAGGAGGTGTCGCGAATATTAATTGGGATCCCATTCCTTAGCGTCGTTTATTTGTTTTGTAATGATCCAAGAATTAGGATAGTTCGGCTGATTATTGATTACGTTAGATTTTGTCAGTTATTTGCCTAATTTTGCGCTACTCGTTGTCGCGCATTATTCGCGTTTCGAGATTGTCTCACTTTATATTCGCGTCTGTTACTTCTTCGCCTTATTATTCATCTTTTCCTTCTTCAGTTTTTGTAAAAGAACTTGATTACAGTTCGATAGGCGGGGCAATCGCCTCACTCAACCTTGTTATTATCCCACGAATCACTTTAAATAGTATTATCAACGCTATTATTATTGAATGACTGTTTTCACTATTTACCTTATCACCTTCTAGTAATAAACGATCCATTATTTTATTATATTATACTGTGTGGCGAATTATTTAGCCGTCATCCCGTAGTCCTCTTACGCTGCTTCGCCTTGCCCTGCCCCTCTACGGTTAGGTTGAGCTGGTCGGCCTTCGCACGAAAAGTTACTTCCGAGTTTCGCGAGTAATTAATTGCGTCGGGTGAATTTTGGTGAGTAGAAGTATTCGGGTTATCGTGAAAAATTTGGAGATGTGCTGTATTTAGTGGACGCGATCTTCCGCGCCTGGCGCCCAACCTTTCGTATCGTGAGTCAAAGATTTTGTGCGAGGGACCCATTCGAGAGGCCTGACACCTTACTTTCTCCCGTCCCCTTTTGATCCGGCTTGCGCCCGCGCGCAAAAAGTCTTGACAGTACAAACTATTTTTCTGCAAGCCAAAAGCAAATAACTTATTTACAACGCCTTATCGAAATAGATTAGTGTCGACTTTGCCCCGGTGGCGTGGTGTCGACTTTGCCCCAAATGTCGTTTTTTACTTTTGTCACTCCAAAAATATATGAATTTTGAAAGTATGCAAAAACTATTATCGGATTCGTATAGAGCATCGAATTTCCCATCAAAATCACTTAATGGTAGATTTGTAAGAGTAAAAAATAGAAATTTTTGAGAGATCAGAAAAATTACTTTTCACCATCGAAAACGCTTATTATGTCGCACTAGAAGTTACACCATAACTCAGAATGTCATCAAATTCCGTTGACAACGCTGGCACATGAAGACGCATTTACCATACGAACGGCAAGTTTCTACGATAGATTTAAATAGGCAAAAAGCCTAGTGTCAAGTTTGCCCCGGTGTCGAGTTAGCCCCGGTCTCCCCTACTTTAAAATTGATACCATCATTGGCTTATAGCGAATTCGGTTGGACGCACCAGTGCGCACTTGTGCATATTAAAACCGTTGTACACTGATTCAATTTCTAATCTTTAAATTAAAATGCAAATATTTTGACTGATAAAATGCCCAATACATATTTTATTAAGTAGTACAATAAATAATATTGAGGATTTCGCGATTTAACACGTTTATATTAAACACAAACTTTATGTTAATTTTTGTACGACGACTTTAATGTGCACCAGTGCGCACTAATGCGCCCAACCGAATTCGATATTAGTTTACAGTGAGTTTACACCGTAGAAATTCGATACGGGTCTGGTGCGGATCACATTAGAGAAACAATGAAATATACTTATCCCACTCTAACTTAGCACTCTTAATGTGCTCTAGAGCTCTATAGCGTAATCGACTGGATGGGTTTCAGTCCGGGGGGTCAATCATGTATTAATGTGGAACGTGGAAAGTGAAAAGTTTTATATGACTATCTCTTTCTATTCAACATCAATAGAAAGAGAAATTTTCATTTTTCACGTTTTCACCCTAGGGAAAAAGATTCATGATTAACCCCCGGGTTTCAACCAGTTACAAGCGAAATCGAGCATCTATTGGTCGATTCGCTCAGATTCGCCCGCGTTGACCAATAGGACGTCATTAATCGCTCTCGGGTCGATGGAACCCGGCCCAGTCGATTAAAGGCGATTTTTGGCGATCGTTGGGTACATGTACCAAGGTTGATATTGGTAGGGGCGGAGCTTATTCTGGTATATGTACCAGACTTGGAAAAACTACCCTGCTTTATAGCAGGGTATAGCGTGGTACCAACAAGAGAGATACAAAAACTAGAGCTCTAAAAAGTAGGTATTCTCGTCCGCCATTTTGTGTAGCCCAATCGCATGTGAATTTTGTATACGTCAATATTCTTTTCGGTCTCGCAATTGGGCTAGGTTGGATCCAGTTGGATCCAAAATGGCGGACGAGAATACTCACTTTTATAGAGCCTTACCAAAACGGTTGACCACAAAGTACCAAACACGCCAAAACGGTCTGGTGCAGTTTGGTACACTTTAGTATATATACCAATAGAGTCCTAGATAATCAGAGATGCGACATTGACGGTCAGGTCAGGTTAGATATATCGAGCTATCGCAATCTAATCGCGATTATTTCGATTATCCGCCATGTTGCTTCCATTATGAGTACTTATAAAGTGAGAGAAATTGACAGAGTGAGGTTAAATTGCAAGGAGAAGAAGGGGGGAAGAGTAAGTGTTTCCTAAATAAAATCACTGTAGATATTTTTTTATTATTGTTTTCACCAATAAATTTCCATTAACATTATACAAATGTGCATTATACGTACCACTGATTGTTAATAAAATGCAATTATAGGGAAGCAAAATGGCGTTATAACCACGTGATTAGGCAGCCAATCAGGCCATGAGGTTCAATGTCGCATCTCTGATTATTTAGGTCTCTATATACCAAACAATCGCCAAAAATGGCCTTAAGCTAGAGTCCTAGATAATCAGAGATGCGACATTGACGGTCGATATACCGAGCTATCGCGATCTAATCGCGATTATCCGCCATGTTGCTTCCATTATGAGTACTTATAAGCGAGAGAAATTGACAGAGTGTAATTAAGTTGCAAGGAGAAGAAGGGGGAAAGAGTAAGTGTTTTCTAAATAAAATCACTGTAGATATTTTTCTATTATTGTTTTCACCAATAAATTACCATTAACATTATACAAAGTATTAGTGCATTATACAAAGTATTAGTGCATTATACGTACCACTGATTGTTAATAAAATGCATTTATAGGGAAGCAAAATGGCGTTATAACCACGTGATTAGGCAGCCAATCAGGCTATGCCATAGACTTATATAGATAGACCGGCCCCTCCCGTAAGAGCATAGACTTATATAGATAGACCGGCCCCTGCCGTGAGAGCACGCGTCCGAAGATCGACGGTGCAGACAATAGCCGTGGGGATTCTCCTCTCTGTCTTCTGATCGCTTGGTGGGGATAGAAATCTAGAGTGGGGACTAGTAGGGAATAGCCGGGCTAGTTTTCTATCCCCACCAAGCGATCAGAAGACAGAGAGAGGAGAATCCCCACGGCTATGTCTGCACCGTCTATCTTCGGACGCGTGCTCTCACGGCAGGGGCCGGTTTATCTATATAAGTCTATGGTTTTACCCATCCCTATTCCCTACTAGTCCCCACCAGTCTAGTCTTTTATCAGTTCTATCCCCACCAAGCGATCAGAAGACAGAGAGAGGAGAATTTCCACGGCTATGTCTGCACCGTCGATCTTAGGACGCGTGCTCTCACGGCAGGAGCCGGTCTATCTATATAAGTCTATGCGTGAGAGCACGCGTCGGAAGACCTACGGTGCAGACATAGCCTCATTGGAAAACCTCTCTCTTTCTACTGATCGCTTGGTGGGGATAGAAGTCTAGACTAGTGGGGACTAGTAGGGAACAGCCGGGCTACTAGTCCCCACTACATAGTCTAGACTTCTATCCCCACCAAGCGATCAGTAGAAAGAGAGAGGTTTTCCAGTGAGGCTATGTCTCCACCGTAGGTCTTCCGACGCGTGCTCTTACGGCAGGGGCCGGTCTATCTATAAGTATATGGGCTATGCCTCTCAATGTCGCATCTCCATAGACTTATATAGATAGACCGGCCCCTGCCGCGAGAGCACGCGTCGGAAGATGTACGGTGTAGACATAGCCGTGGGGGGTCTCTTCTCTCTGTCTTCTGATCGCTTGGTGGGGATAGAAGTCTAGAGTGGAGACTAGTAGGGAATAGCCGGGTAGTCTTCTATCCCCACCAAGCGATCAGAAGACAGAGAGAAGAGACCCCCCACGGCTATGTCTGCACCGTACATCTTCCGACGCGTGCTCTCACGGCAAGGGCCGGTCTATCTATATAAGTCTATGCGCATCTCTGATTATCTAGGACCACGGTCTTGTATACAGGTCTAGCAACGAGCTCAAATTTTAGTGGTGGGGGGTGGTCGTCTTATTGAAGTAAAATCTATTTTGCTTCATGCGCCACGAAAGGCGCAACGATCTAAGGACATACGAGTGGGAGGGAGATAGAAACAGATTGTCAATCTATTTCTAACAGCCTATATATGTCTGTCGCACCCAAAAATACACGACCGTGGTCGCACCTCAATGCTTACCTCATATTTATTACGATTGCAAAATAATATAAATCCTAAAATGCAAAAAAACTTTTGATATAATTTTTCTATTAGCAATTTACAAAATCAATAAAATAAGGTAGTAGATATCTCGGATTTATATATATATTTTCTTATACATTTCACTTATGCTTTTTTATGTTACAATGCCGAAGATTGGGCATTTTTAAATGTACACTACTCAAAATTAAATAGGGAACACTTTTGATATGCTAAAAATTTGGGCTATTTTCAAACCGCTGAAACTCGGCGAAAAATCATCGTAGACACAAAATTAAAAAAGCATTTTAAAGCTTGAAACTTCTTCTTTCAAGTGCTTCTTGACGATTTCAATTATCTCTTTTTGTTACAAAACGGCATAATGATAAATCTTGATCCGTCAAAATAGAAATTTTTAATGCAACTTTGCTAAGCTACATCTGGCGTGCAAAAAATCGTGGAAAATTTCTATTACTTGCATCATATAGTGGGTTCTTTCCCCTTTAATTTAAGAGGTTGTGGAGCTTTGTGCGATTTTTTTTGGCTGAGTTATCGAGGTTTGAATAAAAAGTGGTCACTTTGACTTTGATCGCTTATAACTCGTGAAAAAAATCAACGTACAGCATTCTGCAAAAAAGCGTTAAAAAGCTGAAAGTTAGCCCTTTCGAACGCTGTTATTGTTTTTTTTTCAGCCTTGCGCTTTCTATCAGCAAATCAAGTTTAAAAAACATGTAAAAAATCACATATTTTTCGTTTTTTCTTTAAGTCAGTATATTGTCGCGAATAAAGGTCCAATCAAAATCGCTACAACAAAGTTTTGTAGTCCAATTATACCTCAATAACAAACAATAACGTTTATCAGCTAAAGAAATGTTGTTCCATGTGTCCATCGCACTTGAAATTGCCAAAATCTCAAAAAACTAAAAAAATCAATGCTCAACTGCAGTTAATGAAGAAAAAACCTCTCAAAAAATTAAACACGCATTTTAAAGCTTGAAGCTTTAATGTTAACGCGCTATTGGATGTTTAAAACGTTTATCTTCCTTATTCTATGCTTTAAAAAAAACAGTTTTGTTTCTTAAAATTACGTACGATTTTTTAATCTGCAAATCGATAAAAAAATATTTCTTGAAAGATGTAACACAAGTAAAAGTAGGACATTTTAACTACCAACGCTTTTTTAATTTTCCTACGATTTTTTTGACCGAGTTACAGGATAATGAAGTTAACCTTACAGTTTTATAAAAAATTCCGTTTACCGCAAATCCAGCAAAATCATTGGGTAACGCTAATGCCGGCGGTAAACGGAATTTTTCAGAAAACTGTAAGGTTAACTTCATTATCCTGTAACTTGGTCAAAAAAATCGTAGGAAAATTAAAAAAGCGTTGGTAGTTAAAATGTCCTACTTTTACTTGTGTTACATCTTTCAAGAAATATTTTTTTATCGATTTGCAGATTAAAAAATCGTACGTAATTTTAAGAAACAAAACAATGTGTTTTTTTTAAAGCATAGAATAAGGAAGATAAACGTTTTAAACATCCAATAGCGCGTTAACATTGAAGCTTCAAGCTTTAAAATGCGTGTTTAATTTTTTGAGAGATTTTTTCTTCATTAACTGCAGTTGAGCATTGATTTTTTTAGTTTTTTGAGATTTTGGCAATTTCAAGTGCGATGGACACATGGAACAACATTTTTTTAGCTAATAAACGTTATTGTTTGTTATTGAGGTATAATCGGACTACAAAACTTTGTTGTAGCGATTTTGATTGGACCTTTATTCGCGACAATATACTGACTTAAAGAAAAAACGAAAAATATGTGATTTTTTACATGTTTTTTAAACTTGATTTGCTAATAGAAAGCGCAAGGCTGAGAAAAAAACAGTAACAGCGTTCGAAAGGGCTAACTTTCAGCTTTCCAACGCTTTTTTGCAGAATGCTGTACGTTGATTTTTTCACGAGCTATAAGCGGTCAAAGTCAAAGTGACCACTTTTTATTCAAACCTCGATAACTCAGCCAAAAGAAATCGCACAAAGCTCCACAACCTCTTAAATTAAAGGGGAAAGAACCCACTATATGATGCAAATAATAGAAATTCTCCACGATTTTTTGCACGCCAGATGTAGCTTAGCAAAGTTGCATTAAAAATTTCTATTTTGACGGATCAAGCTTTATCATTATGCCGTTTTGTAACAAAAAGAGATAATTGAAATCGTCAAAAAGCACTTAAAAGAAGAAGTTTCAAGCTTTAAAATGCTTTTTTAATTTTGTGTCTACGATGATTTTTCGCCGAGTTTCAGCGGTTTGAAAATAGCCCAAATTTTGAGCATATCAAAAGTGTTCCCTATTTAATTTTGAGTAGTGTACAACTATATATATGTATATATATATTTAGATTATAATCTTAATAATTATACGTTGGACTTTTAAGATCCGGAATGCTTAATAATCATATCAGAATCGAATAATCGTCGAATTAAGCTCGATCAAGAACGTAGATAAAAAGAGTCATCGCACGAATATTTGTATCACCGTGAAACTTTTAAGAATTTGTTAGTTTTGACAATTTTCTTTTAGTCGCAGAAACTTTTGGGTTTTTAACATTTTCTTGAAAAATATTTTGTCTCATCCTTAAAGGTATGTAATACACTATCGCATACGATAAAATCTCAGAAGCATGTTCTGTGCAAGGGAAAGTAAAATTGTAAGAAGATAAAACTTTTTCAAGCACGCAATCAAAAACGTCTTGATGAGAGGCATATTTAACAAAGCACGATTCTACGTAACGGATAAGGTCGAAAAATCTTGACTTAGGATGAATCAGTCCACCTCGGGATTTCGTGCTGACTAATTGTGACACCGCAGACGTGGAAGGGGAATCTGATCTCACAGCTCGTTGACAAATCGTGCATGTGCCGTTAAGGTTATAAGTCGCATTTCTCTAGATCGTTGCGACGTTTCGTGGCCACGGAGCGAATTAAAAATTACATCAGTAAAGGCTCTTGCACAATGCTAGGCAACAGGCAATAGGAACAGGAAATAACCTCAAATTCGTCAATACAAACCTAAAAAATTCGAACGATATGATTGGTTGGCAACAGGCAATAGGCACAGAATTTCCAACGTGACGGATATTCTGTGTCTATGACTACGTTTACACGGCCCGATTTACGCCGAAGTTACAACATCGATGTTATAACTGCTGACGTTAGATGTCGTGTAAACGCTCTTTTACGGCGAAGTTATTACATCGATGTAGTAACTCAAAGTCGTTTGGTGAAGAGGCTTGGAGTTACTACGTCGACTTAAAAAGAACGTGTAAACGGCAGCAGTGTAACGATGGCGATAATGCCAACCGTAAAAATTAAACATTTTAATCTCCATTGTTTGCAAAATGGCTACAGACTAGAATTAGCGTCAAGAAGCTACAATCTGCACGTTTAGACATCTGCGCAAGGGTGCTGCGTGCATGTTTGACACTTGACGCTCGATGCTCGACGCTCCCATCTAAGCGCACCGTTATATTGGTACTAGTGAAAATCCTTCACTCACTTCATTCGAAAGTTGTTAAGCTATTTCAGCTTGGTGGGAGTAAGATAAGCCTGAACGTGTAAACGCAACTCACCTTAAGTAGGAGTTATAACATCAGCGTTACTAAGTCGAAGTTAGAAGCCGTGTAAACGTAGTCTATTGCCTGTGTCATCGTCTATTCTGCATAAATACAAGGATTATGATTTCTGTTCCCTGTTCCTATTGCCTGTTGCCTAGCATTGTGCAAGGGGCTTCAGAGGACCTACCCCCACCACCATCGTCGCTAGACCTGTATACAAGACCGTGCGCTTCTCTGATTATTTAGGACTCTACTTATATCATAGACTTACATAGATAGACCGGCCCCTGCCGTAAGAGCACGCGTCGGAAGATAGACGGTGCAGACATAGCCTCACTGGGAAACCTCTCTCTTTTTACTGATCGCTTGGTAAGGATAGAGAATAGCCCGGCTATTCCCTACTAGTCCCCACTAGTCTAGACTTCTATCCCCACCAAGCGATCAGAAGAAAGAGAGAGGAACAGATCCACGGCTATGTCTGCACCGTAGGTCTTCCGACGCGTGCTCTTATGGCAGGGGCCGGTCTATCTATATAAGTCTATGGGCTTATGTCTGCACCGTCTATCTTCCGACGCGTGCTCTTACGGCAGGGGCCGGTCTACCCTTGTAACCATCTCCGATAGAAAACGATAAAAAATTTCTTATAGTTTTTAATATGGTTAATGAATCGTTTATTTACGGTACTCTATCAGAAACTCACGTTACAAAATACTTAGGATTCTATCGTAAATGTCTTATCAGCTATACATCAATTGTTATCGTTTTTAATATGGTTAGTGAATTTTTTATTTACGGTACTCTATCAGACACTCACGTTACAAAATACTTTGAATCTTATCGTAAATGTCTTATCAGCTGCACATCAGTTTTTATCATTTTTAATATGGTTAGTAAATTGTTTATTTACGGTACTCTATCAGACACTCACGTTACAAAATACTTTGAATCTTATCGTAAATGTCTTATCAGCTGCACATCAGTTTCTATCGTTTTTAATATTTGTTAGTGAATCGTCCCTTACAGAAAAAAAAGCACTAAAAGTACTCATTGTCAGTAATAAATTATTGTAAATACTGGCAGTAATATTTTGGCCGGTACTTCAAAAATACTGGGCAGTACTGGATTGCTGGGAGTAATTTATTACACAGAACTACTGATGCTTAGTATTGAATTACTGGATATTGAGTACTGGTGAAAAATTACTGAAACTACTTGTTGTGAAAAGTACTGAATTACGAAGAACCTCGCGAAGACGTCTCTCTATATATAGGGATCGATGTTGAATCTTGAATACGGGTTACGGGCTCGGCGATGCGCCGCATATTGAGCGCGAGCCGTACTATTCCCGGCGCGCAAGCCCGCGCTGTCGTGCCGCGCCGCACGGTCTCCGTCGTATGTTCATAGCGGACAGCAAGGGCCTATTGCACAATAATTTCCAATTAATAATATTAGTGAAAAACAAAGCTCTTTTACTAATATTATTAACTTGTAAATTATTGTGCAATAGGCCCCTTCTGCCACATAATTTATAGAGCAAAACGAGATAACAGAAAAATGATAATTTCTTATAATTAAATACTTATTGTTAAATAATATTTTAAGTAAATATTAAATAAATGTTTTTTAAAATTATTATAGTAAATAAATAATTATTGTAAAATAAATATTAAATTAATGTCAAATAAATGTTAAATATACGTTTTCTTTAAATCATAATTGCAAATAAATAATTAATATAAAGTAAATATTAAATTAATGTTAAATAAATGTTAAATAAATGTTTTTTCATATTATTGTTACAAATAAATAATCAATATTACATAAATATTATATTATTGCCGAATAAATGTTAAATAAATGTTTTTTAAAATTATTATTGTAAATGAATAATTTATCAAATTAAATTTCTTATACGCTGGCGAAGTAAATGTGTTTCATCGTGTTTGAATAATTTATGTAAAATAAATATCAAATAATGTTTAATAAATGTTAAATACATGTTTTTTCAAATTATTATTGCAAATAAATATAATTAATATAAAGTAAATATTAAATTAATGTTGAATAAATGTTAAATAAATGTTTTTTAAAATCATTATTGCAAATAATTAATCAATATAACACAAATATTAAATTAATGTTGAGTAAATGTTAAATAAATGTTTTTTTAAATCATTATTGTAAGTGAATAATTTATGCCATAATACGGATTTTACGATTCTAGCAATAAATGACTCCTGTCGATCCTTAAATAAATTATATGAATTCAGTACTTCAGGCGTTTGCCGCCCCAGAAGTGCAGTTGAATCTCATCTATACCAGTACTTAAGTACTAGACCAAGTAATGAATTACTAGGAAAACTACTTACTCATTCTATCAGTACTTCACGTCTAAGCTCAACTACTGGAATCTCTAATACTTCAGTACTTTTTTACTATATAAGCAAATACTGAAGTACTTGTATCAGTACTTCAAATCCCGGAAGAACTACTAATACTACTAGATATTACTCATTTGCCAGTAGTTAAACTACTGACTAAATACAAGAATAAAATACTAATCGCCAGTAAAAAATCACTAGACTCAGTAATAAATTACTGACCAACCAGTAATACCTTTCTGTAAGGAGTTTATTTACTATATTCTATCAGAAACTCACGTTACAAAATACTTGGGATTCTGGCTTGAGATTCTGGGATACTTGGCTTTCAAACGATTCAATTTATATCATTGATATACGATAGAAAACGAACCGATTAGCTGCCGTACAGAAGATGATAAGTTGTCTGTTGGGAAATCCTTATAAGAAACAATAGATGTATCGGTTCGGTTAAGTCGTATAAATATCGACGAGATGTCTATCGTTTTAACCTTATAAAAACATATGCAAAGTAGAAGGCTTTCAAACGATTCAATTTATATCATTGATATACGATAGAAAACGAACCAATTTGCTGCCGTACAGAAGATGATAAGTTGTCTGTCGGGAAATCCTTATAAGAAACAATAGATGTATCGGTTCGGTTAAGTCGTATAAATATCGACGAGATGTCTATCGTTTTAACCTTATAAAAACATATGCAAAGTAGAAGGCTTTCAAACGATTCAATTTATATCATTGATATACGATAGAAAACGAACCAATTTGCTGCCGTACAGAAGATGATAAGTTGTCTGTCGGAAAATTCTGATAAGAAACGATAGATGTGTCGGTTCGGTTAAGTCGTATAAATATCGACGAGATGTCTATCGTTTTAACCTTATAAAAACATATGCAAAGTAGAAGGCTTTCAAACGATTCAATTTATATCATTGATATACGATAGAAAACGAACCGATTTGCTGCCGTACAGAAGATGATAAGTTGTATGTCGGAAAATTCTGATAAGAAACGATAGATGTATCGGTTCGGTTAAGTCATATAAATATTGATGAGATGTCTATCATTTTATTCTTATATATCCGTATTAATGCATGCGGTAAAATTATTACCATAAATAACGATATATATTATATCGTGTATATACGATTGATTCAGACGGGCAATAATTGTACATATAGAAAACGATTCATAACTATAAAATTTGTATAGTTATTTTCTTATTCTGATCTAAAACGATAGAAACCGATTCGATTCGATTAATGTTTTATCTGTCTTCTAAATATGCAACGATAGAACCGATAAGATACGATTAAAAACGATACAGATATAGCCGTTTTTAATCGTTTTCTATCGGAGATGGTTACAAGGGTGTCTATGACTACGTTTACACGGCTTCTAACTTCGACTTAGTAACGCTGATGTTATAACTCCTACTTAAGGTGAGTTGCGTTTACACGTTCAGGCTTATCTTACTCCCACCAAGCTAAAATAGCTTAACAACTTTCAAATGAAGTGAGTGAAGGATTTTCATTAGTACCAATATAACGGTGCGCTTAGATGGGAGCGTCGAGCATCGAGCGTCAAGCGTCAAACATGCACGCAGCACTCTTGCGCAGATGTCTAAACGTGCAGATTTTAGCTTCTTGACGCTAATTCTAGTCTGTAGCCACTTTGCAAACAATGGAGATTAAGATGTTTAATTTTTACGGTTGGCATTATCGCCATCGTTACACTGCTGCCGTTTACACGTTCTTTTTAAGTCGACGTAGTAACTCTAAGCCTCTTCACCAAACGACTTTGAGTTATTACATCGATGTAATAACTTCGCCGTAAAAGAGCGTTTACACGGCATCTAACGTCAGCAGTTATAACATCGATGTTGTAACTTCGGCGTAAATCGGGCCGTGTAAACGTAGTCTATATAAGTCTATGACTTATACCCGTTATACAAAGTGACTGCAAGTGACTTTGTGACTACGTTTACACGGCCCAATTTACGCCGAAGTTATAACATCGATGTTATAACTGCTGACGTTAGATGCCGTGTAAACGCTCTTTTACGACGAAGTTATTACATCGTAGTAGTAACTCAAAGTCGTTTCACAGTATAGGAAAGAACAGTAAGCTCACTCTGCCAAAAAGCGTACTAATAATTGACTACGTTTACACGGCTTCTAACTTCGACTTAGTAACGCTGATGTTATAACTCCTACTTAAGGTGAGTTGCGTTTTCACGTTCAGGCTTATCTTACTCCCACCAAGCTGAAATAGCTTAACAACTTTCGAATGAAGTGAGTGAAGGATTTTCATTAGTACCAATATAACGGTGCGCTTAGATGGGAGCGTCGAGCATCGAGCGTCAAGCGTCAAACATGCACGCAGCACTCTTGCGCAGATGTCTAAACGTGCAGATTTTAGCTTCTTTACGCTAATTCTAGTCTGTAGCCACTTTGCAAACAATGGAGATTAAGATGTTTAATTTTTACGGTTGGCATTATCGCCATCGTTACACTGCTGCCGTTTACACGTTTTTTTTAAGTCGACGTAGTAACTCTAAGCCTCTTCACCAAACGACTTTGAGTTATTACATCGATGTAATAACTTCGCCGTAAAAGAGCGTTTACACGGCATCTAACGTCAGCAGTTATAACATCGATGTTGTAACTTCGGCGTAAATCGGGCCGTGTAAACTTAGTCTATATAAGTCTATGACTTATACCCGTTATACCAAGTGACTGCAAGTGACTTTGTGACTACGTTTACACGGCCCGATTTACGCCGAAGTTATAACATCGATGTTATAACTGCTGACGTTAGATGCCGTGTAAACGCTCTTTTACGACGAAGTTATTACATCGTAGTAGTAACTCAAAGTCGTTTCACAGTATAGGAAAGAACAGTAAGCTCACTCTGCCAAAAAGCGTACTAATAATTGACTACGTTTACACGGCTTCTAACTTCGACTTAGTAACGCTGATGTTATAACTCCTACTTAAGGTGAGTTGCGTTTACACGTTCAGGCTTATCTTACTCCCACCAAGCTGAAATAGCTTAACAACTTTCGAATGAAGTGAGTGAAGGATTTTCATTAGTACCAATATAACGGTGCGCTTAGATGGGAGCGTCGAGCATCGAGCGTCAAGCGTCAAACATGCACGCAGCACTCTTGCGCAGATGTCTAAACGTGCAGATTTTAGCTTTTTGACGCTAATTCTAGTTTGTAGCCACTTTGCAAACAATGGAGATTAAGATGTTTAATTTTTACGGTTGGCATTATCGCCATCGTTACACTGCTGCCGTTTACACGTTCTTTTTAAGTCGACGTAGTAACTCTAAGCCTCTTCACCAAACGACTTTGAGTTACTACATCGATGTAATAACTTCGCCGTAAAAGAGCGTTTACACGGCATCTAACGTCAGCAGTTATAACATCGATGTTGTAACTTCGGCGTAAATCGGGCCGTGTAAACGTAGTCTATGACTACGTTTACACGGCTTCTAACTTCGACTTAGTAACGCTGATGTTATAACTCCTACTTAAGGTGAGTTGCGTTTACACGTTCAGGCTTATCTTACTCCCACCAAGCTGAAATAGCTTAACAACTTTCGAATGAAGTGAGTGAAGGATTTTCATTAGTACCAATATAACGGTGCGCTTAGATGGGAGCGTCGAGCATCGAGCGTCAAGCGTCAAACATGCACGCAGCACTCTTGCGCAGATGTCTAAACGTGCAGATTTTAGCTTTTTGACGCTAATTCTAGTCTGTAGCCACTTTGCAAACAATGGAGATTAAGATGTTTAATTTTTACGGTTGGCATTATCGCCATCGTTACACTGCTGCCGTTTACACGTTTTTTTTAAGTCGACGTAGTAACTCTAAGCCTCTTCACCAAACGACTTTGAGTTATTACATCGATGTAATAACTTCGCCGTAAAAGAGCGTTTACACGGCATCTAACGTCAGCAGTTATAACATCGATGTTGTAACTTCGGCGTAAATCGGGCCGTGTAAACTTAGTCTATATAAGTCTATGACTTATACCCGTTATACCAAGTGACTGCAAGTGACTTTGTGACTACGTTTACACGGCCCGATTTACGCCGAAGTTATAACATCGATGTTATAACTGCTGACGTTAGATGCCGTGTAAACGCTCTTTTACGACGAAGTTATTACATCGTAGTAGTAACTCAAAGTCGTTTCACAGTATAGGAAAGAACAGTAAGCTCACTCTGCCAAAAAGCGTACTAATAATTGACTACGTTTACACGGCTTCTAACTTCGACTTAGTAACGCTGATGTTATAACTCCTACTTAAGGTGAGTTGCGTTTACACGTTCAGGCTTATCTTACTCCCACCAAGCTGAAATAGCTTAACAACTTTCGAATGAAGTGAGTGAAGGATTTTCATTAGTACCAATATAACGGTGCGCTTAGATGGGAGCGTCGAGCATCGAGCGTCAAGCGTCAAACATGCACGCAGCACTCTTGCGCAGATGTCTAAACGTGCAGATTTTAGCTTCTTTACGCTAATTCTAGTCTGTAGCCACTTTGCAAACAATGGAGATTAAGATGTTTAATTTTTACGGTTGGCATTATCGCCATCGTTACACTGCTGCCGTTTACACGTTTTTTTTAAGTCGACGTAGTAACTCTAAGCCTCTTCACCAAACGACTTTGAGTTATTACATCGATGTAATAACTTCGCCGTAAAAGAGCGTTTACACGGCATCTAACGTCAGCAGTTATAACATCGATGTTGTAACTTCGGCGTAAATCGGGCCGTGTAAACTTAGTCTATATAAGTCTATGACTTATACCCGTTATACCAAGTGACTGCAAGTGACTTTGTGACTACGTTTACACGGCCCGATTTACGCCGAAGTTATAACATCGATGTTATAACTGCTGACGTTAGATGCCGTGTAAACGCTCTTTTACGACGAAGTTATTACATCGTAGTAGTAACTCAAAGTCGTTTCACAGTATAGGAAAGAACAGTAAGCTCACTCTGCCAAAAAGCGTACTAATAATTGACTACGTTTACACGGCTTCTAACTTCGACTTAGTAACGCTGATGTTATAACTCCTACTTAAGGTGAGTTGCGTTTACACGTTCAGGCTTATCTTACTCCCACCAAGCTGAAATAGCTTAACAATTTTCGAATGATGTGAGTGAAGGATTTTCATTAGTACCAATATAACGGTGCGCTTAGATGGGAGCGTCGAGCATCGAGCGTCAAGCGTCAAACATGCACGCAGCACTCTTGCGCAGATGTCTAAACGTGCAGATTTTAGCTTCTTTACGCTAATTCTAGTCTGTAGCCACTTTGCAAACAATGGAGATTAAGATGTTTAATTTTTACGGTTGGCATTATCGCCATCGTTACACTGCTGCCGTTTACACGTTCTTTTTAAGTCGACGTAGTAACTCTAAGCCTCTTCACCAAACGACTTTGAGTTACTACATCGATGTAATAACTTCGCCGTAAGAGAGCGTTTACACGGCATCTAACGTCAGCAGTTATAACATCGATGTTGTAACTTCGGCTTAAATCGGGCCGTGTAAACGTAGTCTATGACTACGTTTACACGGCTTCTAACTTCGACTTAGTAACGCTGATGTTATAACTCCTACTTAAGGTGAGTTGCGTTTACACGTTCAGGCTTATCTTACTCCCACCAAGCTGAAATAGCTTAACAACTTTCAAATGAAGTGAGTGAAGGATTTTCATTACTACCAATATAACGGTGCGCTTAGATGGGAGCGTCGAGCATCGAGCGTCAAGCGTCAAACATGCACGCAGCACTCTTGCGCAGATGTCTAAACGTGCAGATTTTAGCTTTTTGACGCTAATTCTAGTCTGTAGTTACTTTGCAAACAATGGAGATTAAGATGTTTAATTTTTACGGTTGGCATTATCGCCATCGTTACACTGCTGCCGTTTACACGTTCTTTTTAAGTCGACGTAGTAACTCTAAGCCTCTTCACCAAACGACTTTGAGTTATTACATCGATGTAATAACTTCGCCGTAAAAGAGCGTTTACACGGCATCTAACGTCAGCAGTTATAACATCGATGTTGTAACTTCGGCGTAAATCAGGCCGTGTAAACGTAGTCTATGTCTCTCGCGCATGACCGAATCGCGCAACCAACAACATGGCGGCTGAAAACATATGTAGTAGCTGTAACATGCATCCATAACCTTTATCTGTTACTCTTAAATCCGGAAAAAATCACTTAAGCTATTATTTGTTCTGTAAAAGCTAGTTAGTGCATAGTGAAATCAGTATGAGTGAAAGAGGTGGATATCGTTATTGCTTCAAAGGCTGCCAAAGTGCAAGTAGTGAGAGACGAGGGATAAAAGAAACTTTGTTTCGATTCCCAAAAGATACAGAAAGGTCAGTCTATTATGTAACTTATGTTAAAATTATCTGCATTTAAAGTTGAGCTTAATTTTATTTTGAAATTATGTTCTATAATCAGTTGTTAAACAATTAATGAAAGTAATATTTGCCTACGTTTCTATTTAATACAATCTCAAGTATGATAAATTTAATTGTTATTGGTACATAAAAAAAAATTTTGAAAACAAAAACTTAAGAAAGGCTATTGCTTGAAGGTCAAAATTGTGGGTATCAGCTTGTGGTCGAGAGGAATTGATTTTAAAGACAGCCATACAACTTTATAATGGTTATAGAGTATGCAAACTCCATTTTGCAAATAATATGTTCTTAAATTATGAGAAAACGAAATTGCAGCCACATGCCGTTCCAAGTTGTATTGTGAGAAATAATGGTGTTATTTTCAAATACAATAACATTAGAATAACATTATACATGATATAATATCATTTTACAGATGAAGAAGCAAGTTCAAGTAACTCAAATATAGAAACACACTACATAAATCCTACAACAATACAATTTTATCATGGCTTTAAAAAACTATTTTCTATTGATTACATTAAAGCAGATAGAGGAAATTGCGCAGCTGATGAAGAATCAATATTAATTCAATGTCAGGATGTTAAAGAAACACAAAATGTGATATTCCAAACACCTTCAGAAGCTACAGCATTTATTAATTCAGATATAGATAATTATGATTATCGTAATTTGCCAGTAACTGAAGAAAATGTTTTTATTTACATTTGTGGATATTTATTGCGTCGCCTTTTTGCTAAATATTTTTGTGATACATGTGCATTACTAGCCGAAAGAGATTGTAATTTAGATGAAGCTCGTTTATACACTTATTTTAAAACGTATAATAATACAGACGATGATAAGTTTGGCAGTTTATATGTACCAAGTGCAGTATTTGTTAATTATATCACAAAATTGCATATAAAATTTTTCGAAAATATTAATATTGTTACTCAAACAAATGTTATGCAAAAGTTTATACAAATTTTATCCACTATTCAGTTCTCTCATCCTTGTCCTAATTTTCCAAATATTTATTTGCTAAAACTATTTATTAGAATGAGAGTATATTACGTATTAAAATTTACTAATAGAGACTTGAAAACATATAAAAAGAGTAAAAGAAAAGCTATTATAATATTTTATGTCATAAGTAATAATTTAAACTTTTATTTATAGTGTTATGCAATATTTTACTATTTGTTCAGTGATACACACACAAACAAAAACATTTTTATTTTTTAATTTTATTTTATAAGGTGTGATACTTTATATATTTTTTATATATTGTTTATGTTCTTCATATATTCTTCATATATGTTTTCGTCGGGTGATGTATTTTATGTCATAAGTAATAATTTAAACTTTTATTTGTGTTATGCAATATTTTACTATTTGTTCAGAGATACACACACAAACAAAAACATTTTTGTTTTTTAATTATATTTTATAAGTTGTGTGATACTTTATATATTTTTTATGTATTGTTTATGTTCTTCATATATTCTTTATATATGTTCTCGTCGAGTAATGTATACATTCTACATATATTGTTTATATGTTCTTGTTGTACGTCAATTAATGAATAGATGTAATAAATAAGATAATAAATAAGTTTAATAGTGATTTCATTATTTATCTTTTTTGAAGACTGTTTAATTGTTCCTAATCTCAAAAGCATTCTTAATCTGGTGTAATCTCTGGTGAAAGTATCTGCGTATCAATTGCCTTTCAAATTAGAGCCCGCGCGCAACCAGCAATATGGCGATCTGTTAGTCATCAGATCAAAGGTGCCGACAGCGAGTGAGCTTACTGTTCTTTCCTATACTGTGGTCATTTGGTGAAGAGGCTTATGGCTCCTGCACACAGGACGCGGCAATGCTAGGGAATAACGCATGGCTCACGCGTTATGGCTCCTGCACACAGGATGCGGCAACGCAAGGGAATAACGCGTGGCTCACGCGTGGCCACGCGTTATTCCCTAGCGTTGCCGCGTCCTGTGTGCAGGAGCCATTACGCCTCCATTGTAGACGGCCCTTAAGACGGTCTTGAAAACTATGAATACCGGCTTGTGATTGGTTCATGACATC
The DNA here is from genome assembly GCA_035220615.1 of Leptothorax acervorum. NCBI lineage: Eukaryota > Metazoa > Arthropoda > Insecta > Hymenoptera > Formicidae > Leptothorax > Leptothorax acervorum. The sequence continues at coordinate 599,588 of JASTWQ010000071.1, forward strand.
ACTTAAGACGGTCTTAAATATAAGATCCGACTATGAGTGCGGTCCGGTCAGCGCTACAAATGCTTCCAATGTTTTCGCTTTTAACGCTACCATAGAACGTTCCACTAGCCCTACCAACGCACCCAATGCTACGCAAGTGGACCGCCGCCTAAAATGCTTCACCTCTGTGAAGTTGGCCGGACAACTTCAACGTATCGAACTTTCATTAATTGGTATCATTTATTGGTGGTCGTTTGGTGGTCTTTGGTAGTCTAGTCAGATCGTTTGGTGGTTAGTCGTTTTTTTGTAAAATAAAAATAAAATTTTGGGTGTGAAGTTAGCCGGACAATTTTTATTTTTTAACCAATTTAACTTTATTATAGCTCATTAAACGCGGAATCGTTTGGTGGTCACGAATATCCAAACTAGAACGT